>OZ024709.1:16160297-16482003 GCA_964016945.1 Microplitis deprimator | reverse complement strand
TACTATTAATTTTATGGAGATTATAAATAGTCACGAAAAAAAATAATTCCGATCAAAGTAGATTTAAAAATTATAAAAATGTAATCTATTCGGCATCCTCAATAGAAGTACATTGAGTAACTCATTACTCATGAGTTATTTATTTTGATGTTTTAAGATAGAATTGAATTAACAGATAATTTTTTTACACTGTTAATGAATGTTGAGATCAAAAAACCGTCAAAGATAAAATAATGAGATTTTAACCATAACACAGAAATCAATCATGTAACTTTGAACCTTCATTAAAATTCGAAAAATTCTAAAACACAAAGTAAAACAAGGATGATATATTTTATTTTATCAGCTGTGACGCCTTTTTCACAAAGTAAGGCTATGTTTCCAATAAAAGGTTATCCACAAAAAAATACACGCACAGAAAAAAAAAATTCCTCGATTGAAGGTAGATATTCTTGATTCAAGAAAATTTTTTTGTAAACCTCAATTTTCTTGGATAAAATAGAAATCTCCTCTAACCAAGATAAGTTCTCTTGGCTCGAGAAAATCTTGACTTGGTTCCTGAAAACGTTTGTCTTTCAAAGTATTTTCTTGATTCAAGATAACTTTATTTTCTGTGCAGAAATAGCATTTTTCATTATTCTTGAAAATTAATATCTCCACTATTTCTGAACTAGTTGACTGATTTTGTTCATCTTCGAACTTAAACCGAGACAATCATTAATAGAATAAGTGTGTCAAATTTTATTAAGAATCGTTATAATTATTGTGCCGTAACTAGGCGCGTTGTGTATATATAAATATGTATATTCAACTTTTGAACCAATGGTATTTTTGAAACCTACTCGACAAATTATGATAAACTATGACGAAATCCTTTGAAAATTCCACTATGAGGACAAACGCAATAGATAGATTTCTATGAAATTTACAAATGATAAGTCCAGATTATAAAATACTAATAGTCACTTGAATATCTACTTCTAATACTTAGAAAAACTCTGAGAATATATATAATCGATTATCATTCAATTCGGAGTAACGATAAAAGCCCAAAAAACGACTATATACATTTATAAAACTAAAATTATTTGGAATAATTATCGCGATCTATTTCAAATAAAACAAAAAATAAAAAAAAAGTATTTCCATAGAATTCGTGTTTGGTTGTTTGAGCGTGGGAAAAATTTTTGTTGCCTTAGGGGCTTAGAGATTCAATAAATAGTACTAGTATAGAATATGAGCACCCAATTCAATGTTTTATGAAAAATTTTTTGTTTTGTGGTTTTTCATATAAATCTATATTTGAAATCGCTTCTTTGACTCAAATTGATGGGAAAACAAAAAGAAAAAATTGCGAGATCGGAATTTTAAGTGACTTATAAAGCTTTGAAGGGTAGAAAAGATATCAAAATGAGCTTCAACGCCTACAGGCATCACTCAGAGCACTTTGCCAGGTCCCCAGTGGCCTGCGGTAAATCGTTTTCCAGTATTCAAACCCACATAACTCACTCAAAAATTACGATTATCCTGTTTTATTTCTTTAACAATAAAATATCGTATAAGGTATCAAATAAAAACTCAAGATAACATTACAAAAATATTTTTATACCTAGACATCAATATTTATCGTCGCTTTCAATAGCAAATCGCCTAATGTAATTTTTGTAAATTTTACAAAAGAACCAAATCGAAGAGTAAAATTCATTTTTTTAACTTAAAAAAGAAAAAAGCGTCAACATGCATGATCAGCCAAATAAATCGTATACATGGATAAATCAATATTTATTTCAACAAAATATATAGTATATTTGAGCAATTTAATTGGCTCAAATAAATAATTTAATTGCTTCAAATTAACGATTTATTTGTGATAAATGTTAGATTATATATATATATATATATATATATATATATATATTAGGGTGCGTCATTTCGGAGCAATATTTTTTTTTTTAAGTGCATGTGGAAAAAATCATAGTTCAACTAATTATTTGGTTAATTCTGATCAATCATTTATCGTAATCTTAGGTGCCTGACCTTTCCCCAATCCGCCACCCTGACCCGATTTTTTTTTTGATAATTGTTTATTTGGTGATTATTGAATCACCTGGCGCCCAACAATAAATTTTGAACAAGGTTGCCAAATAGTACTTGTACTCGGACTTTACTCCGGTAGGTCCCCGGTGGGGAAAAATCTGTTACAATATATATATATATATATATATATATATATATATATATATATATATATATTTTAGGAGTGAAAAAGTTTAATTTATTTCTTTACCACAACTAATCATTTATTTGAATTAAATAATCAGGTTATTTAAGTTAACTGCATATTTACTAAGCTCTAATATATTTTCTCGTTATAAAAAGCTATTGAACGAAAAGTTTCAAATGAGTCAATATATTTAACTCGACCATTTATTTTTTTTAGTTCAGAACATGCCAAAAGGTCATTTTCTTGACGTTAATCAGGTAGTTTGCTAATGAGAACGACGTTCTATGATATGAAATATAGAATTTTATTGACAGCAATTAATGATATTAGACCTCGACACTAATCACACAAATAATTTCATTGGCAGATTAACATGCAAACGTACTTAGATTGTATCAACTCACACTTTATAACTTTTTTTCTATTCATAAAATTTTTTCTATTTACTTTCTCAGTTTATTTGTTTAACTTTCATAATAAATATATATAGCAAAATAAACTAGTGCAAAAAGGATAGAATTAACTGTAGCTTAGTCGAAATATAATATCGACCCTAGTACTGCGATAATCGACTAGTAGGTTATGACACGCGAGACTCAGAGAGAACAGGCTAGCAAGGCAAGCTCTTCTCGACATGCAAGCCCACTTAATTTTACTTGTGCCACTGGCCTCTACTATATAGCAGTCTACTACTATATACATATATTTTATATATCTATACATGGTATTATATACTACTAGACTAGACTACACAGGGGTAAAGAATCGATATATTCAGGTATATACCCTCTATATTTATATAGACTTAATATTCGTGTGCTCTCAAATATATATATTTGATGTAAATAATTATTTACGAAATACATAGATGTATATATAGCATATATTTATGTAAATTAATATGAATGTTCATATATGTCCTTTGACGAGGTTCTACTCGTCCATTTAGACCGAGGGTACTTGTGATGTTGATTAAAGGGCTGTTTGTTATTATGGACGTCATATCAACATTTCAGTATTTATTCGTGGTCATATAATTATATGTTACATTAAATATTGATTATCAAGTTAACAATAATACTAATAAATAAATATTTAATCAAAGTGATCATTTATTTCATTAATCACTAATATGTTAAGTATTAATTCTATGATAAATTATTATTGACATATTAGTGATTAATTAAATAAATGATCAATTTGATTAAATATTTATTTATTAGTAAATTTTTCATATAAATTTTTCGCTCATACACTGACAGAAAAGTGCATGTTTGTGATAACTAGAAAGGGATGAGTATGCAAAAATAGTAATCTTAACTAATATTTATAGTTTCTTGTACTATATCATAATTCCCGAACCTATTTGAAAATAGTAGTATCAACTACACGGAAAAAACAAGATAGTACTGGTTACTATTCTGCACAGTAATCGACGAACAATATCGCGAAAAATACATTTTAACATGACTAATTGATATTAGAACAGGAGTGAGTCATAGCTTAACACGTACCATTACTTTTTGAACAGTAACCAGTGCTGTGCTACACAGTACATTAAATACATGACTGGTTACTGTGAAAATAGTCGTCATTAACATCCAGAACAATACTCAGTCCTGTTCCAACATGAACGGTTACTAAATTCATATGTGTCTTTACTATTCTTGACAATAGAGGTTCATTCTAACCTTTTTCTATAGATGAATAGTCAGTGTGCTTTAATGCATTTTACAAACTGATAATTAAACTAATAATTTGTTATAAAAAAAAAGTTAAAAATAACTAATAGTGATTTAAATAAAAGTTTAATCATTTATACTTGACAGATTTGAATTATAGACTTCTACTGTCAAGAATAGTAAAGACACAAATTAATTTAGTAACCGTTCATACCAGAACAGGACTAAGTACTGTTCTGGATGTGAATGGCGACTATTTTGACAGTAATCGTCATTTGTTTGATGTACTGTGTAGCACAGCAATGGTTACTGTTTAAAAAGTAACAGTACGTGTTAAGCTATGACTCACTCCTGTTCTAATATGAATCGATCAAGTTAAAATGTCTTTTTCTCGATATTGTTTGTCGATTACTGTGCAGAACAGTAACCAGTACTATCTATTTTTTCCGTGTAAGCATTAGTAACATTTTTTGTTTTGTTATGGTTCACTACGCATAAATAGTTTCTCCAACTATTAATAAGAAGATTGATTAAACTGTGATACGTTACTTTAATTAACATTAAAATGGTGATTAATAGAACCATTATTAAATAATTCACCTAATGTATTAACGATTTTCAAAAGTTTGAGGACAAACGTGTAGTTAAGAACACTAAGATAAAATTATGTCGTTGACTACACGTTTATAATCAAACCTAACATGGATATCGTAGTTTTTTTTTTACATACAAGGATAAGTATCTGTGACTATTTTAGTTTATTCTTTATATATACATAACAACATTGTGGTCCTTTCAACCATAATATTGTAGTTTACTACATTGTAGTAGCAGGCACTCCATACGCAGTAAAAGATACTACATAAATAGTATTGACAACTAAATATTGTAGTAAACATTGATGATTGTAGTTGGTGTATACGTATACATTTTAATTGGAAAAAAAGTTAGAATTTGTGAAAGAAAACATGGAGATACTTATTGACAATTTAGGTAGAATTTTTTTTTTTGAATATTAATGATGAAAAAAAAATTGAATAAAATATTTTAATGCAGCTTAAAAATTCTATAAACTTTTTAATTTTTCATTTGGAAATATATGCCGATGATAAAAAATAAAACTTTAAAGCTCGCAAGCAATTAAATATTTGAAGCTTGAAAAAATATTCAATTATTTTTTTATAAGTTATTTAAATAATTGATTTTTATTCCGACCATTAGTTACTGTAAATAAAATTTATATAAATATACGTCGGATTATTGAACGAGTTATATCACTAAATTCGAAAACTGACAAGTAATCGTAGCAATTTAAAACCAATAGCAATTTACATTTGATTAATTCAGCAAATATTTCATGGATAAAAAATAACCGTTACCAGAATATTGAGTGGAGTATAAAAAAATATGACAGTTGAATTATGTGATAAAAAAAAAGTAAATTATTGATTAAAAAAGAAAAAAAATACCGATCAATGTGGCATTAATCCAAAGCTATTTGAATACTATATATTGACATCTAAAATTGTCTAGTTGACAATTGTTATGCGGATTGGTATGGTCTCTTTTACTTCCTCTTTCTCTTTATACACAGACAAATCCTGTCGCAAAACTGTCAATTATAATCGAAACTTAATTTACTGTTGACAATCAGCGTGAACTACTGCTATTGATTCTCCATCTGATATAACTTGGACATGACAAAAGCAATTTCACTTTCAGCCACAGAGTGTTAGTGAGAAATGAGAATGTACGAGTAGATTTATATTTTCTATCTAATATATGTTATTATACATGTATACTTAAATATATATTGCAATAAATTAAGAATTCACATTCAATACACAGTTAATTTATTTACAATTAAATAAATTATTATTTGTTAACTTAAAGCAATTAAACAATTAATCACAATTGAATTTCATTACACTAAAAAATTTGCGGAATAAACACGGAGTAAATGATTTTTGATTTATTTAATCCCCTCGGAATGAATTTTACTCCGAAGGGTACTTTTGGAAAACATTAAGGGTATTCTCAGACAGTGCCCTCGATTTTTTAAAAATATGCAATGACTTTCAACTATTATAACCGTATTCAAATTTGATTAATTAATTAAAAAAAAATTTAAACCTTAATGGAAAAAAGGACAACGTATAGAAATTTCGCCGAGATATAGAATTTAAACAACATTACTTGCAGTTGTTATCAATTAGGGTTTGAATGAAATTTGTTGAATAAATTTTAGCCTAAGAAATTTGAAAATTTGAATGATGAAATTGACATAAAGATTCTACTGAAATTATTCATTAAACAAATTTCTTTTAAGTCCCAACTTATATCAGCTTTAAGTGATTTTTTTTTAAATCTATATTTCGACGAAATTGCTACTACGTTGTCTTTTTCTCAATTAATGCTTTAATTTTTTTTTTTTCATCGATTGATAAAATTTTCATACGCTTATACCAATTGAAAGCCATTAAAATTTTTTAAAAATTGTGGGGAGGGGGGGGGGCACTATCTGAGCATGGCCTTAATTATAACAAAAAAAATTTGATTTGGTGACAGTAGAGTACTACCTCTCCGCTTCGCGTTCGAGGTGTGCAATTACTATTACACAGTGAGGTTAGGTATTTATACCAAGTACGGAAATAATTACGAGCTTCTTTTACATATATTTACGCGAAATAATTTTTAAAACTTATAAGCAGCTGAGAATAAAAAATTCACGCTTATAAAGTTAAAGAAACAGATTTTCTATTTTCCATCATTAATATAATTCCACTGAGTCAAAAATTGTCATTTAAATTAAATTAAATTAACCATACCACGAAATTTCATTTTATATCGAACTAAAAAATAACATATTCCCTTTTACACTACACGGCTATTTTTACACTAAAATTTTTTACAGTGTAGGGAATGATAATTTAGTGAGTTACTAAAAAATTTTGAAAATTATAAACATAATAGATTATGTTTGATTACTACACTGAAAGAAAAGAATAGTTCTATGTTACATAGTAACAAAGATTTTTGTGAAAATCCTGAATGAATTTGCTGGGAAAAATCTTTAAAATTGTGGCAAAAATGTAAGTGATAGCTCATTCGATTCGGAATTAAATTTTGAGCAATATGTGTTTTTTATTTTTTTTATTCATTAAAATATCAATTTTTTATTAACAAACAGCATAAACAAAATAAAGAATCTTAGTTTTTTCGTTAATAACTATAAGCGATATTGAAAATCTAAAAAAAGATCTTTAAAAAGGAGGAAATTTCTGAAAAAAAGTCTCGACTCCCGGAACTTGAGCTCCATACCCTGGTTAAGAAAAATGATTTGAAATGATTCAAAACAATTTTAACTGATTTAAAACGATTTGTATTGATTAATGTATAGATATACACTTAGCATGGATCAAATCATTTTTCTTAATCAGGGTAAACAATAATTTTTATTTAATGTTGAAAATGGGGTTCCACGCGGTTTCTGTCACATGGGCGCGTTGAGATTAAAGTAAGACCGCAGTCGCGTGGAATCAGATTTTCAACATTAAATAAAAATTATTGTTTATGGAACTAGTGTTCTGGGAGTCGATACTTTTTTTCAGAAACTTCCTCCTCTTTAAAGATCTTTTTTTAGATTTTCAATATTGGTTATAGTTATTGAGTTATCAACAAAAAGCCAAGATTTTTCATTTTGTTTGTATTTTTTGTTAATAAAAAATTTTAATTTTGATAAATAAAAAAAATAAAAAACACATCTTGCTCAACATTTGATTCCGCATCGAATGAGCTATTACTTATATTTTTGCCACAATTCTAAAGATTTTTTCCAGCAAATTCACACAGGATTTTAACAAAAATCGTCGTTACTATGTAACATAGTAATGGTTACCATTCTAGCATAGGGATCAGAACTATTCTTTTCTCTCCATGTAGTTTTGGACACTTGAAAAATTTAGATAATATAATTTTTAAATATACAATGACATGATTCATTTCATAAATTTTTTCCGCGATACTTTTACCGCACTATTACAATGCAATTTTTTGTTTATACCTTTTCGTTAATAAAAAAAATGTAGTAAATGTCCAAAAATGGAGCAGTAGCCACAAATGGTACTTCTACCTTAGTTATGGTTATTATTATACTATATATATGTATATTATTAATATGCGTAGGATTACAATTCATCAAAGACTGTCCAAAGGAGCCTCATATACCAGTTTACATGATAGTGGGTGGTACATTGGGTGGAGTGAGAATGTTCTGGGCCTTGTACTCGCAAATTCGATCACGGCGCCTTGAAATCCTGAGTGTACCGAACGCAAGCCCACACATATCTCCCATGCAATTGGTGTCTATAGCTTTGACGTGCTTCCTAACCGTCTGGTTCGTATTAGGTGAGACTATATACCATTAGATATGAGATAAATATCTTCAATATCGATTCTCTATTAGTAAGTCTTCATTATTTATTTCAATACTCATTTTAATAAATTATCATCTTGTTTTAAATTTCTTGCATCGCACATCAATCACAAATTAAAATTTATTACATGAAATTTTTAAATTCTATTCAAAAATTATGGTCTTTACGTGTAGATAATTTTTACATGATTAAAAAAGATTATTGTGATTATTATAAATGTTCATTATACGTTTCCGAGTGGGAAAAATGGACTGATATGAGCTTTAAAATTATTTTTTTGCAAGTAGCACACTTGGACAATCGATTGAAACCATGTAATAATCATTATCTGCAAACCACTACGGATTATAACCCAATAGGAATGCACCACTGCAATTAGTGGGATTATAATTAATAAGATTCAAATAAAACTAAAATCTTTATTTGAATAATCGGGTATGAATGTAAGTTAATTCATATTCTTTTGCTTTGACAATAAGCTAAAATCGTCATGTGGGCTCATAGAAGTCCTTTTTTTTAATCGGATTTTTTAAAAAAATGAATGAATTTGTAGTTCAATTTCATATTTTATTTTACATCACCGCATTTTGTTGTTATTTTGCTGATTGTCTATAAGTTTTTTTTTGGTAACCTACAAGAGAAAATATAATTTAATTTCAAGTATGAATTAATTACAATTATATAGTAACGTCCACGCAAAAACGTCTTCAATAGTTTTCGATAAGAAGTAGATTAATTTACAGATAAAATATATTTTATTTAAAATAATTAACTTAATGATTATTAATTGCGATGTTTATCTTACTAGAACTCTAATAAGATCCGACTTAATTGCCTATAGACTCAATTTATCTCAAGTACATCTTCACGTTCGACCCATTAATCGAACACTTCATTTTGTTTATCTCTTATTCCATTTCGTTCTTTTTAATTTGTATCGCGGAAAAAAAGTTAACGAAAAATTACTATCTGGCAAAGAAAATAAAACTGTTATGGAAATTCTATAATTTTTATTTATAGAATGTGATTTATTTCATTTGAAAATTTTATTTATTACTGTCCTTTTTCTCTTCTCTCTATTATCAACCCCCGCTACGACTCAGGTAATTATTGGATTCTGAAGATCAGATGGCCGGACTTCGAAGCTAAAATGTTCGACCCGGATCACTGGTGCGCCAAGACTCTTTACATCTTTGCGGTGGTCCATCTTGGCGTCATCTACGCAGTCATAGCCATGAGTATTGTCACGGCACTAGGTCTTGCTGTTTGTAGAGTTCTAGCTTGTCCTTGGTTTGAAAGGTAAGTTTTCACTACTGTCATTGTTTGATAGTTATTTTTTTTTTTTATTTTCCTCAATAATAAATATTTGTATTACAATAAAAAAGTTTTTTAAACTTTCACGAAATACCTCAACAATAAATTCATGAATTATGAGGTAAAAAAAAAAATAATAATAAAAAAATAATTTGTCTTACAAAGTTTTAAGCTTAAAAGTTAACGTCTTATACAGAACATTATTCAATATAAAAAAAAAAAAAAAAAAAAAATCCCCAGTCTAAAAATTTTTATAAACTACTTCATAACTACGCTTGACTTTTAGAGTTTGAAAGAAACGAGTATACATACAAATTAAATTCAGTTTTATAGCCATGCGGACGACCTCTTATACTACTTTATTTATATATTTTTATATACTTTGTATCAAAGATAAATCGATGCAATCGCATGATGAAGCAATAGATAAATAAATATTTACGTAACATCTGCTCTGAAGCTTCAACTTTTAATGTTTATTTAGTCAGTCGAAACAAGTTAATTCAAGTTCAATGCCATGTTAAACTATGACGTATACTAAAATTGCGAATTCAATAAATAAGCGGTATGGAGGCGTAATATTGATTTTTGCCCGCTAAATCTAAATTCATATTTATTCCAACCTTTCTAGCATGTCAACGGTTTGTTATGAATTTTAGACTTCTCAATTATATTTTAAATGTAAAATTAAGTAACAGCTTTTATTTATACACGCAGAGAATTTTACGGTATTTTTTACATCAAAGATTTATAGAAAAATTACTATGTCATAGTAACTTTCCTATACATTTTTTATGTAAAAAATACTATAAAATTCTCTGCGTGTAAGCAAATGAAATTTATCTTGATTGTAATTCGTAATTCAAACTTACGCCACCAGCTTCCCATATCATTAACCTGAAATTAACGTGTTTTGACTGGCCTCTAACATTGAAATTCAAAGTTTCGAGTAGATGTTATAAAATAGTATATTGCGTGGAAAAGGAGAAAACAAGACGATTTCAAACGAGAGTGAAGTTGGCTGCCTGAGTCAAAGGCGAGGGCTGACATCACTCGAAGTTTAAAATCGTTTTTTTGTCTCATGCCACACACTATATTTTTCGGATTACCTACATTAATACAGATAACTTTGAATGTCTGAAGCCAGTCAAAACAGGCTAATTTCTGACCCATAGCGCGGCAAAAAAATAATGCTGTATTTTTAATATGGAAATTTAAAGAATTCAGCAGAAAAAACAATGGCTTCTTATTAATTTAACATTTTTTTCATGATACCAGCATCGAAACTTTAAGTTTCAGTGTCTCTATAGCCAGTCGAAAAAAGCTAATTTTAAGCCGATACTGCAAAAAACTACTGGCGAATTCGTAATTCGCATATACCTTCATACAACGGGCCGAAACATGCGTGTTTCTGCCCGGTGTTAGTTATATTTAGTGTTAATTTGCAGCCTTATTACTTTTATGTTTGCTTGTCACTTTAGTTTATTCATTTCATTTTTTAAATGACAGTTTTAATTATCCAAATAAAATTAGTAAAAATGATTGAAAATAATATTTTTGTCTTATTTACTATCTTATAAGTGACTGTAGGTTACAAAAAATTTTTCATTCTCTAACAGTTCTCCACATCATCGGCTTGAAATTAACTTGTTTCTTACTGGCTGCTGACACTGAAACTTGAAGTTTTGATGCAGGTAATCATGAAAAATATAATTTTTGATTCAGGATGAAACGCAATTTCAGACTGTGGGTGATGTCAGCAAACTTCTCCCTAGTCTGAAATCGACTTGTTTTATCCCTTGTCACACAACGTACTATTTTATTGGAACTCATATTATTTTTAAAATTTTCCAAATATAACTAATAGTTTGGTTGATTATTAGAATGAGACAAAAATTTAGCGGTTTACAATAAAAAAATGCGATTCTGACAGGGATAAACTAAAATCAGAAATTAACAATGGACAGAAACTAATGACTCTCTTCCCTAGGGAAGAAACTGATTAGTTTTATCCGCTAAGTCGCATTGATCTGAAATTGGTTTGTTTCGACCGGAAGAATAGGCATTGAAACTCACAGTATCAATGTAGGTGATATGAAAAATATGATGAGTGACACAGAGTGAAAAACGAATGCATACACGGGTGATGTCAGACATCGCCTTCGGCTCCGGCAGACATCTTCATTCTGGACTGCATTCATACACAGAAAGAAAGATACTAGAATTGTACCAATCGAAACGAATTTTGTATCAGTGCTCGTTTCAAATAAAATGATATCAAAGTCGTATCATTTTCTGATACAAACTTTGCATATTATGTATTGTAAATGACGTTAAATACTATATATATAATATAGTTTACTACACGTCAATATAGTACATAAATTAATGCAGCTATAACATACAAATTTTTTTGGAGCTTTTTGTTACATTCTATAAGAAATTAAAACGCCCTTAATTTTCATGTTTACCAAATTTAAAAAAAAATTCAATTTTTTCATTTATTTTTTTTGGGTTTTTTTTTTTTTTTTTTTTCCAATAAAATGGAAAATTAAAGTGATCAATCTGAAAACAAAAAATTTAGTATACTTTAACCACCACTATATTCACATTCTACAGAGGGTTTGAGCATGCACGAAAACTGATACAAAATTTGTATTACTGTGGTTCTAGATTTGCACCATAGTTATGGTACTATTTCAATATCAGTAATGATATTATTTCAGCATCACGACTTTTTTCCATGTATTGTTTCATCTCTTGTCACTCAATACACTATTTCGGTAACTAGGACGCATTTTCTACGAGAACGAATATATTTAAACGTACGAGCCATAGGAAAATGCAAGTGAATATTCTTAGACAATACCCCCCCCCCCACTATTAAAAAATATTCAATGATCTTGAGCTGTCATAATCGTATTAAAATTGTATCAATTAATTTAAAAAAATTTAAAGCACTCATTGAAAAAAGGGCAATGTAAAATCTTCATATCAATATTATTATTCGAATTTCCGAATTTTATAGGCTAAAATTTCGTTACCAAATAATTCCTAATTCCCAAGTAGCACAGATTCAACTTTAAGATGTCATAAAAATGTCTTTTAAAAGGATAAGTTAAATTTTTTTTCATCTCAAAGTCACCTTTTTTGGTATAAATACGACATGCAAATGTTGGTTCCGGAGACAGAGCCGAGTTGTATTGTTTTTTCTGGCTTATATCAATTAAAAGGTCATTTAGATGTCTTACTTTACCACTATTTGTAATTTACTTTTTGTCGTAACTTGTGTTAAGTCTTTCAAGTAGATATTTTTGTGATGACATAAATTTCTAATCGATTTGTCAACATATTGGTGCCTTATCGATATGTCAAATAGAAGCCTAGAAACTGATATCTTATAGATGTCTCAAAAGCAAGTGTGCTACTTGGGTTGATAACCAACTGTGAGTAATGTTTTTTTTTAAATCTATATCTCAGTGAAATCGCAACTACGTTGACCTTTTATCAATTAATGCTTAAATTTTTTTTAATTAATTGATAAAATTGTAATACGGTTATGACAGTTGAGTAATTGAATATTTTCAAAAAAAATGGGGGGAAGGGCAGTGTCTGAACATACTCTTAACATCGATAATATACCTTGTTTTAAATATATGTATCGACGAATTTTTTTTAACAACAGCATTTAATGTTTAATATAAAAGAAATTCAATATTAAGAAAACAAAGGTATTTAAGATTATTGAATAGTAGAGTTTAGCAACATAAATAAATAGAGTAGAAGTACCGATTGTGACCACTGCAGCATTTGTGGACACTTAATACTTTATTTAAAATAACTATTTAAATTTATTGATGAATTATGTATTTAGATTTTTATTGATGATGTAGATATAAATAACCACGGCAGTCGGTTCGCTTGAGGGAATGTATTGGCGAAAGAACAGCTGCTACGACAACTAGCGAGAGTAGTGGTTCATCGAGACGACAAAAAATAACCTCTTTAGATGGTAAAACTATTCAGGAAGTAAATGAGGATGATGAAGAGGAAATTTTTAGTAAGAAAACTGAAATGGGAAATGATATTGTAGCTGTAGTTGATAGTGGCAACGATAAAGTCAAAGAAGTAGTTCAGGAGGTTAAATTTTCTAGTAGGGTGCAATTTCGTGTTCCTGATATCATTGAATTGTAATGAATAAAAATAACAAGAGTAAATATAGAATAATTAATTAATTAAATAAATTTAATTCAATTACTTAAAGCTTTTTTTTTTAATGTAATTAATAATACTTATTTGTAATATAAGTAGATGATATAATTAATACATACGTATAAATTTTTTTTTTTACTTACAATAAGATAATAATTAAGGTATTTACTATAAAGAAAAAAAAAGTCTTTTCCTCTGTGAAAATGTATAAAAATTTTAAAAATTAATGTAATTAGCTTTCTTGACTGATTCTATATGCTTATATTTATTTAATATGAATTTATAGACTCACATGCGTCGCTTACAGAGTGTACTAGAATATTTTATAAATATAAGAGTAAAGACGCTCTAAGTTTTCGTTTGGATAAATTATTACAGTTTTAAAACTTACTAAGAAGAGACCCAGTACCCGATCAGGAAACTAGTAACTCATCACTCATACATTTGTATATCCGTATTTACTAAATTTTACTAAATATACACTGTAAAAAATTTTGAGTGATTGCGGATCTTATTTAAATCCGAATTCACTCGGAGTTCTGGATTTTTGAAAAAATTCGTTCCGCATACGGAGTAAATTCGGAGTTTGTTTTTCAACAGCGTGATCTGGATTTTTTCTAAATCTGCATTCACTCCGATTCCAAGTTTTAATATTAAAATAATCTCTTTTCAGAAGTGAATTTCACTCGAATTTCAATCAAAGTTTCAATATTGAAAGAAACTCCTCTTTAAAGTGATTTTCACTCCAAGGAGATTAAATAGTCATCCAGTTCACATTCACTTTGAATTTAATCCACGTTCACTCCACAAATTTTTTACAGTGTAGATACACAAATATATGGAGTGATCGGGTTCTAGTTTCCTGATTGGACACTAGGTCATTTACCTTAATCGGATTCTGTTCGATTGGATGATAGCACATGTGTAATAAGAAAAAAGATAAAAAATTACTTGACGACTCGGTCACCAATAAAACAACTTTAATTATAAAAATAATTAAAAAATAAAACGTCGTAACTATTACGAAGTACGAAGTATATTTTAAGTGTCCACACCATCTTTTTAATGAAACTTCTTATTGGCGGTTTAGCTTTTTACTATTGACCTTTTACAAAATATATAAATGTATAACTTTTTACTGGAGATGTTCATATACAATTGGTATAATTATGCCGTTTTTTTTTCTCTTACTGGAATTTTTGAAAGAAAATAACTATAAATTTTTGTAAATAATAAGTTTTTGGTAACGCGCCGCGGGAGCTAGCGACAAAATATCCAAAACGAAATATTTTTAGTCATTACTATTAGACCAACACAATAAAAAAAACTTATCAAAGTTTTAAATGGTATAATAAAATATGTACAGTAAACTATCGATGTGTTTCAAAGTTTTAGGGCTGTTGAAAAGATTTGAGGGTAATAAACTTTTACGGTTCAGTTGGGCCTTAAGTCAGGAAAGAATGTGTCAGTAAAAATATATTAGTGTCAATTTATACGCGAGGAATTTTATTTTGATACGGAAAAAATGAAAGCACATCAGTAATTTTCCAAATTTTCGTTCATGATTATTAGGGTGGTCGTTAAAAATTAAATTTTCTCAGGCACCCCATAAAAAGCTTTTTTTTTAGTAAAGAAATGCGTGGAGAATTTGGTTTTTTCTTTTTAAGTAAAAAGAACACGTGCCTCAGGACGATCAAAGTTCATTTTTCGATACAATCGCAGCTTTTTTTTAAATATCTCATGAAATATGCAGATCAAAGGAAAAAATAATAGGAACAATTTTTTTTTATAAAATGCGTATTTATGAAAATATTAAAAAAAAACTCTTTTAGATCTTATCAATTGAGCATTTGAAAGGTTACGAAAGTTAAAAATAACGTTTTTTTCTTAAATATAGACAAGTTCGTAACTCGTAATATATCAATCATTAATGCTTGTTATAGTTTCTATACACTTAGAAAGTGTTATTTTCAACATTTGTAATTCTTAAAATGCTCAATTGATAAGATCTAAAAAAGTTTTTTAAAAATATCTTCATAAATACGCATTTTATAAAAAAAATGAACATGACCTTTTTTGTCAAGAATTTAATTTCCTGTAAAATTGTACTTATGATTTTTTCTTCTAATCTGCATATTTCATGAGATATTTAAAAAAAGCTGCGATTGTATCGAAAAATGAACTTTGATCGTTCTGATGCACGTGTTCTTTTTACTTAAAAAGAAAAAACCAAATTCCCCACGTATTTTTTCACTAAAAAAAAGCTTTTTATGAAGCATCCGAGAAAATTTAATTTTTAACGACCACCCTAATAATTATTTTCGAAACATGAGCTGATTAAATTGCCAATTGATATAATTCAACTACTTATTTATAATTTATTTGAAAAATGCTAAAAAACGGTTAATTTAATCAAAATAGTTTTTGTAGCAATTGAAAAAACTCATTGATAAAAATTTGATATCTTTGAACAATTCAGACGATTAAATTGTGAATTATTGTGGAAAACTGATGGAAACTGTAATTTTTTGAATTTTTCGTCACCGATTTCTTTCCAATGGATGAACTGATTTAAATGATTTTTGTGATGATTGAAATTTGATGAACGTTGAGATAAAAATATACTATAATTCCGGGATTAAAAGTACCCGCAATGTAGAGATTATTCATAAAAAATAGAGATAACTATTTTGTTTGAAATTTTTTGTATCCGATATGTCTCGATCTGGTTAACTGATTTAGATAAAACTTGCGGAATTGAACGAGTTTTTTTTTTATTCATAGTTTCAAAATGATTGATTAAGGATTTCAATATTGAAAATTCCATTACGTTAGTACTGTCCACTAAAATATATTTTTTAATTGATAAACATGTTCATCGAAACTCAGTTGTAAGGACTCGAGATGGTAAAAATTTTTTTTTTAAATCTTGAAAGGTCAGAGAAATTATAAAAACTGAGGAAGTTTGAATCATTTCGAGAGTAAAACACATTGAGAGTATACTGTAATTTTCAAAAATTCATATTGAAGTTTAAAGTTTTTAGTTTTTCATCGTTGAGATGAAAACTTTTAGACATAAATAGCCGAATATAAATTTATAAATTAATTTATTTTACTTTTTTTTAAGAGCTTTGTGGACTTTTGGATCATTTTTTTTATTAATAATATCATTAACTTTTTAATTTTTTTTTTATTTCGTGTTGAAATAAGAAGATTAATGAGCACTCCGTATGTCGAAAGAGTCTCAAGTCGAAGCTCTGACTAATAACTGAAAGCTTTAAACTGCTTTTTTTCCCTCATTTCATCGTCTTTTTTTACTGGGTCAAAGCGATTTGAAAATCATAAAAAAGTTTAAGAAAGTTTGTGATTTACTTTTTTTTGTTTTTTTTTTTTCGTTCATTAAATTTTGAACATATTTATTGTTTGAAATATAAATAAAACTGACTGCATAAATATTCAGTAAGTTTTTACATACGAATTTAAGTATATCAGTATTAATTCATTTTATTGTATTTTATGAACTTTTTTCGAGGATATTTTGTTGTTGCATTACAACTTACGTATACTATATATATAAAAGCTGATGCTATTTAAAAATCATATCAAATATGAAAAAAAAAAAAAAAAACGCGCGATCAAATTTCATCACATATAAAAAAAACTTTTCTCTATAATTTATTTGATAAAGTCGAAAAATTGATACCAAAACAGATAATTCAAACAAAATTATAGTTCATATGAATTCAATGAAAATACATACAGAAAACTATAATTTGAAATGAATCATAGAGTTCTAGCCAATGTTTTCCAACTTTTTGAATTCCGTACTGCAAAGATCAGTGAATATTCACTAGAAATAGTCCCAAGTACAGTACTGATTAAACCAGTATAGAATACACGGAAAAATATGATACTAGAATTGTAAACTGATACAAATTTTGTATCAGTGCTGGTTCCAAATGCAATTATACTAAATTCGAACCATTATCTGCTACAAATTCTGTATCTGAGATTGAGTATATATATTCATACAGTTAACTAACAAATATTTTTTGATTTTGTTGTAACATTGTATAAAAAATTAACTCGCTCTTAATTTTGTTGTTTATCAAAATTCAATAAGTTATTTTTTTTTTTTTTTTTAAATTAAAAATGTAAATGATCAATGTGGAGATAATAAATTTAGTATAACTTAATCATCACTGTTTATATTCTACGGTTGGTTTGAACACGCGCGAATACATACAAAATTTGTATTACTCTGGTTCTAGATTTTGTACACATTTTTGATAATATTTTAATATCAGTAATGATGTTATTTCAACATTACGATTTTTTTCGAGTACTTTGGAATATTTATATTGTGAATATTGACCGATTGAAATTTTTTTCATTGATTTATCCAAAGAGTGTATCAATAACGCACTTGTAAAAAATTTATTCGTCATGTTTAATAGTATATTGTGTGAAAGCGTATGAATCAAGATGATGTGATACACAAAGTCTAAAACCGCGTTTAATCCTACGCTACACACTATTTGTTTCATAATTGACTGCACTGAAACATAAAGTTTAAATGTTCAGAGTCAGTTTGAAATGAAACAATTCAAAACCAACAGCGCATGTACAAATTCAACTTTCAACTTGGTTAATTAAAATGACGTATGATTACTCAGTCGTAGTCGGAAACTAATTTAGCAGACGAAAACAAAAACTAAACTTTTTTCTGTCCTAGGGAGTAACCCGATGATTTTCAACCCGCTAAATCGCATTGATTGAGAATTTGTTTGTTTCGATTGGCCAATCAGGCATTGAAACTCATGATTTCAATACAGGTAAAATAAAAATATACTTTTTTTTTTTTAAACAAACAATCTTACTTCAATTAAATATTTAATTCGTGCTGATTATTATTTGTATTTCCGGTCAATTATTCATAATTGTTTTATGTTTATTTATATAATTAACTTGACATCAAAAATTTCCAAGGTAACTTTACATGATCGTGACGCATTTTAAGCCAACAATCAATAAAAGTCTGTCTTGGTATCAACACGAATATATGGCGTTACTAATTTCAAAAGGTCTTACATTTTTATACGCCTTTTTGACTTTGGGGAGCTTCCTAAAGCCAAAACGGCGAATGAGTTTATTTTCATTGACAATCGGTAGACTCATTTTAGAGCTACTAATAAAACAAAATTTTGAAAACCTAAAAAGCGCATGACCCAAATTATATGTCTTTTTGGCTTTCAAAAAGTTTTTTTAAATTTCAAACTTTGAAATGAATCTCCGAAACAATTTGTAATAAACCAAAAATGATACACCCTTTTGGCTCTAGGAGGTTCCCTAAAGCCAAAAAAACGTATAAAAATGTAAGTTCTTTTCGAAATAGTAACACGATATATTATATAACAGACAAAAAAATGATGAATAATTGTATTATATGATAGTATTTTATATATCTAGTACGAATTCGTATAGGACGCGAGTGATGTTGATATATGAACCGTTAAGCGTCTTATAATAATTAGCACTAGATATATATAAAGATTTTTGTAACAAATGCTTAGAAAATATCCTTTGATATATCTACAGAGAACAGCTTTGGTAAACCTGCCAACATTTAAATTAATTTCTCTGAAACCCCAATAGCCATTTGGTAGCAAAGTGATGTCAAAATGCGGTCTAGTTTGGCGTCAATTTAGAAGCGTAAATTTACGTCAGATGGCGAGCAAAAACTGGAAAGAAAAATTTGTTGTCTCGCCGTCAATCTTACACTTGGAGGTATGTATAGATATTATTACGCCATCTACTGGTAATAGATTACATTTGACAATGATAAAAAAAATCATAAAAAATTTTTTCTACTAGAATACTAGTTGACAGCAACTTTTTGCTTTATAATTTTGCTACGTTATTGACGTTCACTTACGACAACAGATTGATACCAAACTGCCTCGCGGATTTATGTCGATCTGACAAAAAAACTTTGAAAATCCAAGTTTTGCAGTCAAATTGACGTCAACTAAATAACAATTTTTGTATAGCAACTATTACCTAGCAACTTAAATTTTTGAGGGAAGTTTGAGAGTGGGCAGTATTAATCGAATTTTAGTTTTTTACTGACATCTTGAATCATTTGTCTCTCGAATGATAAAAAGTTTTCGAAAAAGTTTGTTTTACACATTTATTCGAAAGCTATAAAAATTGCTGTAATCACAATTGATTAATTAATTAAAAAAAAAGTAAAATTAAAAAATTTGGTTAGTACGACCCAGCCTTAAAACCCTGACCTGCACCTGAAATATTTTTGAAAAAAATTCTCTCTATTTTAACCCTAGACGTCACGATTTTTAAATTGTTTACCGTTTCTATGAGCGCTTGTAATACAAATACTATAATTAAGCGTAATCAGTTTATATATTACGGGGTAATTTTTTAAAAAAAGCTCATTTCTCAAAATGATTATAGTTAAATAATTTTGATAAATGTTCAATATAGTTATATGTTATTCATTATTTCATTTTTTAAACAATAGAGAAAAATTAATGTCAGGGGAGTGTAAGAATAAATGACGAAAAAAATTTAATAATAAAAAAGCAACGAATATTAATTTTAGCAAAAGCTTTTTTTTATTAATTATTTAATTTTTGTAGCTGTATAAAAAAACAACATGAAAATAAAGAACCCTAATGTAACGTCCAAATGTGTTATCAAAGTAAAAGAGTCAATTAAACGTAAATCATCGTCTTTAAATTTAAATAATCTATTAAAATAAATAAAATATGTATATTTAAATTATATAACTAAAATTATAAATATGTCGGAAATATTTTATTAAGTTTCATTAAGTCGGAGGAGGTCACACAATAAAAAATATAAATATATATGTATAAATATAGAATACTTAACTAATCATTAATTATCAAACAATGAAAAAAAAAAAAAAAAAGATTAAATATAAAGTAAGAAAACATTTATGTACAATAAAAATAACACTCTTTCATCTCGTAGGGACCTGACCAAAATATCTTACACTAAATGTTATCCTGCGTTTGGGATACAAATCATACTAAAACATACCTAAATGTATTGATTGAATTATTAAGTTAATATTTTTCATTCAAAATAAAAAAATAACTATTATCTATCTTTTACTTTTTTTTTCAAATAATCAATCAAATCTATTAAAATATTAATTAACGAAACTTTTTTCATACTATCTGCATTGAAACAATTTACATATTACAATTTCGAGACGAAAAATAAGAATCTCAGCTAGTCTCTTAGAGTCTCTAAATGAGAAACTTGTAATGGTCGTTTGGAATTTTTGTGGTGGCGCCCACAAACACTCGTCGAGACTAGGGGTGTGCGAATCGTGCTTGATTCGAAATTCAAATTTTTCAAATTATTCGCAGCTTTTCGAATTATTTGTAACTTTTTGAATTATTCAACAATTTTCAAATTATCCGAAAGTTGTCAAATTATTCGTGATCCTTCAAATTACTCGATTTGAATCGAGAAAATTCTGATAAGCTTTCAAGTATTCAATTTTTATTTAATGGAGAGGTTAGTTTCTTAAAGTAACCAAAAGTAAATATTTCGTATTAGATTCATGTCTAAACTCTATTCACCTTTAATAAAAATTTGAATAATTGAAAGAAATATTACAATTTTAAGTTATTCAATAAGAAATTTTTGATCAATAATTCAAAAAACTTACAAATAATTCTAAAATTCACGGATAATTCGGAGTTTTTGACTATTTGCACACCCCTACACGGAAAAAAATTAGGTGCTGCAATAGGATGCAGTCCTGTGAGATCAACAGGATTTTCATGTTACAGCAACAAAACTCATCCAGAATTTGAATTTTGTTTCAAAATTTGTTTTTTTTTTTTTCAAATGTTGAAATTTTATTATACTGAGAAGAAAAATTGATACATGAAACTTGTTCCTTTTCCTATAGATTCCACAGAAGAAATCATCTTGCTCCCACAGGATGTGTCATGTTGCTGCAACAGGATTTTGTCCCGTTGCTCTTACAGGACCGTCTATTTTTTTTCTGTGTAATAGAGAATCGATCTCTACAAATCTCAGAACAAGAGATTTCAAAAGACCGTTTTAAAGTTATTTAAGTCTTTGGGTAAGAGGCTTCGAGAGACTGTTTGAGAGTCTCGGAATGAGAGACTGAGGATAAAGTCTTTAAATGTTTCTAAATAAATAATTAAAAATATGTCTTTTTAGTCAGTCCAAACAAGCCAATTTTAGACCAATGGAAGTTAGCAAGACGAAATAGTATATTATATACTACAAGAAAGAAAAGTGGGACATCGCAATTCGCGTCTTGTCGATGTATTATAACAGCAGGACAGTGTCCTACTTTCCCCAGTTAATGTGTGATGTACTATTTTATCGCTGCACTGAGAAAAGTCAGGATAACAAATCTAACAACTTTTATTATGAAACCGAGGAAACTTGAAATAGGCCCATGAGTCTCAAAAAAATTGTTATAATACATTATAATTATTACAATGGATAAGAATCATTTTTATTGAAACTTATCGATAAATTTCAAGAGCATAATAATAGTTATAGTATATAACATAACAATTTTTTGGAGTCTCATTGGCTTGCTTCAAATTTGGGCGACAGCATAATAAAAAATGTTAGAATTTTAATCCTTTGTGAAAAAAAATTCGTTTCAAAAAGATTCCGAAAAACTTCATCATGTAAATCTTCTAAAATTGAGACGAATTGGAACTTCACGTTGTGCTTTTTTCGAACAATAAGGATTTAAATAGTACAAAATATAAGTAATGTAAAACTTTGCGTGGGTGAATTTCAGGTGCGATAGTAACGTTTTCGAAACATAATTCTCAAAACGTATTTTTGTTACATTCGTCTCTAGTTTTAAAAAAGTTTAATAATCCCGACAAAAATCTCTATACTGACAAGGATAAATTTAGTAAAAATACGTTTTCAAAATTCTGTTTTAAAAACGTTCTCATTTGTCTCGAAATTGGCCTACATCAAATTTGGAATCAACTATACACTTTACTATTAAAATCCTGAGAGTTTGAAAAACATTCAACTATAAATTCTACAAGAATTTTTTTGAAAAGAACTTTTTTACAATGGATGATTTCAGCCTGTCAGAAATTCATTTATTTTTTGTCAATCTCATTGTATCCATCGAAGATGACAATTGACAGATATTCTATTGATCTTGAATTATCTTATTTTGACTAGCAGAAAATATTTGAAACTTTAAACTTCAATCCAGGTGATATGAAAAAAATAATGTTTGGTACGGAATAAAAAACAATTTCAAACTTCGTGTGATGACAGTCAACTTCCCTCATCTAAAGTAGTCTCTTTACATCCCTTACCTCACAGTATACTATTTATTTTTTTCTCAGAAAAGTAAGGTAGCTGTATAATTAAAATGCATATTGACTATAGATTTTTTTATTGTTTATATATAATTGTATTATAAAATAAGTAGATTTTTTTTTTAACAATCTCTTGAGATTTATTTCCTATTACAAACGGCTCAATTTAATTCTCAGTGAGACTTCACACGACGCGAAATAAAAGTATCTTCGATATAAAAGTGTACCTCTGTTACAATTTTATAGTAAATGAAATGAGAATCCCGATAAGCTGCTCATGAGAACCCGCACGGTGTCGGTATATTCAATAAAAAAGAAAAAAAAAAGTATAGACAACTATACTTCTAAATATTCTCTCTGAGTTTATTCTAAATTCTCGATAATCGTGGGCGTTTGTCTGCTTATCCTTCAATCTATATATATATATATATATATATATATATATATATATATATATATATGTATTAAAGGACATGTAATACCACAACCAGTAATATAAAAAAAAAACGTTCCTTGTCTTCAAAACTAGTTTAATTTTTATAAAAAATTCTGTGATTTAAAAAAAAAAGAATTTAACGTTTTAGGAAATTTATTTAATGAAAATTAAAATGATTACTTTAATTTTAATTATTCAAATAAAAAGTTAAAAATAATTTGAAATAAACAAACGAATAAAGTTTATTTATTTCTAATCTAAGTTAACTGAATTAAAATATTTAAAAAATGACTGGATTAACTGTAGACGCTCGAGAGACTAAATGAAATTGTCATGAGTGATGACTAAAAAAAATAAACGGTGCTAATGCCATTAAGTGAACTAAATTAAATAAGAAAGAGAGAAAAATAATAAATATATCAAGATAAAATTTTACTACTGTTATTTTTTCCCATAGTTTAATTAGCATAAGAACTTTCGGAATTTAACGAAAAAAATATTGTGACAAAAATATAATGAAGAAAAAAAATCTAAAGCTCATAGTATAATTAATTATTTAATTGCATTGTTAGTATTATCGTTGACTTCCGCGAATGAAAAAATTTAATTATTTTTATACAAAAATTATTGAAAAAAAATTATTCAAGTAAAAAACTAGACAATTTTATGTCGTGATTTTGTTTGAAATTTTTTTTTTTTTTTTTTTTGACAATTTCGTCAAATTTGTCATAAATACTAAATAAATAAAAAAAAATATTGATAAATAATAATTATTAAATAATAAAGAAATATATAAAGTGTTGAGATCTATGAGTGTTTAGAAATTTTTCAGATATTAGCTTTCTATTTTTTAGATTTAAAATAATATTAATAAATAAACTTATCTCCGATGTTTAAAATTATATATAAAATAAATAATAATAATAATAATATTAATAGTGTAGGCCCGTTGACCGTAAACACGATTCGTGAAATATTAACGGGCCTCGCAAGTAATTATGGTCCGGGCTTTAATCGTAATGCACGCGACGAGCTGATATATTTAATTAAAATTTTTCACACTCGTTTGTTCATTTATTAATACATTGATTAAATGTCGTCTTGACGCGTGCAATTATAAACGAATTTTTTATTATGTCAGTTATCATTTATCAAGTAGATTATTAATATCAAATAAAATATATAAGAGTATATAGAAGTTATTAACAATTTATATTAAAAATAGATAATACCTTAATTTTATAATTGAACTGATAAATTGTTATTTATTTAAAAATAAATAATTCATTTTAAATTTTTATACTTTTTATTTGTAATTAAATTTATAAAATATTCATAAATATTATTTACTAAAGCTCATTCAAATTTTTTTAACGAGCATACTAAAATTAATAAATTGTAAATTTAAAAATAAATAAAATTATCGATGGTAAATAATTAAATTTTCATGTCGATGATAAAATATTAATAAAAGTTAATGAGAATCAGGGCCAGTATTAATGAACAGTCTGCTTCAAATAGTATAATAAAAAAAGTAAAACATAATTTTTATATTGTGATGATCGATTTTTATCGCTGCAGTTAAAATATTGACTATCAATTATATTTTACGAATTCGCGTTAAAACTAAGAGCTTGAAAATGTTTTAAAAAAGGTTTGCTGATAATTTTGTTTGAGTTTTTCTTCCAAATGAAATTTCTTGTTATAAGACAGATACTAGGATTCGATACATTACTCTATAACCTAGCGATCCCCGGTCTTAGTTATTGAAAGTTGTCATTCGTTTGCGAGAAAAATTTGCACAAAGCTTCCGTTTTTCTGTATGAGTGCAACAAGGGCTGTTTCGTTTGTCCTCGAGTGTGAAAAAGAAAAAAGTGTAAGTCCTCCTTAAGATGAAACAGTACCCGAGCTCTTTCTCACAGAGAAACGAACCCGAGTCGAAAAAATAACTAAAGTTTGACTTTTTTGACTTAAATGGATACTCAGTAGTTGAAGTTATTCAAAAGCAAATCAAAATCAAATGTGTTTTTCATTATTTCTTACTTGCTTTTGGCTAATTTGGCCTACTTAGTATCTATTCTAGTCAGAAAATGTCAAATTTGATTTGGTTTTTTGGTTAAGTTAACTTAAATTTGACTTAAATGGATACTACCTAGGCCGAGTTAGCCAAAAGTAAGTCAAAATCAAACGTGATTTTCATACATTTTGACTTGCTTTTGGCTAACTCGAACAACTTAGTATCCATTTAAATAAAAAGAAAGTCATATTCAAGTTGTTTTTTTTTTTTTTACTCGGAAACGGAATTATATTTATTGGACTCGCAGAATACATGCGAATTTCAAAACGATTTTTCTCTCAAATTAAAATTTTTGAAAATACGAACCTTTGTTAAGTTTTTAGAAAACGGTTATGACTCTCCATTTTAGGTTTCCAATCTTTACCTATGAATTATGTAAATTGAATTGAACATTGGTTACCGTTAAGCCTGAAGAGAAAACGTCACTTATCATTTCTCATACTTGAAGAAATAAATGGAATTTTCCTTGTTGTATTCATTAAGTAGATGATCAAAATTTAAATTCAATTTTTTTTGTAAAGCAAATCAAAATGTTTGAGCTATCTGTAAGATAAAAAAATGTTTTATTCTATAGTTCAAATTCTTTATTATTAAATGAAATTGAATAAAAAATAGGTTATCTTCAATATTTAAATAACATGGAACAAAAATAGTGTCCGAATCAAATATTACTAGTTGACTCGAAATTCACATTAAGTAATTCGGAAATTTGAATTATTAATAATAGACAATTATCAAGGTAATATTTGTCGTTAGATTGTTGCAACAATCTAGTAACAAATACTAGATTGTTGTAACAACTATATTCAATATCATATAGAATTATTGTTAATTTCACTGTAATATTGGTATTTGGTTCTCATACTTGAAATTTCTGTTTTAAACGATTTATATCGCTAGTTATGATTTAAACCGATATCGTTAATACAGCAATGCATAACCAAATTTCGTGGTAACCATCTATTCACATAACATAAGACCTCGATTACCTTTCCTAACTAATAAATCAATTCAGAAACTATAATAATATTTAACCGAAATTCACTGAATATGAAAATATATTTCATACATAAATTATTACTCTTCTTTAATCAATATTAATTACGTACACTCTAAAATGAAGTGTGTTACAAATGTATTATTTAAACACATACAAACATGGTTTAAGGCAATAAGCAGAACTATAGTTCGTTGTAGTCACTTGAAAAACATCTCACGGTGTATTAGTTATTAATAGTTTGCTGATGACGTTTTAATGGTATTTGGAAAATGTCCCGAGTCAAAAAATAACTTGATTTTGGCGTAATTTAAAAAATTGAAAATAAAGCAAGTCTAGCAAATCTTGTTTAAGATCTTTTTTTAATAAATGGAAAACATATTTTAAGATGTAAAAAGACATTTGGTTTTGACTTGCTTTTGACTCAGTTGTCTTTCTTAGTACCAATTTACGCCAAACAAGTCAAATTAAAGTCACGTTGTCTTAGATTTGACTTAGTTGACTTAAATTCAAGTCATGTGAATCAAATCCAAGTCAATGTGACTTTCATGTGACTTAGTTAACTTAAATTTTTAAGTCAAACTTGACTTGAATTTGAGTTAAATTTCCAAGTTAAAAAAGTCATATTGAAGCTAAAAAAAAGTGTCTCCAAAAACAAGTTATTTGAGTCAAATACAAGTTTAAAAAATTGTAGCAGTAAAAATCAAGTTAATCAAGTCAAAAGCAAGTTAAAAAAGTAAAAATCTAGTTATTTTTCTGACCCGAGGTGATAATTTCAATTCCACACGTGATTTTAACGTGTACTGAATAGATTTGAAATTCAAATATCAAAAAGTTATATTATCTACTCTTAAAAAAAAAAAAATAACCTGCAATTTTGCGATCTTAAACGCATTTTTCAATATATTTTTTTATCATTTACTTGATTTCTATCTGTGAATAAATTAAGATAGTACACAAATTATCTTTCACAAGATTATTGGCAATTTTTACATCTATCACTTAAGTCGTTAATTTCACGATCTTATTAATGAAATTACTGCTAAATTAACCATGTAAAAAAAATTTTGTTGCAAAAAGGTCCCAAGAATTTAAATATTTAGAAAAGCTCTGAAGTTGAGATAAATTAGAATTTTAAATCGAAATTTTTTGGAACTTTAGAATTTTAATAGTAAAAAATACGAGTGATTTAGAACTTTTCGTATTAGATGAATTTTAAGCCAGGTGAGAACGTTTTTGAAATATAATTCTTAAATCGTATTTTTACTATATTTTCCCTTCGTTTGGTTCAAAAATTGTTGTATTTGAAGGGAAAAATGTACTCTCTAAAAATAAATAAACGAAATTCACTAGCAAATAGTGAATATTCATTAACTTCACTAATTCAGTTTCAGAATGTAGTTAATATATACAGTTTAAAATTTTGTGTTCTTGTGTATAAAAATTCAATGGTTAAATATTTTGTGTCAATTATTTGACATCATCAAGTGTAAATTTAACTAAAGTTGAATGTGTTGTCTGATCTCAACAATTTTTAAACCCATATTATTGTTAAATTCAACACAAATTTTTCAACTGTGTATGTTTTAAAAACGTTCTCATTCAACAGCTCGAAATTCTTTCACATAAGATTTTAAATGGGCTATATTTTTTACTATTAACATCCTAAAAGTTCAACTTTAACTCTCTTAAATTTGAAACAGTGAAAATAGTGACTATTCACTATTTAGTAAGAAGTATGCTACTAATTCAAATAGTGGTATACTTTTTACTAGCCATAAGTGAATATTCACTACCAAATAATGATTTTCACCAATTCGTTTTTAGAGAGAAGTTCTTATCTGTTTCAAATTTAGAACCTCTGCACATTGAGCTTTTTTGTTATCTTATTGGAACAGTTTTTTTGTCACAGGTAGCGATCGACAATTTTCTTATAATTCGATGATTAATATAACAAAAAAATATTACTGCGACAGAAATATTTTTTTGTCAGTGTATAACTTTTGTAGTTTTTTCTTTTCAGTATGAAGATAAAACGTATAATAAATTGATAAATAGCAGTCTTCACTTAATTAATATTGGTCCTCATTTTCATTATTTCAAGTCGTTACCGATAATATTTATCGATAACTTATATATTACATATTCTTATAAAATACATATACTTATTAAATCAATAGAAATTTATAAAATTCGATCCTAAATTCCAAACGACAAAAAAATAAATAGATAACTCTCTAAATGGGTCCAACCAATTTCGTTCACAGAAATTTAAAAAAAATTGCTTGGAAATAGAGCCTTTGCAAAATTTTAAATAAATAATAGTTGAGTGATTTTCATTAGTTAAAATATAAATAAACTTTTTAATCAACATTTTGATATTTTTTAGAACTGAATTTTTTTCATTATTTATTATTATCATTAAAAAAAAAATAACAATAAAAATAATTTGTAAAAATAAAAAAGATCTAAAAATATTTCTAGAGTTACAATTTCAGATTAATAATATTTACTGTCTTTAAACAATCATATTGTAAATTTAAACAAAAACATGTGTAACGAATTGATTTAACAATTAATCCAATATAATTATTGTACTGCAAACAAGCATTCGATATAACGAAATGTAGATTGAAATGTATATGCTACTATTTACTATTAAAACATTGTATAAGAAAAAATAATTATGATAATAACAATAATAATAATTATAATATAAGTAATAATAATAACAATTATAATAATTGATAATAAATACATTGAAATATTATTAATTGAATTATAAATTAAGCAAACAATAATAATTGTAATTATTTAAAATATCCAAGGGCCGTCAGATAAATTTTACTGTGACCTATTTGTAATGCAAAAATGGTAAAAAAAAAAAATCTTATTATTGTAGAAAAATATTAATTAATTATTATGCCTACAATAAATAAAAAAAAAAAACTTATCATTAATATTTAAATGGTTTATTTATTTCATTAAAAACCTCTCAACCATGTGTTATATTTATTTATCAGTTTGAAACATTTTTAGCAATTTTTTAATTAGCAATATCGCAATGATGCTATTCTATATAATAAACGTGAGCAGTATGCAGAATCAAGTGAATAGACATATTGTGATTACATTATATAGATTGGAAAAGTGTAATTAGTTATGAAGCCAAGATCATCGATATGGTGAATATAGATTTAATTTAATACCTGACGTTTCTATTGAAAACAATATCAAAGCGCTGGTGGTTAGGTATGTACAGATGTCCAAATATGTATATATAGTGGGTGAGTATCTGCAGTCAGTTGAGAAACCTTGCGATGCCCCAATTGCAATTGAAACAGACATTAATCGTAATACTACACTAGTAGCAACTGCGGTCATTGTATTCACCTCATCATTCAAATTGCCTTTTAATTAATACATTTGAATGTATTATATAATACATAATATCCACTTTCTCTTTAATGTTACATCACATTAATTTACATTTCGTACACAACTCTATCATCGTTTATTTTTCCCTCAATAGAAGTTGAAAAAATTTAAAAAGGGCACATCTCAATGGCTCACGTTATAAAGATAAATACATATATACATTTAAATTTTTGAATTAAGGCCATGAGGATGTTAATTTTGAACTTTAATATTGTTTCTACGGAATTATACTAGATATATACATTAGTTTTCATAAGAAATACTCGAAAACTTCGCCAATGAATACTACATTTACGGAATATCCATGTTACAAAAATAAAATTTTGAAACTAAGATTTTTGTTTTGTGTTTCCACTGGCATTAAAAAAGTGTTTAATTTACGTCTCGTATTACCCGAATTTCATGCTGGAATTTTAACACAATTTTTGTGCTGAAATTCAACACAAATAGTCTGTGTTAAAAAATAACACAAATATTGTTATTGTGTGGACCATTTCTAACATACAGATTATGTTGATTTCAACACAATTTTTTTTTACTGTGCGGAGTACATTTACTTTTAATACTTAAAATAGTAATAAATGCAATTATATCGCAGTGGTTAAATTTTTGTTGAGTGAAAAATAATGAGAATGAGTATAGGATACCGGTTAGCCGCATCACATGAAAAATATGAAATTCTATCTAAATGCAAATACACCCAGGATATGTGTATGTTACGTAAGCGAAGTAGTAGTAGAAGCATATGCTGAAGCACACGTGTCGCAAACCTAAAGATTTGCCATTACATTGAAAACTTATTCCAAATATGTTTCAAAATTTTTTTTTTTTTTTTTTTTTGAATGAATCTTCTTTTCTGAATATTTCATCTTTTACATTTATCGTAGATTCATAAATTTAAAGTAACAAACTTAATAATAAACTTTATTATTTTTATTGTTTATGAATATGAAAAGCATCTCGTCCCTTTTCTGGATAAATCTCGTAACTGCAAAATTATAATTTTTTCAGAAATCGGTCAAAACATCTATTCTGTTGCACGTGCGTTAATGGAAATATTGAAATTCGAAAGTCTCTCGATCATTCTGTTGTAATTATTAAAATTTGAAGCTTTTTTTACGCAGCAGCAGTACTAAAGAATGTTTTTCAGTCATAATTTTAATTATGAAGAAAATGCAGTTACTAGGCTTACCCAGAAAGAGGTCGATCTTATTAATTACTTTATGCAGATGTAAATATTATTTTTAGTATATTCAATATGTAGTATGTAATAAAAAATCAATGTATCGGAATAAAATGATTCAGGTATTCATTGCCACTGTGGTGTCAGTAATAAAATTGAATCGAATACAATTTTACCCGCTCGACTGATTGAATTCCAATGGGATCTGGTTAGAGTCATAATTCGGTGTTTTCTTTCTCAGCAGCAATTCGAGTATTTTTTTTTTTTTTTTTGGTTTAGCTATTTGACACTTGAGTAAATTTAGGTCGACGAATATATAGAAGTAAAATATGTAAGGAAACAAAAGTAAAATGAAGTGACGGCGAAAAAAATGTCACATGACACTGACATAACAATATAAAAAGGATTTTTTTTCTTATAAATAGCAAGAGAGGGAGAACAAGTAATTGAAAGGAACTATTTAAAGCAACCCGAGGTGGCTTTTTAATCGGTCAGATCAAGTGGCTCGTGTTGTGACAGCAATTGTAATATTATATCAACCAACTTTAAATCCATTATATTTGCTGTGGGAACCTTTTTTGCAATTCATTTTTATATTTTACTTCATTCTATTTTTAATAATATATATTTAACGGTACGATTTATCATTAATTAATTATTTTGTTTTAATTTATAATTGTATATTTTTTTACTAAATAGGATTTTAACTTTTTATTAACTGCTACCTACATGGCAAACAATAAATACTCGTGGTTACTATCCCCGATAGTAATCAGTACTATCTGGATAAAAAAAAAATCAAGATGGCAGTCACCAACTATTTACATTGTAGGGACTACTGTCTGGATTACATTAATTACTTTGTAGATAGTACTCAATAATATCTAGATAGCAGACATAGCATTGTAAATAGCTGAGACTGCCATCTTCATTTTTGTTTTTATGGACAGGACTACTATCTGAGATTGTAACAACGATTATTTTTTTGTGTTCATGTTGATAAAGTTAAAAGAATAGACACTACGATATATTATCAGCTAGAAAACAGATCTAATCTGTAAAAAAATGCGCCAAGTATGCAATGTAATATGTTAAATTTTTATTTCTGCTAAGTTTATACATATGATTTTTAAATTTGATTTTTTAATTAATAAGAAATCGACAAATATCAATTAGTGACTTAAATTGAACAGAAATTGTCCATTTTTATGTGCCACTTAGGTACTTGGTGATTATTTTGATTTCAAAAATATTCACTTTGATAGATGCATACTTGATGCACTTTTTTACAGATGAATTGTTTTTTATCTGATTATTGTTTCTGTAAACATTTATTCCATGTATAAAATTTTCTTTTACTTTTGCTCAGTTGTCAAAAAATTTTAATAAGCCAATAGATTTTAATTTTCAAGTTTGAAAGTTTAATGGCCATTTCTTAGGAGACATTAAAATGCTTAAACAAATTTCCATAAAATCGAACTTTGACCATCATTAACACCATGGAGCTAACTAACCTAATAATGTATCGATTGACAGAAACTTGGGGATTTATTTTTGTGAGTGATTCTACACAACAGAAAAATTGAAAGTGTTTATTATAATTTATTTAAATTAATATTTAATTACTCTAATTATATATCGAAAACGATAAATCGATAGAAAACAATAATTAAGATAATAATAATGTAACTAATTTATTAAATGTGTTAAAGTAAGAATGATTAACAACTATCGAGACATTGAAAACGTCAACAATGTTGTGGTGTCCCGTAAGGTATGAGTATATACTAGGGTGCATCAGTTGAACATTATACAGTAGAAAAGATTTGTACTAAAATGGACATGAATCGAGTTAGAGCAAAACCGTTTTATACACTTTCAAAAGGCAACAAATACTCTAAAAATAAAAAGCGGTTTCAAAACGATAGCTTAAAATCAGGCTAAGTTATAGTAATTTAAAAAAAAAAGTTATTAGATTTACATGCTTTTTTAACCGGAAAACTTTGATGCTCGAAAGGAAGTACTTGAAATTAAAATTAAAGGTTGAAATTTTCAGGGAACTTTTATTTCAATATAAGCATCAAAATTTCCTTGTGTCAGCTGAAAAAAAAAAATAATGTTCGTTTCAAACGAAGTATGCTAATATGTATACCACTTAGATAGGTATGTAACACTCTTATACAAAATAAAATTACTTGAGGGCATAATATATAATGGTACAAACTGTCTTTAGCTTTGGCATATAATACTTTTGAGATATATTTCTTACCAGGGATAACGCATGCAGCTGGGCGCGATCTCGCGACGAGTTCTGAACTACTCGTACCGCTACTGCCTAGCACTGGTGACTTCCCCTTCCATCATTCGTAATATTCAGATGAATAAGACTGAGCTGTTTCAAAACTGGAATAGAAAGATAATCTCGAGTCAGTTAAATTATTCTCAGTGAAAAGTGTAAAGATCAAGATCTTTATGGTAAACCAGTTTTGTTTTTTACCTTTTCGTGGATGCCAATGTGTACCTAACTTCATATAAAATAAAGAAAATGCTCAGAATAGCTTTCTAGGATCTCCAAACGTCGACATCTGATGAAAACTCAACTTTCGAAAATTATCTATTTTTATAGCGGGAAGTTAAAAAAAAAATTTTTGAACCTCCACTACTTTTAGTTCTTTTTAGTATATCAGTGTCAAATATCGTCCAACAGAGTTTTAGATGAAAGAAAGAGTATAAAAAAATTTCTTAATTTGTTTAACGTTGCTGCTCTACTTTTCATTGTATTAGGAAAGAGTCGTAGTTGACTTTTGTTAAGCTGCGTTTCAAAGATGAAACTTTTAGCTACACGATAATGCAGCAGCAAGTGAGCTTTGTGAATTTTCCATTTACTGAGTTTTAATAATTTCAGTATAAAGTCACGTTTTTTGCTGTAGTATTTTCTAAAATGGAAACAATTCTACGAAAAAAACTGATAAAAAAAAAGTAATAAATAAAAAAATATTAATAAAAGCCAGCGAAATAAGCTTTTAGGGAAAAAGAAGTGAATTTAATAAATGAAAAATGCTTCGTCAGGGTTTCAAGTTCACATAACGGGTAATTTTTTCCAGACTTCCTTGTTTTTGTAACGAAGTCGAAAATTGAAATGTTGCAACAAAGTTTTTTTTAATTTTTTAATTTTTCATCAAATTGAAGCAAATAATCCATTGGAAAAAAATGGACTCAAAATTTTCAAGGAAGTTTTTTAAAAAAATAAAACCCTACTTTCACAGATTTAACGAAGATCTTACAATGTAAGCTAATTATTTTTTTTTAATTTTAATGAAACGTTTTTCAAGAAAATAAAAAAAAAGAACAAAAATTAGATTATATACATAAATAATTGATACTTAATAACTATAATTGGTCCTTATGGTCTCTAAATATCTAACATTTGTGTCCTACATAATAAAAAAAATATACGACTATATAATAATCCTCTTACATAGTAAATCTGGACAGTGATCTAGCTGATAAAAAGTTAAGCGCCATTTATTCAAGCGATCGTTCATCACGATTTGATTATAACATCGAACACGTCACTTTCAAACACTTAGTTGCAATTGGATTTACGAGATTACAGAGTAAGTAGGCAGTCCTTCTAGCTGAAGACTACGTAGAAAAGAGAAAAATCAAAAAGCAAAGGGGAGCGACGGAGATAAAATGAACTAGGCGTTAGCAGAAGTTAAAATCGAAAAGGGTGCCAGTGTATAGTAAGTATTATAATAATAATATTAATATAAGGCAAAATATAAAAAGACCCACTGTGATCTTATCTTGTTCGCTGTGTCAAATTACCAACATACAACATCCCCGATATTTTTCTCTCTGTTCACACAACACTATTTATTTAACAATATCGTGCGTTAATATTATTTAGCATTGGCTTTAAAATAAATGTATAAGCGCTTTTTATAGACTCTATACGCATAGACCCTCGCGTGTTTCGATTATCCACTACTTTATGGGCTATTAAACATCTCTGTAATACTACAGCTCTAGTATAGTGTAAAAATGTGAAGAAAAACGATATTTGCTCGCTGAAATCATCCTTGAGACTTTAATCATCCATTAAATTTTTTTTTTAATTTGCTTACAAAAATAAAAAATTTTAATATTTTTATCAATTTTGTTATAAAAAAAAAAAAAATAAATTATCCTATCCAGTAATCGAAGTGGAAGTAGATTTTTTACTAAAATAATTAAGAATCCCCATAAAAATGATCATTAAGTAAAAAATTAAAGTAGAAAATTAAAGCTTACGTTATTAGAATCAATATGCTTTAGACAGAAATAAGCAAAATCTTTCTATTCAAAAGTTATTTGAGAAAGAAGCCATAAAAGTACACTGATAAAAAAAATATGTCCTGCCAATTACCGTCAATTCGCTCAAACGAGGCGTCTTTCACTCAAAATTTAGCGTCGTTAAGTCAACGGCGACTGATGAGAACGGAATCTAGTTCACAGCACATTTTTTTTTTTTTCAGTGTAACGTGTTTCGTTAGTTTGATAATTTTAAATTGCCATTAATTCTCAAATATTCAACCGATTTTTGTAATTTTTCAACTTCATCAAGATAGTCACCCAAAATATAAGGATATAAAATTTCATAATTGTCTATTCAAAACTTTCAAAGATATAATTATGGCGTGTTCACTATAACACAAAACCTAATCTAATGACACTTGACCTTCTTTAAGTTGAAAAAATGATTGCAAAACAAAAAATAAAATGTAGTTTATTTTTTCACTTTTGATTTCTTTAGTGTCCGTTGAAAGGTTGCTTGAGAAAAAAGTTATGGGAGTAACATTTTTCGTTATTTTTTGAATTTTATATGATCATTTCTAAACTAAACGACCAATTTTGCAGGTTTTCGAACTAAATCAGGATAATCTTTCAAATAATGAATGTGCCAAGTAGAGATAGAAAATGACCGTCATTTCTATGTTCACTCAGATCACGAAAAATTGGCTGACAATTGACGTCAAAAATCATTGGCCAACTTTTCAGTCAATTTTTCATAAAATAAATTCCTAAACAATATTAAGTGTACTAGTACTTGTAATTGTAAGTTAACTGAAAATTACATCACTCAACATAACGATTAATATGTTTATGCAAAAAAATTCGTAAAAAATTTCTTTTCACTTCTGTTTAAATGCGAAATGACGGTGAAAAATTCGTCGGTCAATTTTTTCATAAAATAATTTTCTGGGCAAAATAAGTTAGTGCTCAGCCATCAAATTTTAAATATGACCGTTAGTCAATTTTCTATGATGAAAGAAAATTCCACTAAAATTTACGATGTTAACATCGTAATCGTGGACACTTTCATTGGCGTCAATTTTTAAATGTCTTATTTCAAAATTTACTACAGTCTGTTAAAATTACGATGTAGGTTATATTCTTTACTATTTAATATCGTAATTTTAACAAAGACTGTAGTAAATTTTGAAATAAGACATTTAAAAATTGACGCCAATGAAAGTCTAGTCCACGATTACGATGTTAAGATCGTAAATTTAGTGGAATTTCCTTTCCGTGTACATGTATATTAAATTTTGAACCAATGGTATTTTTGGAAACTACTTGACTAATTATGATAATTATGATGCAATAGCTAGATTTCTATGGAATCTATTAAAAATGTACACAAAAAAAATGTTATCTTGAGTCAAGAAAATATTTTGGAAGACAAACGTTTTCGGGAACCGTCAAAAGTTTCTAGAGTCAAGACAATTCGTCTTGGTCATAGAAGATTTCTACTTTACCCAAAAAAATTAAGGTTTTCAAAAAAAAAATTTTCGAATCAAGAATATTTACTTTCAGTCAGGAATTAATTTTTTCTGTATACAAGTTTCCGTTGTAAAAAAAATTCAAGTATTGATCTTAAATTAAAATTATTTGTTTTAAATTAAATTAAAGCACAATAAATGAATATAAACACAAGAGAATATAATCATGTTTAATTTTTTTATTATCATATCATCTTGCATCTGCTGTATAGCTGTGGTAAAAAAAAAAAAAAATTAAAAAAAAAGTATCAAGCTGAATATAAAAGAACTAAAAGGAAAGGAAAGAAAAAAAAGACAGTTATATATCCATAAAATAAAGAGTGAGGAAAAAGCTTGAAAGTAATAATAGAGAGTAGGGTTGAATTGACGTCAAATTGAATTATGTTGTCCCAGCAAAGCGTGCGCCACCAGCTTCTGCCCTCGCTACAATCTTTTCATTATACATTTACTGATGCTTATTCGGTCTATATGTACTTCTTTATATGAATCAAGAGTTACTATATTACATAACATAATGTAACATATTATCATCTTTATAAGATAAATAAAAAGATATGTATGTATTTATTGAATATGAAAAGTTGTCAAAGATTTATTCGAACCGTAATATCTATTTACATTCTTGTTCAATAACCGCAGATAAAAATCAATCTGTGTTTGCATGACTTGAACTACTCCTTTGTAAATAAATATATTTGATATTATTATCTGTATTTTTTAACGGTAAATTTTTTTTATTGAGAAAAATTTTAGTTACGTAAGAAAAATTGTAATAATTATTGATACAAAGAAAGAACATTTTTTTCTCGATTCTATTCCATTGCAACATTGAATACAATCATAAAAATGAATGTTAAATCTGGTTCGAGGATGTTGGCACGGAGTGGCCGATGAATCATTATTAATAAATATTATTGAAAAAAATGGATTGGGTTGCCATCAAAATATAAATTAATTTAATTTAAATAATACACCAATTGAAAGATATATATATATATATATATATATATATATATATATATATATATATTAGGGTGCTTCGTTTGAAATGACTATTTTTTTTTTTCGCTCCCATCCCGAAATTTTGTTGGAAATACCTCCCAAAAATTCTCTGAGAGTTTAAGCCCTTAATATTAATATTAAGTACTCTACCACAGCGTGTGAAGATTTCCCATTTAAAATACACGTAAACTTGGGTTTTTATTTTTTAAACTTCTATAACTCCGCGGAATTTTATGATATCATCTCGCCCAAAGTCGGGATTTTCTCAGAATTAAATGTTCTACAAAAGTTTCCATTGTCACGAAGTCGTAACTCATACGAGTGGGGTAGTACGGACCGCTAAACCGAATTTTTTCATAGAATTCTTGTTTTTTCTCTCATTATCTCATAAACAACAAAACCTACAGAAAAAATGCAAATAACAATTTTGTAGGAAATTTAATTTTCTACAAAAAAGGTCCTTAGCACCGAATCACTCAGATTGATATTTTCTGAGATGTTAGTCAAATAAAAAATCAATATTTTCTAAGATTTGATTTGACATTTTATGGGAATTCAATGCTACGTAAACTTCAATAATTAATATATCAGAAAATATCAATCTGCGTGATTTGAGGCTAAGGACCTTTTTTGTAGGAAATTAAATTTCCTATAAAATTGTCTTTTGCATTTTTTCTGTAGGTCTTGTTGTTTATGAGATAATGAGAGAAAAAAAAAGAATTCTATGAAAAAATTCGTTTTAGCGGTCCGTACTACCCCACCCGTATGAGTTACGACTTCGCGACAATGGGCACTTTGGTAGAACATTTAATTCTGAGAAAATCCCGACTTTGGACGAGATGATATCATAAAATGCCGCGGAGTTATAGAAGTTTAAAAAATAAAAACCCAAGTTTACATGTATTTTAAATGGGAAATCTTCACACGCTGTGGTCGAGTACTTAATATTAATATTAAGAGCTCAAACTCTCAGAGAATTTTTTTGGGGGTATTTCCAACAAAATTTCGAGATGGGAGCGAAAAAAAAAAATAGTCGTTTCAAACGAAGCACCCTAATATATATATATTAAACATAATTAATAAAAAGAACATTATCAGAAAAATGGTAATTATGATTATAATTATTTTTTGATAGCCATTATTATGTGGGTTTTGAACTGGAGTAATGAATTATAGTTGCCAAAAGTTGATTTTAATTATGATTTACATTTTAATTTTAAAATGAGCAAAAGTGAATAAACGATACGAAGTGAAAGAGCAAACAATAGCAAAATAGAGAGTGGGCAATAGCACACTCTAGTTAGCACGACAACTAGCTTAATTATTATTATTATTTTTTTTTTTTCTGAATAATTAAATGGACTCGCTACTCTTGTTACAAGAATGCTAATGACCTTTGAAGTAAATACTTGGGGTAGTTTATCAAATTTTTTTATGTTATTATTAGTACGATATGTGCATGTAATTTGTCTGAGAAAGTTGATAACCATCCAACAAAATGGTTGCAAATTTAGTGAACTAGCAAATTAAAAGCGTGCTCTCAATTTATCTTCCCCTGAGAGATGATTTGAAATGATTTACAATGTTAAATATCCATAAGAGACATTATATTATGATTTAAAATTATTTGAAATTAATTAAAATGATTTGCGTTTAAATAAATTCATATCAGTTTGCTTAATCAGGATTTAAAGTGCATTTGGAAATGCTTTAGCTTTAACGACATATAGCGATGGCGTGGGAGAGTATTCAAATTTATAAAAGAATTTTTTTAGTTTTTTGTACCTCGTGAGAAGAAAATTTAAAATGCTGAAATTCAAACCCAAATATCTGTACGTGAATTTGTGAGAGTTTCAAACTTTTCTAGTGAGAAGTGACAAAAAAAAAAATTGTTGGAATTATAAGGGACACCAATTTCACTTGAGAATATATTTATTATATTAACAACAGTATAAAAATGTACATGTATATAATCACAATGAGTATCTGTTTATACCACACGCCTAAATCCAAAAGCTAGGATATGAGTCACCTAATCCAGGTGTAACTAATTAAGAGCTACGAATATACTCTACTGAGTATGAACTAGGAAGTACTCTCACATTACCTCTCACATTACCTATACCTGATATATACTTATTCTATACACGTGGCAATATATGTGTCGCACCTTTAACGCATTATTCAGGAACTTCGTCCCTTCAAACAAAAATATTAATTTACTTCGAGAATTTTTATATTTTCACTCTTTCACTATATTGTATATTTAGCTAGAGTCAAAGTTTAAGCATCACCAAATGTACCTTCAACCTAAAAAAATCACTGTCTCAAAAATACATGTTTGAAAAGCTTGCTTTTTATCAAATAACTCATCAGTGTCAGAATAAAAATCTTACGGAAAACGACACTATTTTTGATGACAATCAATTTGTTAGTAGAGGATTTAGTATTTGCTGACTTTCATTTGGTCAAAGTACCCGCAATATCCTATCTATACTTTATCAGAACAGCGGTTCCGATGATCTATGGGAACCATTTCTATAATGTACATAAATATTATTCCCATACTCCATGGAAATGATTCCTATATTATACTTCATGTCAAAAAATACTTGTCATTATCCCAAGTCACCTGAACCTCCACCACATACACAATTGGATCATTGATCGGCAAATTTTCATGTTTTTGAATCGACGAGATTAGATTTGTTTGAAATATAAGTTTTATCTAGTGATTCATTTCTAGATTTTACGGTGTCATTGGCAGCACTTTATTCTCCATGCATGGAAAGAATGAAATATTATTGAGTTGAATTTCGCGAAAAATTACAATGACAAATAGTAACTGGATTTTTTATCAGAATATGATTTAGTTTTTTTCTATTTGTTCTGGTCTTTGACGGGTCGATGAATAAAAATTGAGCAATCATGAAAATTAAGTATATTGTTTAGTTTAATGCGTTCATAATTTATAAAAATAATTATTCTTCATTTTAAATCTTGTTATCAAAGTTTTTCAGGCCATTGCGATATTTTGTTACATCATTTTACCAAAAGATTAATTTATAAAAAATAGTCCTATCTTTCGTCGTATATAAACCGTTAATATTTTTGAGCTATTTTTATCCATAAAAAATTTTTTGGTCAAGATAGGGAAGTACTATTAGTGGCCACTCTGCTCCATTTTTGGACATTTAATACGCTATTATTCTTAAAAAATAATTATGTAGTTGTTCTTAGAAAATAATCAGTAAATTTATCTTTATTTATATGAAATATTTGCCACAAATATGGATTTCATCTTTTGATCAAATAAAATTTTTCGAGTTACTCGAATATTAAATAACGAATCGATTCCAAAATTTAATTATGACTACATCCTTAATAAACCCTAAAACCAATAAAAAAAAAAAATAGAGGAGACATAAAACGACCACTGTAAATTATTAGTGGTTCGAAAGCTGTTAAAAAATTAAAAACTTTTTAATGGACGATTTCATACTTTGGTGATGGATGACAAAATATATTATAGAAAACTTTAAAACTGGTTACTACATTCTTTTATAGAAAAATGTAAAGTGGTCATCATAGATGCCTTCGAAAAAAAAAGAAAATGAATAAAACTGAATTATTAAAATTTTACGGTGATTTCCCGAGTCGAAATATCAGACCCGTTTTAGCTGTAAAAGTGTTCGAATCCTTTGCAATTTGATTCGCAGCCTTAAAAGACGCCTGTTTAAACAGTAAAAGACGGAATAAACTAAAGATACGGTGAAAACAGCTCCACTGAGTTCCGTTTTCAATGTAAATCTTATCCAAAGAATTATTATTATTATGTTCCCTTGAACCTCGTAATACATTTATACGTAGATAAATATTTCAATAACTAGAATACAAATGCCTTCTTCTCTTGTTTTATAGATGCGCGACTAAAGTCAGTCATATATTGACAGTATAACAGTATACATCTTGTATTCCATAAACTATATCTTTGATTGCCTTTCTTTTACTGCTGTTAATTGTCGTGTTGTTATTCCTAGTTTAAGTGTGTTATCATAGTAGTATAAGTGATACTAATTAATAAGTTACCAGTTACTACAATTTGGTGTCAGAAGTGCGTGTAACCTTCGTGTGTGTAGTGTGAATTTACAAATATAAAATAAAAGAAAATATATTTGTCAAAATATTGCAACGCGACGGGCAAGGCAAAGATTAAAAAAAAAAAAAATCGCGTTAATTTTTTTAATATTATAAAAGACACAAATGATAATAAATTAAAAAACAAATAAATAAATAATTTAGTGATTAATTAAACGTGTTTCGTGAAATCATGTTTCTTAATTTGTGCTAAAGTGCGTGTGTGAATTTAAATAAATTTAGTAACAAATCAGATAAGTTTTGTGAATATGTTTCACAATATTAAAGTGCATGTAGTAAAATGAATAAATTCGGTGATGAATTGAATGAATTTTGTGGATATGTTTTATAATATAGGTTTCAAGTGCGTATAATAATTTAAATGAATACAGTGATAAATTGAATAAGTTTTGTGAAAATATTTTTCTTAATCGGTGTTAAAGTGCGAGTACGAGTAATTACGTGTGTGATAAAAATATAAAATAAAAGTGATCGAAACATCAAACGACAGATGATCTTATTTTTTTTTTTTAAAACAATTATTATCAATTATTAACTGTAATTACAATTAGAATTAATAATATTATTATATTAATAATAATAATTATTATAATGATAGAATTATTATTATTATTAAAAAAAAAAAAAAAAAATCCTGTTCCCAGTAGGGTTCAAACCTGCATCCCTAGACACGGTACAAGAAAAATAATTATTATTATTTAAATTGTTATTATTATTCGAAGCCTGGTTTGAATGTAATCCTGTGAAAATGGGACAAAACTCCACTATTTACAGTCAAACCAGGCGTCCAGTTTATATGGTATTTTATAGAGCAGACTCTCTTGACCACTCAATTTTCTGAGAATTGTTAGAAAAAAATACAATTTAAACAGGTCTGAATTTTCGACTCGGGTTGTCTTGTCAACGTATTTTTTTGATCTACTCTTATCTCAAAATAAAAATTAATTCAGAAAAAAATTTCACTAAGTATTACTATCAAGGAATGTAGGGTCAAGTGATAATGTAATTAACGAATTATTATTGGCTTAAAGATCTGAGCAATATTGAATGATTCAAATACTTAAAAATTACGTAAGATTAGTATCTCAGATAACTAGTGCCATCGAGTATAATACTCTCGTTCGGTTGGTAACGCTCACTAACGCTCGTGTTCTTAAGCCCCGAACTCGAGTATTATACTCGATGGCGCTAGTTATCTGAGATATTTAATAAAATGAATGTTCAAAATTAAAGCACCGTTAAGTTACTAAAGTCAGCGCCATGCAAGAGAAATTATTCAGATACTTCGTCTTTATAAAAATCAATGTCTAATTATTTTGTTCAATTTTTTAAAAATTTACTTAAAGGTGTAGTCTAGTTCGTGGGCTAAAAAAATAGTACATTTTTGTGAATTTCTTATGAGCTTGCTATGACAGATTAGTATACAAACATTGTTAGGGATGATAAATGAAGTCTTGAATTATAAAATAAAAATTTTATTTATTCATATTTATAAGTATGTTCGTACGAAAGCTGTACTTTAACGGAACGCCATAATTTAAAGGCAGGTCGGCTCAATCACGATATCTCAACAACGGCTTATTTGAAACAAAAAAATCGTAGTGTTTTAGATTTGGTATAACAGTGGCTACGAAATAGACTAGAGATATCAATTTTTGACTATTTTAACTGATTTTAATTAACAAAAATAAAAGAAATTGAAAAAATTTTTTTTTTCGCTGTTATTTGTAAAAAAAAATTAGTTAAAATCAAAATTTCAACATGATTTGAGTCTATCCTGTAACTACTTACGTGTAGAATATCTGGTTAAAATTTAAGAAGGATTAGCCCACGGATTCCGGAGAAATAGTGATTGGCGTCGGCGAAAACATAGTATTAAGATAAACGTATTTTAAGTCATTTTAAATGAAAAAAAAAAGTCTTTTACCAAAATTTAATCTGCGATGCCTGCACCGTACGAAGTGCCTTCTTCTTGTTCAAAACTTTTGTTTGCTTCTAATTTGGCCTTCTTTTTTTCTGTTCTGCCCCCTCTTGATGTTTCCAAGCTATGGCAGTTCACATATTCAATACGCGTAAAATCGTGATTGTCGACCTTTAGATTCAGAAAAATACACTTACACTGCTCAGGTCTTCATAAAAATTTTACACAATATGCTTGGATACACATACATTCAAAAACTGTAAAAAAAAAAAAAAAAAACGATTTTTCAAAAATGACCAACTAGACTACACTCTTAAGTGTTTGTTTATTTAATTATTAAAAATTAAATTAAATATTTATTCATTTTATCGACATTAAATTCATATCTATAATTTTTTATTTCATTAATTAGAAAACATCAACACTACCCTAACAAAAAGTCTATTTCATATTTTATATCATTAATAAATAAGGCTATAAACTTAAGATGACGTATGACGATGATCAACGCTACCGTCGTTTGCCGTTGAATTTGAGGTACATGTGCAATCTAGAGAACTTTTTTTTTTGCTAGTGATGTAGCTTTGAGTGAAAGTGAATTGGACCTGGTAATCTATCTTGAATATTTCAATAATTTGGATTATAGAGTAGGAATATATCACACCTATTTTTGTCAAATTTCGAGGTAGAGGGGATGCATTAGTGCTTTAAGAAAATTCATACACTGCATCGGCCAATCAGAAATGATTCGTTTTTAATGAAAAAATTTATGAAGCCAAACCCGGGTCATAATATCTAGCCTCATCGAACCCAAGTAAGCCTCAATCAAGCCTCACTTAGCTAAAAAAGTATTTTGAGCCTCAAATAATGTTCATATAGCCTCAATGAGCCTCAAATGATGCTCACAGATCCTCAATAAGCCTCGATGATTAGCCTTAAAATGAACCTAGTCTCGACTCAATGAATCTCAAATAATAATAATTTTATGAGTTCGATCAAATGTAATTTAAATTCAATTAGTATTATTTGAGGCTCATTGAGGCCCTTTGAGCATCATTTGAGGCTCTATGAGCATTATTTGAAGCTCAAAATGCTTTTTTAGCTAAGTGAGGCTTGATTGAGGCTTACTTGGGTTCGATGAGGCTAGATTGAGGTTCGATGAGGCTAGATATTATGACCCGGGAAACGTTAGGTATTTAACAGTATTTATTTTGAGCATGTATTGTATAAAAATATTTTTATGAATCTACATTTAGCATCTTATATTAGTTGTCACATTATTCGAATATATGTAAGATATCTACCCAATTTTCTGTTCCATATATAGTCTATATAAAGGGTATCAATATAATTAATTACACCAGGTATTATAGTGATTCAAAATGGCTTAGATATAATCCAAGTCTATAGAGTGAACAATGTTTTACTGTAATTACATCTTCTCTTATACATAAGCTTAATTCATGTCACGTGTCGCGGTCGAGATCTGTCAACAGAAATAATCTCAACAACGGATGCTCCTGGATTAACTAAAGTAATGTATGTATATATATAAACTAAAGTAAAGGATGATAGCTTTCATCTGTATCCTGTGTCTCATACATGAGTAATAACTGCGGACGTTTTCCCAAGAATCCTGAAACTTTTGTCATCATTTTGAAGCCTTTGAATAATTTCTGACGTTTAAATTTACCAGAATAAATATTTTACGAATTACACAAAAAAAATAATCTATTTTTTCTAAATGGTTCGAATATTTTTATAGTAAAAATTTTCGAACTATTATATTATTTTATATTAGTTTCTTTTTACTCTTTTTAGTTTGTCAATTATACGATGAGATTAATGATAAGATGAGATAAAAAGAGACAATGAATCTTGTGGCCTTAAACCAAACCACTAGTCACTATTCTTATAGCGACTATATAGCTACTTCTATTTAAACTTCTTCATACTTTGTATTTTTATATTTATATTATATATGTAGATGTACATGCCAGGATATATATAGTGAAATAAAGTGCTTGGATTTCTGTACTGGTTTTAATTTGAAATCTAGTCAAGTTACTTTGCACGCGATATATAGGAGACAGAGTGCATATACCTGGTATAAATATGTGAGGTATAACTGGGTGTGGTTAATGCAAATCGTCTTTCAATGTATGCTTGAGTGGTTTCAAATGAAATAAAGTATATTATAACGTGAGAGGTGATGTGAGAGATATATAAAAGAAAATTATCGCGGTCACCAGTAGCTTCCGACAACCGGAGCTATGAAACCGGATGAAGATACCACTAGGCGTGACAAAATGGCTGTATATTTATTATTTTATTTAACTCTACAATTCATTATTCTTGTTGAATAATTGTCTGTATTGATTTAAAACGTTTACATTTTATGCATTTACTACTATTTTCATTTGAGCCGCTTGTTAAAGAAATTTAATATCGAAGTAAATCATCTGTCATTCGTAGCAAGAAAGAAAATTATTATTTAAATCAAGATTTTAAAATTGGCTGCATAAGTTTATTTGATAATAACTTTATATATTTTGGCTTTTACATAAATTTTATTGTGACTTCAGTTGTGATTTTTTTAAATACTTTCTTTTATTTGACAAACTAAATAGTGAAAAAATAAATTGCATAGTTGGAGTTTTTTAAAGAATCGTGTGAGGTGAGAACTGGAAAACGCTCACCCTAGTAAAAATGAAAACGAGGCGCTGGCTAGCGCCTCGCCAGTTTCGCTAGAGTAAAACAAGACGCTAGCTAGCATAAAAACGAGGCACTGGCTAGCGCCTGGCCAGTTTCGCTAGAGATTATCTAAATCCAAAATGGCGACTTTTTAAATGTCATTTAAATGACAAATGTCTCAATATTTTAGGTTATATATTTGAATGTTCAAAATAATTATTATAACTATAAAGTTAAATAAATAATTTGATAATGATAAATTGATTAATGCTTAAGATTAATATAAATAAACCCTGGCGGTTTATAATCACGGTAGAAACACGGTGGGTTTGTTCCATTTTACCACTGTGATTACGCGTTGTATCCACCGTGACTCCACGGTGGCTTTACCACCGTGTATACACGGTGTTTCCACTGTGATTACGCGGTGGATACACCGTAGAAGCACGGTGGTGAAATAGCACAAAGCCACCGTGCAACCACGGTGGATACACCTTGTAATCACAGTGGAAAAACCGTGTATACACGGTGGTAAAGCCACCGTGGAATCACGGTGGATACACCGCGTAATCACTGTGTATACACAGTGGTAAGATGGAACAAACCCACCGTGTAACGACGGTGGATCCACGGTGTTTCCACCGTGATTCAAATCTGCGAGGGAATTAAATCAATCAACACTAATTACTTGATGAAATTAACATAAATTTATATAATAAAAATACTATTTAATAAATTAATAAATTCAAACTGCAAAGTAAAAATTAAATAAACTATTTTTTAGTATAAAATTTATAATTTTTTACAAACGCACTGAAATACTTAAGACAAATCAAATAATTAAAAATTTTAATGAACATTCTTATTTTTACATATAGCTACTACTAATTTTTATGACTTAGTCATCATCATTTTTATTGTATTTAATTCAATAAATTATTTTTCATTATAAAATTTATAATTTTTAACGAAAGTACTAAAATACTTTGCAAAAATTAAATGTTTTTTAAATTTTGAAATTAAATTAAACTTCATTAAGTTGTTAAAATTCGTAAGCTTTCTAAATAGACGTTATTGCCCGCCCACGTTTCAATATCTAATTTTTTAAAAATTTTTATCAAAATGTTAAATCTTTCAAAAAATTGTAACGAATCCGAATTTACTTACGAATTGTTAACAATTTACAAGTAATTATTGATGTCGTCGAAAGAGCAATTAAATTAACTTAAGAGTATATCAATATTTTAACAACACGAGAAAACCAAAAACAATCATTGATACAAGTTGTAAGTGAGTACAAAACAAAATATCCTAATGTGACCAAAGCTTGCTTAACGAAAAAATTATAAAGAAAGCAAAAATAATAATAAATCTGCTTATAATATTATAGACAAAGAAACTTTTACATTTTTATTTCACCACTTTCCATTAATTTATTTCAAAATTCGTCTGTATGAGGAAAGGTATGTTATTTCTTTTATTTCTCATAAAACGATGTATTTTTTTCCCTTGATTTTCTGTTTAGGCCATGAAATGAACATAAATGATCATCTGTACTCTAGTGATAATATTAATTATCTTTTGTTTCAACGATTTTATAGCCAAAAAAGGTAAAAATGAAAATAGAATTTAAAATATTATAGAATTGATAACAAACACAAGTTTAACGTTAAATAACTTTTGAAGGAGTTATTTTATCGAAAATTTATAATGGAACTTTTTTGTAGAGCGTTTAATTCCCTATCAGAATATGATTCGATCAAATTTTTACTCTCATTTATTTCTGAGAAAAAAAATTTTAAGTCAAAAGTCTAAAAATCCCATGTTATTTAAATGGGAAATATAAAATGATTTCGGCACGGTTTAATGTGAAAATTAAGAGCCTGTTTGTGTTGGATATTTTTTTTTCAGGTCATAAACTAAAGATTCAGGGGGCGATCGGTAAATAAAAATCGATTTGGGAAATAACGGACACCCTAATAATTATATGTGCAAGGATGTGCACAAAAGAAAATATGAATAGAATAAATTTTAAGCCTTTGAAATTACGTCAATGCAACATCTATCTCGAGATTTATATATATGTAAACTACATTTATACATAAAACTAATAAATATCACATCTATATGTTACGTATAGATGGTTTCCATACATACTTCATGCAGGAGTTTTACAATGTGAAAAAAAATATTTTAATTAACATTTTTCAATTACAATTGTGGTTATAATACTATTTTTATGTTAAATTTAAACATATATATGTTTTAATCAGTATACAGTGTGTAAATCGGGTGCGTTTTTCTTATTTACCTTCATATGGATTTTTTTGTCATACGAAAGTGTAGCAAACGAATTTATAAAAATTACATACAATTGGATGATTGACCTAAAATATATTCTCGGAGGAAATCAACGTCATGATTTTTTTTATGACTCTTATTAAACATGAGAACTGAGCAAAATAGGAACGCTATGGTATAAATCCTTTTTCCATTTTTTAACATACTCTACATTTTTTATTATTCGTTTTTAATTAAAAAAAATTGAAAGAATTGGCATTAAATGATTTTTAATTGGCATTAAATTATTTTCATTAACTAAAGCATATATATAATAACACTATAAGCTGAATTATGTAGAAATGCGCTAGTTAATTGACATCGTTCATTACGATAGTTAGCACATTCCCAATTGAGATATTTTATCATCCCACAAGATTCCAAACGGCGCAACTCAGTAAACAGAAATCAGTGACTAGAAATTGTCGTGGGTATATAGAAGACAAGTTTTGTCTTACTCTATAGAACTTAGTACACAACTTTGTACAAAGTTATTTCGTTTATATCATAAAACGCGTCTTGAGAAATTGACACGACAAAGGAAGTAAGAGAGAACATGAAGAGTTTTAACAGAATAAAGGATAGAATATTTTAAGATTAAGGTAGGGAAATATCAAGATGATAGACTGGATCATTTCAATGGTAATTGTCTCACGAAATTTAAATTAACGAGTACACAAATGCTGACTTGAGAATTTCGCTATTCTAATTAATCAGCGTTGCTCAGCATATTTTTTGATTATCGTGATTCTTAAGCAACTTCATTTTTATTTAATAAAATAAATTCTTAACTTTCATTTTTGTTCTACATAATTGTAATGATAATAATTTATTGTTTTCAAAACAATAGCCTTACTAAATAATAGTATTTTAACGAATAGAGTAGAAAGTGTTTTCGACAACGAATGTGATTGGTTCACGAGCCGTTAAGCGAGTGTTGCCAACACACAAGTGTTGAAAACCCTTCCTACTCAATACGTTACAATAGTTAAAGCATCAAACATTAAGAAAGAATGCCTTATATTGCACGGAAAAAAATGGTTGACAATAATTGTAGTTCAACTTCTAATTATTTATGTTATGTTCAATAACTAATGTCGTTTCAATCAGTAAAATTATGATTTTAATGTTCAAACTGCTATAATTAACAGTTAATCGTTTAAATATACTGCTTGACTATTTGAAATTACTACTTAAACCTTAAAAAACTACAATACACTTGTCAAAAAAATGCATCTGTTATTAATTTCTTACGTTCTACTCCATAATTTTTGCTGAGATTCAGTCTAGTCACGCTGTTGACGAGAATCTCAGTATCATTTACTAATATTTTTTTTCCGTGTGGTAAAAAAGGACACTGTATTAAATTTAATTTTTTAATTAACCTAATATAATATTAATAAAAAATTTGTTCCTATATTATTTCCGATACAAAAGATTATTAAATAATAATAATAATAATAATAATAATAATAATAATAATAATAATAACAATGAAATATGATTTAGTTGATTTTTATAATTATTTAAAATTATTTTTAATATTTTCAACATGTAGGATACTCAGCAAAAAGAACTCGAGTTTTCAGTCTGGTTCATATAAAGAACACTACAATATACACTGGTCCCAAAAATTAAGGGATAGAAAAACAATTTTAAATTGTTGGGTGATTTTTAATGTCATAAACAAATAATATTTACATTGAAATTTAGGTGAAAAATAAAAAAATCTTCAAAAAAGTCCAATTTTTAATTAAAAAAATGCGAAAAAGTTACTTAAAAAATCGAAGATATTTGATCCAACTTTGACCAAGGGCTTAAAAAATTCGTTTTACAGTCTAGTAAAACATATATTTTCTTCAAGATAATTCAAAATGTTCGTCTTCAAAAAAAGTCAAAATTTAAGTTAAAATGTAAGAAAAAACGGTGAAAAAGAAAAAAATTTTTTTTTTTAATTTTTTTTTCGAAAACTACATTTAAACGTGAAGAAAATTTGCACCGCCGAAATGAAATTACCATAATATAATCAGGAGTTATGAATTTCTGAAAATTACCTCATCGTTATTTTTTCGCGATTTTCAAAAATTCATAACTCCAAGGTTTTTGAAAATTAACGGCTCAAAATTTAGGATTAGGTGTCTTTTTATATGTACAAAAATATATAAAAAATTCAACCGGATGAAAAAATATGATTCTTAAAATTAGGTGATTTGGCATGGAATGACCCATATACTTTCCTGCTTAGCAGCATTTATTTAAATATTTAAATAGACATATACGACAATACTAAAGATATAAGCCGGATATTACACGACTCATGATGCGAAGCATCAGAGTGTGCTTTACGATCGAAAAATTTTTATACTATTTTACTGCGATATATATTATTCGTACAGGATGGCCACGGCCGTAGTAGAATTTACAATATTTACGGTAATTCGTTTTATAATCGTTGTCAATTTTACTATGGTCACAGTAATTTTTGCACAATTTTACTTTAATTTCCGTCATTGATCAACACGGTCCGGGCTTACTATAATACCATAGCATTTCAAACAAGAATAATTTCGTAGTGTACCTTGAATATACAGTATACACACAAATAATTCCGAATATATATATATATATATATTCTTAAATCTGACTCACTAAATTCCAAATGTGATGAATAAATCCCTTATTCACTCATAGTTTTCTAAGAACAAATATAAGTGTACCGTTTCAACCGCAGAATAAACGACAAAGTAAGGATTACCGGCGCACAGTTTGGCTGGATAATTGCGGATGGTATCTGTATATATATATAGAAATAGTTGAAAACCGTCAGAGTGTCATATGAGAGAAGCTTTTCTAATGAATCTACTGGCATACTTGTATTTGTGCGAATCTGGTACTTCACTATGACACATTCTACATAGATAAGATAAATTGATGATTTACATAATTAAAAACTTAAGTTTTCTTAATGTAATACTTTAGCGACATTAATATTAACCAATGAAATAAACAGCAACTGAATATTTACAAAACTACCTCTGTTCATTATTCGAAATTTTCATAAAAAAACCAACGAAAAATAATGATCTGTTTTATCTCAAAAGATTTCGAAATTGGGTATATTATTAATTTCAATTAAAAGTTTTATATTTTATTGTTATTTTTTTCGCACAAGTGTTTATTTAAATTTTTTTCTATAATTATTAAATCGACTTTGTAGTAAATAAACCATTTTCAAAATAAATAAATTTGAGCTCTAAAAGTAATTAACCGTTTGATGTTAATTATTCATGGTAATTTTTTAGTTGATTACAAAAATAAATTATAGTAAATAAAAAAAAAAGTTAAACCTTTATAAATAAGAAAACAATATTATAGATATTATATAAAAATTAAAAAAAGTCAATTAATTTTCCGCTATGCGTTGAAACAAATTGAAAAAAGGGAGATAAAGTTGAGTGAGTTTGATGAATGAAGTCTCACAAGATTTTTATCTCTTCTTTACGTGAATTTAAGCACTTTGTTAAATTTATGTAGGTTATCTTTCTACATTTATGTAATTGATACGAAACCATAGAAAGTTAACCATTCAACATCAATCAAATAAATACCCATTTATTTTCTCCTATTTACTTTTAATTTACTATTTGAAAACCCCCACTTTTTTTTTATCGAATTTATCACGAGATTAAATATAAATAGAATTCATTGTATTTTATATATACATATATTTGAGGTAAAATTTCGGTACATAATATATTCATACTTAAACTATTCCTATCATATAAACGTTTGAATGAGAAAACTTTTTTCTTCATCTCTTTTTCTCTTATCGTAAAAAAAAAGGTACGAGAGTATGGAAGTAAACTCAATAGGGATATTCAAATAAGTATTTGTTCAGTAGCTTAGTTCAGCAAATCAGGGATAATGATGAGAGAATTGATGAAACAGAGGGTGGTTATATAAATATTTCACCATTACTTGAGTAATAATCATATTTATTATAGTGGTAGCTAAATAAATATTCGAATTCAACTTTTGCTTCATCATCACTAATTGGTCTCTTAACAAAATATACAAACAAGAAATTCAACCCGTCACTAAAATTATAAAAGTATGTCCATTATTTTTTTTTGCAGTAAAAAAAATTTGCGTAAATTTTATGAATTGAAGTCGTCTAACATTAATCAAATTATAATTTGATTTTGAATCATTAATATACAGTTTTTTATACTTAAGTTTTTTCTATAAAAATAAAAAAATTCATAAGCAATTTAAACATTCAGTTTACTGTGTATAGCTTTTTCAATTTCGGACATTTCTTTAAAGAACCTGCTTATTTTTGAAACTGCCATTTTGCTTCTGCAATTACGGCTGTGCTCAATTTTTCAAATTTGCTAATGACTGATGACATAATCACAGAAAACTCTAGACCATACAGTAAGAATTCCACTAATATGAAGCCTTCTACTTGTTAGTGGACTCAAACCCAGTTTTCCTGAGCAAAAAATTTTGACTTTACTTTCAGTCGACTGCTCGTCAGATTAAGAAAACAGTTAAATACAAAAAATCACTCAATTTATTAACTAAAAAAATTAATAAGAATTTTAATTATTCAATTAAATATCTGCCGATAAATTATTTAAGATTTTTTTTTCATTTTCTGTCGACTCCCGTACGAATGAAACAATATTTTAAATTTCGATAATTAGAATATTATCTTTGTAATAATTCATTTTTTATGCAAATTTATAATTCTCTATAACTTTACAAATGATTAAATATGAGGGTAAGTTAAAAACTTGTATACTAGCATTGTGCACACCCTTGTTACTTCATGTTTGTGGTGTGCAAAATAAATATAATAAATAATCTTTAAAAACAGTTATGAGGGTAAGTATTAAAATAATAATAATGTTGGAAAATAAGAAAAATTAATTATAAATTAATTAATCCCAATCACAGTTTTAACCTTCAAAGGTCAAAGATATTTAACACTTTTGGTTGAAGTAATGACGACTAAAAGCTAGTCCAGATCATTAATAACAATTGACCATGTGCCAATAGACGTATACCCGATGGCTTTCAGTATCTAAGAGAGATGAGAATGCTGTCCTAGAGAACTTTAACAAAGAGGACTTCTGCCTCAAGCATGTGTTGGTCTAAAAAGGGTATCTCTGAGTGTGAATGAAAAATGACAAAGATAGTACGGGTGTTGATGAGAGGTTAAGTTGGAGAAGATAAAAAAAAAGGTTTTGTTAAAAATAAAAAGTTAAATAGAAAAGTATGGGAACAAGTAGCGAGCACGAGTATCAACGATTTTTCTTGACCCCTGTGACTCTTGGAATAGGCGTTGGACCAGACATTGACGTCCTCCACCCTCTTATTTTCGTTATTGGGAATCGATGTCCTGGAAAATTACTCACTGAAACTCTTTGGTCGTTGATCCTCGTATAAGAAAAGCGCACGAGGATATGTCCTCAACTAAAAAAAATACGTCCCAGCTATTGTCCTAGATCTCAGTATACTCTTGCTACTATTCTACACAGTGTACAGTCGACATTGTATGTATACACTTTATCCTGTCTTGGATGTGTATTATACAGCGTAAAGCGTAAAGGACAGAACAGCTGGTCACAAAAGTTATCTATCCGTATATAGGTGGCTCGTGGACAACCATGTGTGTATGACTGCTACTCACTGGCTATTGTATCCAGAGAAAACTATCTCATACAACTTTTCTGGATGATCCCTTAATTCTATCATCCATGTTTCAAGTGATAAAGAAAATATAATTAAATAATAGTATTAATTTAATTTAATTATTTAACATAGAACAGATACAGACCAAATTGTGTATTTCCCCCAAAAAAATTAAAAAATTTTTATATACTTAAATTTTATCCGAAACACTCTATTTTTACCACTATTTTTCATATATAGGGAAGATAATGTACTCTCGGGCCAAGTAAATGAATACCCTATCGAAAAAATCCATGCGGGTTTGCATGGGAATCCGTAGGAATCAATATATAGGAGTGTGTGGACTTATACGGAGAGAAAAGAATAGTTCTGATTCCTATGCTAGACTGGTAATCATTACTATCCCTGGTTAAAAAAAATGATTTGGAATAATTCAAAATAATTTGAAATGATTTCAAATAATTTGAATCGACTACTATATAGATCTAGACTTAACGTAGAACAAATCATTCTTCTTAATCAGGAATGTTACATAGTAACGATGATTTTTGTAAAAATCCTGTATGAATTCGCTGTAAAAAATCTTTAGAATTGTGTCAAAAATATGAGTGATAGCTCATTCGATACGGAATCGAATTTTGAGCAAGATGTGTTTATTTGTTTTTATTCATTAACATTTCAATTTTTTATAAACAAAATAAAGAATCTAAGCTTTTTGTTAGTAACTCAATAACTATAAACGATATCGAAAATCTAAAAAAGATCTTTGAAGAGGAGGAAATTTCTGAAAAAAAGTCCCGACTCCCGGAACTTTAGCTCCATAAATAATAATTTTTATTTAATGTTGAAAATCGGATCATGCCTGGCTGCTGTCTTACTCTAATCTCGATGCGCCTGTGACAGAAGCCGCGCGGAACCCCATTTTCAACATTAAATAAAAATTATTGTTTATGAAGCTAAAGTTCCGGGAGTCGAGACTTTTTTTCAGAAATTCTCTACTCTTTAAAGATCTGTTTTTAGATTTTCGATATCGCTTATAGTTAACAACAAAACGCTAAGATTCTTTATTTTGTTTATGTTTTTTGTTAATACAAAATTGAAATTTTAATGAATAGAAAAATAAAAAACACATATTGCTCAAAATTTTATTCCGCATCGAATGAGCTATCACTCATATTTTTGCCACAATTCTAAAGATTTTTTCCAGCAAATTCACACAGGATTTTAACAAAAATCTTCGTTACTATGTAACATAGTAATGGTAACCATTCTAGCATAGGAATCAGAACTATTCTTTTCTCTCCGTCTATAAGAATCCATGTAGGAAATCATGAGGATCTTGATTCCCATATCGGTTACAATTTTACAAGTTATGTTGTTATCAAGGTGTACTTGTGTTGATTTTTTTTTTCAACTTTCCGCTAAGAAAATTTAAAATTAAAAAAAAATGGAAGTTGATTTCCATCCGATTTTCGAAAATCAAATTTTGAACATTTTTGATGTTTCGAGGTTTTCGGAAGCTATTTTGAATCTTCAAGAAACTCGAAACTAGTGAAATTTTTTGGAGCTGGGCCGCAAAGGTCAACCGTTTTTCAGATTATTTTTGATCAGTAATTCTAATGGCAGTACTATCTTAAAATATTTATAAAATTATAAAAAATATATAAATTGTTATTTATAATTCATGATTATCGATATATATTCATATATATATAGATTTAGATTTCAAGTATCATAAAACGTCTGGTAGACCGCACGAACGAACGCTCAAGAGGTCGGAGTCGTCGCGTGGCTTTTAGTTATATCGAATTACATGGTTCGCTGATTCCACATCGACAATATGCTACTTGTTTATTTACCGAATCAGTTCTCATTGACTGCCTTCATACAGTATACCACAAATTTACATCAGCCTTCTCTCTTCACCCAATTGGATAAAGTTAATATAAAAGAATCGATGGATACATACATGTATATACATTTATATATATACATACATATATCAAGAGAGAAAATTTATACACAGACTTTTGTTTATTATTCTATCGTATAGTCGGAAGTCTACAAACAGCAACGCTAACGACTATGCCAACTCAATGACGATATGTGCGAAAATACTCGGGGGAGAAATGCCCATTATTATACAAAAGAGACCAAGAGACTCATCATGATGTTTGAATCTTTTCCTTGTGTGTTTGTATATAATATGTGTAATGTCCCGTGAGATAAACTTTTAATATCACGCATGTGAATTTTTGCAACACATGTTAATTAATTGTCATAATTATTTTCTTTTTTTACTTTATAATATTATATATTTATTTATATTAGTGATGAAGGGAAAAAAAATCATCTGACAATTGACGTCAATGGACCAGCGTGAAATTGATCAGTCATTATTTCAATTTAATGGCGATTCTTGCGTAAACTTGATTTCGATCGAAAAATTTTTGACCACAATTGACAAACATTATCAGTCAATTTCTCGTGGTCTGACCAAACATAAAATTGACGATAATTTTGCACCACTAACTTATATGCATTATTTAAACGGCATATTGAAAAAAAAAAAAATATTTATATGATGGCATAAAAATCAAAATACTATATCTACTGCCACTACTCATATAAATGAATAATAATTAATTTATATTAGCATATTCATTATTCAATTGAAGATTTATGGATATTCATATCAAGTATATTTTCATGTGACAAGATGAAAATGGTTTCATATATACTTCATCCAAATGTTGCAGTACATAAATTTATTCTGCAGTATATATATATATATATATATATATATATAATGTACAACTCACTGATCGTCTCACTGTCAATTTAGTGGTTCGACTCAACCAATTTCTGCCACTCGACAATGAGAGAAACTATATTCTTCTTCAATGCACTCATATTCATTCATTTCAATAAAATACATGCCCCTCTAAACTCATACCAACTGTTACCTCAAGCATTTTATTATATCCTATCCTATCCAATACTGGTTTTTTTCCATCCATTTTCATCAGAAACGAACAAAAGACGAAAAAAAAGTTGCCATGTCATTAATACAAATTTCGTATTGATATATATTTACAATTGTATACATAATTATGTAATTTCTCAACTCATAAAATACCACAATCATCTCATTTATAAATATTTGAAAAAAATTGAGAACAACAAAAAACACTATCTCATTTTTTTTTCATATTTTACTTCCCGCTCGAAATAATAATAAAAAAAAAAAAAAAAAAAAAAAAAAAAGGAGGAAGTTGCTTTCGTTCAGTCTATTTATTCAAATTGTTTTATATTTATGAAGTATCTTTACATTTTTTAAGGTTTATTTTAATTGATTATTCTTGATTGTTTTAATAAATGTGAATCTAAATATAGATGCATAACAACAAAATTATTGCAGGCAATAATTCCCTGAAGAGTTTCAACTTATTTTAATGAATATCTGAAGCTATGGCCGCAATCGAAAGGTTGCACTATGAAAAAAATCTTATCAAATTTTAAATTCAATCATACTTTTAGCCAGTACGTTGTATTAAAAGGCAATTTTTTTTGACAATAATTGTTTTTCTGCACTTGTTAAATTTGCAAAGAATTTAAAACGTACTATTCAATCTTATTGTCCTTTGACAGTTGCGTGTTTCTTAATATCCTATTTATACTTCTAGTTATATTCTACCATTTAAGTAGTAATGTGCTAGCGGATTGTTTTATTACCTTTAACAAAAGGTTTCAATTGCGATAATTGATTGTCGTAAGTTTTATCGAAATGAGAGTCAATCAGTTAAATGTCAGAATCGACTTCAAAACAATCAAATGTGTTTAAGGCCTATTTAAAAGCATTGTGTTAGTTTTCTTATACATTTTAAGATGCATTAATTATCTTTGAACTTGTAAGAAAAATTTTTAGCTGCTTTTGATCAAAAATAGACTAAAAATAATAGATAGAAAAAGTAAGAGTTTGGTCTGGATAAAAACAGAAGAAGGCAAAATGTTTTGAGGAAAAAGTCTAATTTTGATCTAGAGGCGACCAAAAACCAGGTTAAAAATGATTAAAAACAAGTCTGAAAATAGTCTAAATAAGGAATAGTATGAGCAAAACTAGATAAAATTTCACATGTTAATTAAACACAAATAAAAAGTACAATTGAATAGAAATAACTTAAAAATCTTCAGGTCTGAAGATACTATGGTGCATATGAAACCAGCGAAATATCACCAATAAATCAAATTTTTTTGATCGATTTTGATTGGATGTGCCTTCAAGTATTCTAAAATTATAAGTACCGATCAAAACAAACATGAATGTTTTAACAAACATATATATTTTGAAACTATTAACAATTAAAAAATTTTCATTTGATTTAATAAAGATCAAATTTTTCAACCCGGATAAATTGATTTCTTTTAACAATGACTATACTTTACGAAATATTATAAAAATAAGAATATAAACAAGTTTTTTGGAAATTTCAAAAATTTTAGAAGTTATATATTTATTTAGGGCCAATCCAACCATGTTTATATGTGATTACAAGTTACATCGTAAAACGCATTTTTTTCGCAACTGACTTTTTCATGCTGGCACAGATCGAGCCTCAAGCACCGCTTGGCCGATTTTAACGAGTAAAGGGTTATTTGATCAAAAATACATTGTCACTGTACCTCACACTTGAATTTTTGAAATAAACCAAAAATTTTTATTTTTCAACAAGAGCGACAACAAAATCATTTTTAATTGAGACTGGGTTTTCGCTTTGTTTCTTTTTCGTTGAATAATCAAAAATAATATCTTTTAATTAAAAAACAAAATAGAGTTTTCCAAACGTCGCATATTCGGTTTAAACACGAAATCATTAAAAATGAATTCATCGAAATTCCTTAGTATTCTAAATAACATCATACATATACATAAATGTCAAATATAAATTATGCAAACAGAATTAAAATTTTTCATTTTTGTTTAGTTTTTTTCTGTTATATATATCGTGGATTATGTGTAGGTGCCTATGTATATTTTATCGAAAATATATTAAATTTTGACGATATGTTTTAGTATCTCAAGAAGAAATCGATCGACCTAGGTCACCCTCTCTCTCATAAACTGCGCAGTTTTCTTTCATTTAGAAGCTTTTTCACCTGATCACTCTTAAATATATTTAAAAATATCACACCTACTCGAAACCTTTGATTAAATAAATTTTTTTCACTTACTATAAATTTTACGAAAATATTTTTAATAACTTTAGATATGAAAATTAATGTGAGTGTTATTTAATAAAACTATATTTGAGTATAAAAAAAAATTATATTTGCCAACAAAAAAAAAAAAGTTTTGTAGATATTTGAAAACCGATAAATGAAAACAAAGAATCGGGGAGTTTTATTGAAAAATAAAAAAATAAACATTTCTCTTTTCTGGTGTACCCCATATCAATGACATATCAACAACGATATTGGTGTGCAAATAACACACGCTAACGACTGCCAACGTAGCACATAACTGGGAGTTCAGGAACCGTGACGAAAGGTCCGGTATGATGCACGTGTCCCTCTGGATAAAAAAAAACTGTATGATAGATATACTAAAAGAGGGTGAGACTGTGATAACTATTCCTATTTCTACCCTATAATATCTTTTGCTCCAGTTACAGTAGCCTAAACTTTATACCATTATATCTCTACTATGGTATATATGATAATATATAGATATGTATGATAGCATTTATTATAAAAAAACCATAATATTTTTAGTATACAAAGTGAAAATTTTATGTTGTTGTAAAAAAAAAATCAAAGTAAATTTTTCGATGTAAATTTGGCACATTGCCATTATCTTGTTTGGCCAATTTTAGCCGATTTATTTCTTAACGGAAAAAAAATGTGATTTATTACTAAAGTAATAATATAAAGTATTAATAAAGTAATAATATTTTCTAAATATTTCTATGAAATCAAGACTTCTTGCAACAAGGTTCAAGCAATGCGGTATAATTTTTTTTAAGGATTTAAAATCTGCTTGTATGATTGTGATATATATAATACAACTTGATTATAAGTTACTATTAGAGGCTATAGGAGAAAAATTTCTTGAAAATGGCTTTCCCCTAACTACTATCTTTTACTCCGTGATCTCTCGGTTTTCTGCATATATAAGTATATCGTGTTTGTGCCTGCAGTCCTTTTATAAGTTAGTTGAAGTTTGTCATTTATCTATGTACATAGTTGATTAATTTATAAAAGGACTGCAGGAACAATCTTCTTCGCGACAACCGAAAAAAGTTCGTCAGTGAAACTGGAGTGGCGGTACTATTTTGAAACGAGCGAAAAAAATAGAGGAGAAAATCAAATTTGAGCGACCGAAAGTATGGGAGAACTTCAAAGACGTAACGAAAAGAGCGATCAAGGAAAGTTGCTTTTAACGATATTGGACTGTATATATGCACATATGTATCATTGTAATACTCGCTGTATTGAACACTTCTATAGATTTTGTTGTAAAAAGTTTTACTACGAACGATTTTTTTTCCACAGCCGATTTTTGTTAATTTTAACGTAAAATTTATTGCAGTATAAATAAGTATTTATTTAAATTAAAATAGTTATAAATAATTAAATAATGATATAAAAAAATATAATTTATTCGATGAAAAAAAAGAAGTATTCATTTTAGCTATAGAAAATGTCACCGATACGTAATGATTTAGCGATGGTAGTGGCCAGTCTTTTATTATGATTCGATGGGTTTCAATTAGGGATGAAGGGTGATGCTGAGAATGTATATATGTATTTATGTGGACAGATAAATGATGTGAGTGTGTGATGCGTAGATGTATTAAATAGAGGGTGGATGAAGAGCACGATTATTTGTTTTGGGTAAACGTGTCCCCTTACTTTAGCTCTACCAAACGACCAATGATATCTACCAATGATTTGACATACATTTATATATTTAGGGACACATAGCGAGGATAATGACATGCAGGTGTACCTAAGTGTGACAATAGGACACGACTAATTGACCATGTAATGAATCGTATCTTTGTCAATTTCATTTCATTTGTAATTTATAATTAATCTATAAATATTTTATTCACAGTTTAATTTAAAAACAAATATTTTAATCACTTCTACAGTATATGTCAATTAATACTACATATTTAAACTATTGCAAATGAGAAAAAAAATCAAAATTGAAGAAAATCAAACAGGTATTTTTGATAATTAAATTTAATTAATTTAAATAATATGCAATATGAAACCAGTACTTGTGGTCGAGTGGATAACTCTCTTGTCTTCGAACTCAAGTACTGGCCAGGCTCAGGTTCGAATCCCACAGAGTGCAAATGAATTATTTTTCACAAGTTGATATAATGCATTGATCTGTGGGATTCATTCCATAGAGCTGCCAGACTGCCACCTGTCTGCAATCCTCCCCACTAAAAACACTCCGTGATTGCAAAAAAAAAGTATGGAAAAAGAAATGGGAATAGATAGCTAGTAATGAGATATATGGAATAGAAAAGGAAAAAAGATGGTCAAGATACATAGTCCGAAAAAGTTTAGAGTAGTTTGTTAGAAATATATAAAAATGTTTACCCAAGAAAATAGGGACTTAAAAATTGCTTGCAACGTAACCTAAAGACTATGTAATGTAAATATGTAAAGAATAAAAACTGTAGAAAACGGAAGTTCTACAGTTCAGATTGCAACAATTAAATTGCACGACTCATGATGCGAAGCATCAGAGTGTGCTTTACGATCGAATTTTTGTTTTTTAATACACGACATTATGTAATGGTATTAAATATTCTCATAATTTTTATATTAAAAAAATTCAATTGTTAGTAATAATTCAATTGAAAGAATAATTTTAATCATCGTCGAAAAATGAAAATCTATTTATGAAATTAGTAATGAAATATTAATTAATCTTTTATAATTATCGAGGTTTCACTCGCTTCGCATATTATGATAACGATAATAAATATAATTGAAAATATCAATAGAATGAATCAATAGATTGATTAAAAAAAGTATTAAGTATTCATTGGACTAAATGATATAATACTTTTTCCACCAATAAAAATCTTTTTTTTTTTTTTCTTTTATAAATAAAAAATCGAGACTAAACTTTAAGACTTAAAGAATTTATAAAACGTAAAGTGAACTGTAAGATGGTTATTTTATTTGCCAAGTCATCAATAATGTCAGAGGATGGTTTGAGCTCCTCCCAATCCTCTTTTTGCATCACCGCACTTAAACATCATCCCTAATGCTTAAATTCATGTACTATATATTGTTTGGTTTTATGAATACAATACTTTATACAATCTATGTTATATATATTAGACTGTGCCAAATAAAATCAATATTTTTTTTCCGTCCCATACAAAAATTATATTGAATGCAACATAAAAAAAAATGGGTACCAAGTTGGGCCCTCCAGCTTAATTACAAAAAGCGCGCCCGCTTAAATAAGATTTCCTATTTAAATAACATCGCAATAATTTTTTTTTTAGTTTAAAATTTTTGACTCGTTAACCGACCAATAAATTCAAAAAATTATAACATATTTTTGTAGAGAACCGAACGCTTTGCAAAAAAAGTGTGTTATAATTTTTTAATAAATCTAACCGTTCAAAATTTACTTTTCTAAGAAAATTTCAGTTTTTTCATAAACGAATAATTTGTAAAACCCGTAATTTTTGAGTTGTTAGATTGAAAAATTATTAAAAAACATATTTTGATTGCAAAAAAAAAAAAATCGGTCCATCAGTTGACCCTGCGGGCCAGCTCCACAACTTCCCGCTGTTTTCAAGCTTTTTGAGTTCGAAAAAATTGTTGTGAATACATATTCGAGCTCGAAAATGCTTTTGTATGCCGTTGTTTTTGAGAGAAAAAAAAAAACGTTTTTTTTACCATTTTTTCTCCAACGATATTTCTCAAACGAATTGAGCGATTGAGATGGTTGAGGTGGCAATCGACGCGTTTTATTGAGTTCTAGAGCTGATCAGATTTTGAAATTGATTCATCAAGCCGCTTTTTAAGAAATTTAAAAAAAACTAAAAAAAAATGTTTTTCTAATCCTTCGACAGCGGTTTCTCTTGAACGAATGGTCCAATTTTGATGGTTGATGTGGCATTCAACGCGGCTTATGAAGTTTTAGAGCTGATTAGATTTTGGAATCAATCCACCGAGCACATTGAAAGTTATCCAAAAAAACAGTTTTCAGAAAATTTTATTTTTGGAATATCTCTTGACGCAACCTACCGATCAAGCCCAATTTTTCACGGCTTTTAGATATTAACAAGCCGCGTCGAATGCCACCTTGATGATCAAAATCGGTTCATCCGTTCAAAACTTAGATATTTACATACGTACATAAACACATATATACGCTTGGAAATTATCTTGAAATTAGTCAGAATAGCTTCCTAGAACCTCAAAACGTCAAGATCTGATAGAAATTTGATTTTCGAAAATCGGACCGAAACCAATAACCTCCCGAATTTTTGAAAATTTTTAATTTTCTTAGCGGGAAGTTAAAAAACCAGTGTAAGTTCACGCTATCCCAATGTTAAATTCAACTTTGAAAACAGTGTTAAGCTAACACCGTAGCAGTGTTAAAACGTCGTTCTTTTCTTTCATAAAGAATCAAATTATAAAAAACAGCGCATGCACCATTTGGTGTGTAATATACTATCAATTCACTTATTAAGATATGAAAAAAAGAGTTATTATAAAAATAATTATTGTTTTGTTACTCAATATTTGATTTTTTAAATGATGGAAAATTTGTGTAATTTGTTGAGTTTAATAAAAGTGATATTGCTCATTATATAGGTAATAAAATTGTTTTTATCTCAATTAGAGATAATTATGTAATTATTGAACAAAATATAATTATTATTATTATTTTTGTTCTCACACCCTCATAGTCCGGCCGTTTTGACGCCAGTTAAATAGCACCCCTACAACGATGAGTCCGTTTTAACACCGCTTATTTCACAAAGTATATATATATATATATATATATATATCTACATATATTTGCTACCTGTATACAATGTATATATACTTCAGTGGCAGTAAATTGTGATAAATTGCAACTATATTTCAGCAGATAGATTATTTCCAAAAAGTAGATTGATGCTTGAACATCAAAAATTTGTCTTTGAGATTTGTGCATTTATTAAAATTATATATTTCTGTTAATTAAGATCTTCTCTACACTTAAACAATTAAAATTTTTATTAAAATCATTTTGTTAGATCCCAACATACTTTATTTATTTATTTTTTATCGTTAAATAATATTAAAATTGTTCTATCAAACGCAATTAATTAAAAAACAACATGCCAATCATAATTCTATACTGACGTGACATATTGAATGTGATATCTATATCTATGCCGGATATACATAAATAAGCACTCGATATTGAATAATATATAACTGAAACCGCGTTGAGACAGTGATAGGGTCATGAACCCGCTTTGACCTAAGAGACATTTCTGTCATCCTCTTTCCCGTGTCACTCTGTACATTCACCCACTCATCTCTCATATTCATGGTCTTATCTATATATTTATGTAATTTAAGCACTCGTAATTTTAGCTTATATCTCATGAATATCTAAATTATTATTATTATAATTGACACTTTGAATATTTATCGAGAGAAATTGAGACGAAATTTATGGATGGTTAAATTTCGTTATTATAATCTTATTGACATCTGAAATACGTCTAATGCATAAATTAATGTTAAAATAATTATCAATTTTTGTACATTAAGAGACATCACTAGTGTACACCAGTCACGTTACAGCCTGAAATAAAGGTGATTTTTGGGAATTTTTTTTTAGAGAAAACTGCTGCATGGAATGTTTTAATGTTTTGAGGATATGTTTGTGGATGTATACTCTTTGAGCATGAATATTCACTTATTTTCACTAATTTATGTTTAGAGAGTAATAAATACATGATAAAATTTTTGTACCGAAAAATTGAATTTTCAACGAGTTATTCGCAGTCTCTCCAGGCTCAAAAAGAAAGTCCCCCCTTACAGCTGAAGTAATAGCGAACTTCACAGTGCATAAAATCAACAAAACCAAAAAGTTTATTAAACTAGAAGGTATTGCCTATACCATGGTCTTTGATCGATAAAAATTGAAATTTAACAAAATGGCGGAGTTTTTAGAAAAAATTTTCAATTTCGCGCGAAAATTTGATGATTTTTGATCTACCAAAATTAAATTATTTATTTGAACGAAAAACTGAAGGTTCATGGTGTGGAAAAACAAATATAAAATAAGCTGCAATAAAAATCAAATCGATCGGATGATTTGTCTTCGAGTTATAATTGCAGCAAATTTGAAAAATATAGTTTCGATGAGCGGCCACTCTTCAGATGGCTGTAACTCAAAAACTATTTGAGATATGCACTTAAAATTTTAGTATGGTATTTTAAAAGGTATTGACTATCGAAATATGTAAAAAAATCAATTTTTTCAAAATTTCACACTAGTAGTGCCCCTCAAGAATAGAAATTTATATTAAATTTTAATAATTAACGATTGATTGTTTATTTTACACTGTGAAAAAACAAATGTGTAGCTAAGTATCAACTCCAGTTTTAAAAAATTTTTAGTCACTTTTTCGAACTTAGAAGTATTAGAAGTATCTTCGTGAACTCATTTTTGTACATCTCGAAAGCGAAGTGAATAGGTTGAGCTCGTCGAATTTTTTAAATCATACGTTTCACTCACATTGTCGTGTTTTTTTTTACACCACACTAATACGTTAATGACAGCGTATTAATACACTGAAAAACAAATATATTGCTGTAAGAGCAATACCGTTAGGTTATAGTAACAATCTAAAGTTTAAAAAATCGCGGATTGTTAATATAGTACTTTATTTGTGTTGAGCTTAGATTGCTATACTACTTATAAAATGTTAAATGAAGTATGCATATAGATATTTTCTACGGCAATATGTATTGCAATCATAACGATACGTATTGATATATTCACAATCCAGATTGTTATATCAACCATTCGGATTGCTAAATTAAGAATTTATATTGCTATAATAGCAGAGCAACTTATAGGAATCATTAAAACAGCAAAATACCAAATATATAAGGAATATCACCACATAGTATGGTTGTTAACAATACTATCGCTCAAAATTGAAGATAATTAATGCAGGGACTGAATATTGCCAATTTAACGATACACTTTGTTATGACAACTGTCTACCATTAGCAATACTTCAGATGGTTACAACAACCACATTTTTTTTTCAGTGTAGAAAAAGGAAACGCTAAATGAACAAGTCTGATGCTTTTTTTTAATCTAACAACGAGTATTATTATAAAAAAAAAGTTGGATAAAAAAATTATATCGTAGATGTCCTTTAGTCTGTGATTCATAAATTCTCTGTGTGCAAGATATCTCGAGAACTACTGAACAAAACGACCTAACTTTTTTTTTCTTTATCTTCAAAATCATGAAGAGATGGTTCCTTTCGATAATCACTTCTGTAATCCTTTTCGTTCTTTTATATCAAATTATTATTCTTAAAACCAGCAGTTTTAGATGTAAGCAAACATAGTGCAGCCATGTTATTTTTTTTACTGTCGGGACTTGATTACTTTCAAGGTGACTCCTGGGGGTGCGAACTGAAAGCTTCTATTTCATTCGCGGAAAAAATCTTTAAACTGAGGTAAAAATTATGGACGACATGTAGCAGAACATTTTTATTAAATTATAAATCAAATGTAATTAGGTTAGTTTCAACACACATGTTTTCAGTTCAACAACACGTTTTGGAGTGAAGATTGCATTTTTTCTTTATGAAGAAATATTTTAAAGAAAATATATTATCTTGACACAAAAAAACACTTTTATCAGTGCGTAACAAGAGTCTAAATAAAATTAACAATGATTTTTCTATTTTAGAAAAAGAATAACGGTCAAAATAAAGATCTTAAGAAAAAAAACTTTCTTCTGTAATCCTGAGTACGCGAAAATTTTTACTGTTTTCGATAATTAATTAATGTAACGGAGATAACCGGTAAACCCGCTATTTTCAATACTCGTTTTCCTTCTTACAAGGGCTGTTTCTTCACCGTTTTGGGTATATTCACGCACTACTTTTCTCTACATGCGGAAAACTTTTATCGCATAAATCCTAACGAGCACAGTTTTATTTTTTTTTTACTTTATCATATACTGATTACCCACCCACAGCCGTTTCAGTTTAGCGGCAAGTTCTAAACCCTCTTCTTGCTGCTTAAGTCTTCCAATGCTTTAACCCACACGGCTACGGCGGGCCTTTAGAAAATTTTTTAATAAAAATTACTTGAAAGTTCAGTACCACAAGAACATAATCTAAAAGCTTATCATGTACATTGTAAAATATAATAATAATAGTAATCAATAGCATGTACATATTAAGTACCATTGCTACTAAATATGTGCACGTATATCAAAATTTAGATAATATTATAAGTTTGATGATATTTCCTCATGGTACCAAATAACTTTGAGAGTAATATATACTTAAAACTTTTCTCTATGTCATATTAAAAGAAAAAAGAATTGTTCTTTTTCAGGCAAAATGGAGGAGCTCTCAAAAAGTAAAAATTTTTTTCCTGACACAATTCAAGTTTAGTATTTCACAGACAAATGTAAATTCGAATTTTGATTTGTTATACAATTCAAGGATCAAAGCTTCAAAAGAAAATTTGCTTCAATAGAGTCCTGTACATATGTCAAACAGCTTAAAATTAATTGTAAAAATATAAAATTACATTTCAAAACCATTTTTAAAAAAAAAGATTTAACTTCCCGCTAAGAAAATTGATGATTTTCAAAAATTTCGGGAAGTTCTAGTTTTCACCTCGATTTTCGAAAATCGAGTTTTTATCAGATGTTGACGTTTTGAGGTCTTAGGAAGCTATTCTGACTATTTTCAGAATGATATCCGAGTGTCTGTGTGTGTGTGTGTTTTCAACACAACACACCAACCGATTTGGATAATGAAGGTGGCAATCGAAGAAGCTTGTTGGCCATCAACTTTCCTGAAAATTTTAGATCATTTAATCAAGTAGACTCGAAAATATTTGCGAATTACAGGAAAAAAAAAATTTTTTTTTTTTTTCAGTTTTTTATTGATTTCTCAGAAACGAGGTGAACGATCGACTTCAAAATCTAATCAGCTCTAGAACTTCATAAGCCGCGTCGAATTCGACCACAGCCATCTCAATCGGTTAATTCGTTCGAGAGATATCCTTGGAGAAAGAAATGGTAAAAAACTGTTTTTTTCGATTATCTTTGAAGTGACTCATCCGATCAATTTAAAAATCTAGTCAGCTCTAGAACTTAATAAAACGCGTTGATTGCCACCTCAAACGTCAAAATCGGTTAATAAGTTCAAAAGATATCGGCGCTTGAAAGTTAAAAAAATAACAAAATGTTATTTTTTCCGGATAAATCAAAATATAACGTGTTAAAATGTGTCTGAAATCATACCAACTCTTTCTCTTTATAGTCTCTTTCGATCATCATATAATGTCATCTAACTTGTTCTTTAGATTTAATTATATTGTCAGCAAGAAATAGAAAAAACTCAGTTTTTAATATTTTTCTCGGATATTTCGTATATTATTGCTCTAACCTAAGTCAAAACTCATTCAAATCTTGATTTTGATCACTGACATTGATTTCTTTCTCAATAAATTCATTTCATAGAACATAATCGGGAATAAAAATTTAAAAGCCGCTTCTTCATTAATGATTTTCGATTCTTAACTTTTCAAACTCTAGCATAAAACGTAACTTGTTACAGCTTGAAAAGCTCATAAAAAAGTAATTGCATGTAATAGCATTTTCGAGCTTGATAATATATTCACAGTAATGTTTTCGAGCTCCTTGAGCTCGAAAACAGCAGGAAGTTTTGGGGCTGTCCCACAGGGCCAACCGACGCCCAGATTTTTTTTACTAAAATTAGGTACTTTATTTTGCCTGGTTCTCTTCTACATTAAAAAAATCTAAATTTTAATTTATCATTTCCTATTTAAAGTAAATCAATCAATGAATTTCAATACCTATACAGAATAGACGCGTGTGGTCTTGCAATTTAATTATATATGCTGAGTGGTGCCTTTACCACCTGATATAGATATTTTATTGGAGCTGGGAGTATAATTTCAATGATGACAAAGCAGATTTGATTGTTTGAATAAAGTCAGAAAGTTAACTATAAAATTCAATTTTAATTGACAATTTCTATTACATATTTGAAAGTCACGTCATTATATTGGTGTGTAATAAAATGCATAATAAAATTATTAATAAAAATAATGAATGCTGAATTTTTTCTATTGTACTTCAAAAAAATTGCTGTTTAGAAAATAGAAATGCGTGAAATTGATTAAATTTATCCATAAATGTGATGAAGAATAATAAAATTGTGGGAGTGGATAAAATGTAAGTGTCAAAATAAAGTTAATGTTAAGTGATATTAATAATAATAATAATAATAATAAGTGTAAAGTTAAAATGAGTTTTCATTACAGAACGAATTAATGATAATATTTGAAGAGGATGACAATTGTTAAAGAGGGGGTGAGAGTTAGCATACCTAGCGCGTGACTAATTATTACATCGAGTAGGGTGATCATAGAGACGGTTGTATAGTATAGGGCACGTATCAAGAATATACAACAAGCATAACAGGCTTCTGGTATTTGAGATTCGTATAACAACACACGTGGGTCCAGATGTTTCACCCTCGATATTCTGTCAACAGAAACGCTTCGTCACATACATATATATCTCTGTATAGTATGTATATATAATATTATATGTTTGCCCTTCAATTTTATCCTCTAACAATCCCACAATGACACGCCAAGTATCTTTCATTTTTATTTTAAAATACACTTCAAATATATATGGATGTATATATAACATATTTTGAATTCAAAAATGCATAAATAAAATTGAAAGTTTTCTTTGTATTTTATCATAGTCGAAATCATTTAAAATGTATAAGTTTTTTACAATTTAATGTAATGAGAAAAATATGTGATTCACAAATTTTAGTTATTGCATTTATTTCATGGACAATTCTTCGCATCAAGTAAACGTTTGATAAACTAAAAAAAATATTTACATGTATATATATTTATTTTTGCAACACCTGCTTTAAAAGTTCAATTTCTGAACACTATAAGTCGTGTCGGAAGCGCCAAATATATCTAACCTTGCCTATACATTTTATTTAACCGCACTTGTGCGCCAAGTAGCCTATAACTTTACTATACTAACGTAGTAATAAGATGTCACGACCAGTGACTTTATATAATTTTGCTCTCTATAACTAACGATGTAATGGTACTTGATGCGAGTCAAACGCCACGCCACGTTGCGACAACACATTACTTTTGGTCGCGCATGTGATATGTACCGTATACGATAGACAACACAATATTCTTGAAAAATTTTTTACTTCTCGGAAATTAAACTTTCGTAGCAGGGTTTGCAAAAAAAGAATAAATCTTACAGGTGGACTAAGAAACGAACATGACAATCCTGATCAAGCCATTCGCTTTAAGGTTATGATCGCCTACGACTCGTCCTCATGTCAATGCATCATAAGCCTCACGCTCATGTTGCGACAACATCATTGTCAAATTATTTGCTCTTTTGTCCACATGTGGCATAAACTACTATTATTTAATTCCAGAATATCTTATAAACTGATCGAATTATTTACTTGATACAATTGAAGAAAAATATAATAATTTATTAATAAATTATTCTATTTCAACTATATGTTGTTTATAACCGTAAACATATTTACTACAGCTGAAAATTATTTTTCTCAGTATGAAATGAAAATTCATAAGTGATATGCAAACCATGATATTTTATTAAATAATAAATTTTAAACTTCCAGCTAAAAAAATTGAAAATTCAAAAAAAAGAATAGGAAGTCATCATCATGGGAAGTTAAACCGAGCTTTCAACATGTCTCGACGTTTTGAGCTCCTAGGAAGCTATTCTGACTATTTTCAAGATGTCTAAGTTTATGTGTTTAGGCACGTATATGTATGTAAATATTTTATTACTTATGACCGGATTAACTGATTTATATCTTTAATGCGGCATTTGAAAAGGCTCATCAATTTCGAATTTCTGTAAGAAATTGAGTTTGATCAATAAAATACATTTCGAGTTATTCCATAAAAATAGAATTTTTGAAAAAATGTTTTTTTTTTTTTTGGATGACTTATGTCCTACTCTATAGATTTATTTCTACATCTAAATAGCTCTAAAACTCTAAAATCCTCATCAAAAGATGCTTTAATCAGCAAAATCAGACCATTTTTTGGAGATATCGTTACTGAGAAAATTTTAAAAAAGTTTTTTTTTCGAATCAAATCAGAACTGTTGAACTGGTTAGTTTTAAAATTTTTGTTTAGTGTCTGCGGCTGAAAAATTGCACCGAATGCTTAATTGTACACCGAAATCGGTTGATTAGTTAAAAGAATATCAGCAACGGAAAATCGAAAAAATAACAACCTAATTTTTTTATTTTTTTAACTTTCGTAGATCAAGGCAAGATAACTTTTCGAACTTAAAAAACTTGAGAGAAGCGGGAAGTTTTGGATGGCCTGCAGGATCAACTGTTTTCCCTATTTTTTTTTTTTTTTTTTTTTTTTAAGTATGATCAATTTCCTAGTAATTAGAATAAAAATGGAACCTATTTTTTATGTAATTTCTAAAAAATCCTCACTCAATTTTCTCTGCTACATAGTTTGATTACATAAGAAAATTTAAATTTTACTAAATTTAAAAAAAATTTTATTAAAATTTTAAAAACATCTTTAATTTAATATTTTAATTCAGCTCTTTACAAATACTATAATGCAAAATTTTGTTTTATATTAACTTTAAATTATTACCCTTGAGTAAAAAACATACATTTATGATTATTATTTTCTTGCACATATATTAAGAAATACTGTTAAAGCTCTTGATGGATTGATATTAATGGAATTTTTTGTGCTCAATAAACGTTCAATTTAAATGCATTCACACAAACGTTTTAATAATGTACAGTTTACTGGAGACGGCTTCTGATAAATTATCAATCAAGAGTTTATTAGAATTAATGATAAATCTTGGTCTCAATATATTCTCACCATTACAAAATAAATAAGCCATATTATCATATAAAATGTATTTTACTTAACTTGTAATTTAAAGACTCAATCCAAATCACTATATATTTATAAACATTTTTACATTAAAATTAAAATGTAATTTGAAAACATAAAATTAAATCAATTCAAATACTCATCTATCAAATATTTGAAACGTATTTATTATTATAACATTTATTTTGCTTTCAAATCAATCAAACTAAGTGCAATTCGTTATATATTGCTTTTCAATCTTACTCAGATTATTTATTTTTATTGGTCTGGTCTCTTTGGTTGTTTTTTACTAGAACTTATGGAAGAAAGTCTATAAAAAAAAATTATTAGCAACATTTCAATACAATAAACAAATAAAAAATTGAAATAAAAAGACAAATTTAATTTACTATTATAAGAATAAAGTAGACGTTAATGTAATAAAAATATTATAAACTCTTGTAAGTACATTATTTTGTTTTAAAATAATTGATGTCTAACCTTATTCAATTAGCGAAACTCCATTTTCAAATAAATTAATTTGAAAAAATTGTATTATTTTTATAACAGTATTAATTGTGTAATTTATTTTCATTGATATTTTTCAACTATTTTAATTCGTTCGTTTTTCTATCACGTCTCTAAAGAAAAGATAAAACTTTCTCACGTCTCGTCGATAAAACAGTGAATTCAATTGCTGCGCGTGTAAGATTTAACGCTACCGTTTTTTATTCTTTGAATTCATCTCCTTCAACTAAATATATATATATATATATATACATTTTTATTCTCAACTTATCATCTGTGAACTGTTTGGAATCTCTGATAAGAGAATTTCATAACATCTTCGTACTCTTTTGTTTTATATATATATATATATATATATATATATATATATATATATATACATATATATATATATATAACATTGATAATAAATAATAACCTTCATATTCAATACGTTTATGAGCGTTTTAAAGATAGTAAAAAATTTATTCGATCACAAGAATGCAATATAAAATGTTAATTATCCTTAATGACAATTTAACTTTCATTATGTTTTTAGTTTTTAATTTACAAGTAAGTATATATAAGAGAGTGAATTTTTTTTAAATAAGTAATAAAAAAAACATGAATGTTTGTTTACTTCAGACAATAGTTTACTTCAAAAAATCAAACGAGTAGTAAAAAAAGAGTATGTAGTATAAAATAAATGATACAGAGTATAGGAGAAATTTCGAATCGGATGTTAAATTCTCGAGTTCTATTCACCCCACGGCTGCAAGTGCATCAAACGAGTACAGCACTGCTTCCAATGGAAGCTTAAACAAATATTAGGAAGAAAAAAAAATTATATATAGATATATACATATACATAAATAAAGCCGTGGGCGTTAAGAAATGTCGACAAATCAAGATTCAGGAGAAATAAACTACACGATTCCAAAACAACTCAAAGTTTCTCAAGGAGATGTGCAAAACTACTGACTAAACTCAACAGGGGATAAATTGTTACGAAGAATAAAATATGTGCGGGATTTAAAAAGCGAAATAGCACGAAAAGATTCAAAGAATGATAAATATCAATTATCTTTATTGTTGCTTGCACATAAAAGCTATTTCATTAAGATTCATTGAGTGTTATTAAAATCTACTAAATGTAAAAATAAAAAGTGTTTTTTAATCCCAAATATACTTTAGTCTAATGAATTAAATTTGAATTTTGTTAATGAATTGGAAAATATTTAAAAATAATTGCACAACTCAATTGTGAAGCAATGGGATGTGCTCTGCTAACGCTTACTCGGTCCCAGTTGATTCACTCACGTAAAAATTATATTTACACTTATTCAAATATTCTCAACTAGAACAGAATTTGTACCATTTGAAAGATAATTTATTAATAAATAAAACGAACACAATTTTAGATCGCTTTTTTTTTTAAATAATGATTAAAAAAAATGTAAATAAAACCTGTGATGTCCGTCAGTATGTACATGTGTTGGTAAACACAATAACTTAAAAAATACACAACCGATTGATCTATTTTGTTTTTTATTACACTTGAATTCTTAAATAGAAGAACTCTCTTAGAAATTACTATCCAAATCCTTTTGGATTAATTAAAATTAATAAAAACTTGAAGAGGTGACACACGTTTTAGGCCCAAGACAAAATATCTCCGACAAAATATACCCGTGACACAATATTCTCTAACATAATATCCCCGATAAAATATCCTTGCGTCAAAATATACATAGAAAAAATATCACCGTGGCAAAATATTACTGCATTATTTGGAAAATTCCTTTATTATTTAACATTTTTTAACTTAAGGTAAAAAACCTAGTACCCGATCAGGAAACGAGTACCCGATACTCCATGTACTTGTATATCTATATTTAGTAAAATTTAGAAAATATAGATATACAAATACATGAGTGATCGGGTACTAGTTCCCTGATCGGGTCTTGGGTCTTTTATCTTAGACTAGTTATTCTAATGACAAGAATTTTCCAAAAAGTATTGGTCTTATTTTCTTTGAAAATAGTACAGTACTATTGAAAGTGTATAAGTTTATATAATTTAATAATTACATACACATATAACCTGTGAAAAAAATCGGTCTGTCAGTTGACCCTGCGGGCCAGCCTCAAACTTCCCGCTGTTTTCGAGCTCCTTAAGCTCGAAAACATTGTCGAGAATACATTTTCGAGCTCGAAAATACTTTTGAGTGCCTTTGTTTTTGAAAAATAACGTTTTTTACCATTTTTTCTCCAACAATATCTCTCGAACGAATTTACCGATTGCAGCGGTTGAGGTGGCGATCGACGCGTTTTATTGATTTCTAGAGCTGATCAAATTTTAAAATTGATTCATCGAGTCGTTTTTGAGAAATTTCAAAAAAACTAAAAAAAAAATTTTTTTTTAATTCTCTCGTTCACGGTTTCTCTTGAACGAATGAACCGATTTTGATGGCTGAGGTGACATTCGACGCGGCTTATAAAGTTTTAGAGCTGATTAGATTTTGGAATCAATCCACCGGGCACATTGAAAGTTATCCAAAAAAACAGTTTTCAGAAAATTTTATTTTTGGAATATCTCCGAACGTACCCTACCGATTAAGCTCAAATTTTCAGTGCTTATAGTAAATAACAAGCCGCGTCGAATGACACCTTGACGATTAAAATCGGTTCATACGTTCAAAAGTTACAGAATATTTACGTACGTACGGGGATTTTTTGTCCGGAGATTTATTTTCGCGGGTATATTTTGTCGCAGGGATATTTTGTCGGGGATATTTCATCGGAGATATTTTATCTTGGGCCCAAAACGCAGTTGATCCCTAAAGATGACAATTCATGAAAACATTGAGCTGCCATTTTTTTTTTATCATTATTATTATTATTTTATTTATTTTTTAATTCTTTTTTGCACATAAGAGCGCTATCTTTTGACCACTTTTTGAATGAGCAAGTGAGTTGTATACGTTTTGATTTTTCAATAGTATTTTTTGTAGTGAAAATTTTATGATTACCATTAAAAAATGTTGCAAGTTTAATGTATTATTTTTCTCATTATTTGGCTTAATAAAGTCTTGGTTTAATCATAAATGCTATCTAATTCTAAGAGTCACCATAAATTCATAATTTATTACTCTAAAATCATAACTGGGAAACCATTTCCACGCTATATTTCCTCATCATTTAGTTTGTTGTAGCATTACTCTCTTTACAAATGTGAAAAACTTAGTATTATATAACTGCAACTATATATACTGATGATCATAAAACAGAGAACATAAAACCACAGGAGTCGAAATACTATTTTACGTCTATCATCAAAGTTATATAAAAAAACCAACAAAAATTTAAGACAAATTACAACTAACATTGTTGATTTTTATGACTTACTATAAAAAGTAAATTAAAAAGAAAATCCAAAAATGTCTGCAGAGCTCCAGTAAATAACGTAACACAAAAAAATAATGATTAAATACTGAATGGATATACTCAGTAGTAAAAAGTATCAATGAATAAATAAACAATATTAATTTCTACGAATTATAGTTTTTTAAAAATGTACTTGTCGTGCTACTTTATCCCTCATTCCAATAAAAACTCCAGCTGTAACGGTTTATTGTAATTGTAAAAAAATTTCCAAGATTCATTCATTCGTTTTTAATAAATTATCGTATGTTTTGTGAATGAAGTGACCTATCCTTCAGTGATTCAAGTCCTTAAACTCTTAAGAACCAAGAAAATATATATTCAAGTGGCTATATACTTACATGCATATATATGTATACATATTAGAAGTATCCAAGTAACAGCAGTTTGAAAAAGTTGAAAAAAAAAGATCAATAGATATCCATTTTTCTTATTATTGTCAAAAAGTGCAAAATGACTTTTAGGCAGAATCATTTATAGTAAATGTAACTTAGTCTCGAAAAAAATTTAAATTTTACGTTTCACTGTTATTTTTAGAATTTTCAATACAAAAGTATACGACCTTTTTTTGTCATGATTCTTTTTATTAAAAGTGTGCGTAGGTATATATGTATATTGAAAAATCGTAAAGCTAAGTTACAGGTACTCCAAGTAACAATATGTCAGTGTGTCGTGTAGAGTATCGTATATAAATTTGTGAATGAAATGAAATTCATACTACCAAGTGTATAGTGTACAGTATATATAGTAAACAGTAGAGGACATCTGGTCAGTTAGCTTTACTATGAACGAGTCTTGAATGGGACACTGGATGCTGCTTTGCTTATTTTTCCTTTATTTTGATTTTTTTTTCAGTAAAGCATCTTAGGTAAAATACCTTTTTAAGATTTTTTTCTTATAAAGTTTCTTTTAAGCGATGAGAGAGATCATTGTCCGAGGGAATGCTACTCTTTACGGTGGTTTATGGTAGTTCATTTTAACGTACGATCAAAGACAAGGTAAAATAGAGGTGAAAAAATACTCCTGGGTTCCATTCTTGAGCTCCTGGGTTCCTGGGTAAGTAACTAGGACTAGCAGCTTGGTTGAGTTAGGGTTGCTGAGTTGAGAACAAACTTCTTCTATACCTATATCTATCTCTACTTTGCTGTATATGTATATATATAGTATGCTATATAAGCTAACTTTTAAAGAAAACTTTTAAAAGATCCAAAGAACATATTTCTCACGTGACACGTGTTCAAAGTACCAGCTAAAAGGAGGTTTACGTTGCTAGGTGTCAATAGAGAAAACCAAAAAATAAGAAAAATATCATTTAGACGATGGAGGCATTCATTGTATGAGACACGTACCTGCTGCAGGTTATCGATTTCATATTAACTTGTACAAAAGTATTTTTCAGGTTTATTTTTTGTTTAACCACAGAATTTTTACGAACGAATTATTTTTTGTGATAATTAGCACTTTGATATTAGAAAATGTCTTTCAAATTTTTTTTATAACAAAAAAAAAAAAGTAATATAAATTTTGAATTTGAAAATATAAAATTTTGTATTCAAATGTAATTAACTAAATTATTTTATCGCAAGTTTAATAATTATTATAATAATATAATGTTTACATCTATTTACGTAATTTGTACAAGTGGATATGAAAATTAATTTACGAAATTAGATATTTCATAATTTATAAGTTAATTAAAATTTAAAATGGTAATTAAATTAGAATGTTATTTATTAAAGTTATGTTAAATAGTCATGACATTAAAATAGAAAAATAATAATTGAATTAATGAATAAATATTTAGAAAAGTAAATTTAACGGGAATAAAACTTAATTATGGAGATTTAATGAAATTTACTTTGAAAACCCGTTGATATGTAAAAATAAAAAAAAATAACATACATGCGGGAGTGAAGTTCATTGATCTCAAAAGCTCGACGAGACGAATTTACTCAACGTCCTCTGTCCTTTTTCAACTAAATATACACATATATTATATAATCAATACCTATCTCGTCTGCATGAGTCGGAAAATACTATAACTACTAGTAGTTGTAACGAAAATTTACCGTACTTTTATACACATATATATAAATATCTACATATATAAATAAATCAGAAAATCATACAATTCGTGCATTCGCAATTGGAAGACAAATAAACAGATGGAACGCAATTGAATTGAAATTTTGCTTGTGGAAATACCAGGAATAAATTGTTTTAAAGATTAACTCTTTGATAGATTTTACAAATGTCTGTATTGTCCTATTATGTGTAGTTATTTGTATTTATTCATACGGTTGTTGTAAATCTATTTATTACTGGAAACTTTATTAAGAAAACTAAAGTAAGTGATTACTTAAGTTCGTTACATAAAAAAAATTTTTTGAAAATATATTAATTTAATATTGAAGCTTATAATTATTTTTAAAATTGAAAGTTAATCTAAAACTTAAATAATTTTCTTTTAAAAGAAAATTATAAACGAATTTTGATATACTGAGGAAAATCGTCAAGAGTTCTTAGTAAATTTCATTCATAAGAATAGTAATCTTTTATTTGCGCATTGCATGGCAAATCAATACACATAATATTCTCAAGAAAATAATAATAATAATAATAATAATAATAATAATATGTCATAAATAATGTCCGGAGAATTGTCACCGACGCAAATTTGTCGGCGGTTTTTAAGACATTTTTAAAATATACAATGGGTAGAAGAGTAGAGGTAAAAAGATAGAGAAGTAGATAGAGAGTGAGAATAGAAAAGAAAAAGAAGGAAACAAAACATAAAAAAAAGCTAAAAAGCTCAACAGTGAGAAAAGAATATACAAAGTTCGAGTGGAACCAAGTGACCGTGAAACTGGAAAGACATCTGCTGTTCTTAAATTCGAGGCAAATTGTCGCAACCTCTAGAGTTGTAGTTTAGTACTATTATTACATATATATATTTTTTATTATTATTATTTTCTTTATGTATATAACTTTTTACTCGTTTACAAACCCTCCTCTTTGACACTTCTTTAAATTTTTCATTATTCACAAAAGCTACGAAAAACTCACACGTAATGTCTGAGGCCAAGTATCTTCGAGTACTATGGAGAATTGCTTGAATCCCGCGAGAATATTATAAAGTGCCGCTAAAAATGACGCGTGTCAAATTATAGGGGTTTACTATGTGTGTATATTTCTTATTCAATAAATATATCCCCTATTTGTCGAAGATGATGATCCAAAGAAAAAAAATATATACTTTACTATTTATATATATATATATATATATATATATATATATATATATGCATATACAATAGTAAAGTGAAAACAGCTGCAACCACATCAATAAATTTTGTGGTAAATCGCCTGTATATTTATAAAATAAAAAAGTATACATCATTTATAGAGAACAAAATATTTTCAATTGACAAATTTGTCAAGTTTAAGAACGTGTGATTTCTCACTTATACTTATTTTTCAACATCCATTTGAGTTTCAATATATACCTCAATTTTATTCAATCAATAAAATATATTTATTTATCATATTTTTACTAATTAGTTCATTTTGAATAATTGAATGAATAATGAAACGCCAAATTTTATTTATTAAAAAAGACGTTTTACGAGCGGAATAAAAGATGAAAATTAATTGCTTAGATATTGAAACATAAGTATAGAATAATTATTTTCAAAATTTAAACTTCTTATAAAATTTTTTTTTTTCAATTTTAAAATTTCTACTGTTAAGTAACAAGAAATTTTGAATTCAAGGGGGACCACTAGTGTTGAATTTTGAAAAAATCAATTTTTTTGTATACCTCGGTGGCCTATACTCTTAAAAATAACATACTAAAATTTCAAGTGCATATCTCGAATAGTTTTTTTGAGTTACAGCCATCTGAAGAGCAGCCGTTTATCGGATCTCGATAATACATTTTTTAAAATTGCTGCAGTTATAACTCAAAGATATAAAAAAGTTATAAATCATCCGATCGATTTGATTCGAATCGCAGCTTCTTTTACATGTTTCTACATACCACGAACCTCTAGTTTTCCAATCGAATCAAAAATGTAATTATGGCAGGCCAAAAATGATCAAATTTTCGCGCAAAATTTGAAACTTTTTTAAAAACTGCACCATTTTATTAAATCGCAATTTTTTTCTTAGCCCGAGGGTCGTGGTACGGGAAATACCTTCTAGTTTAATAAACCTTTGGTTTTTTTTTTTATGAAAAATTTTATCATGTATTTATTACATACCCACAAATATATCCTTAAAAATTTAAAACATTCCATGCAATACCTTTCTTTAAAAAAATTCCCAAAAATTATTTTTTTCAGGCGTCGATAATAGTGGTCCCCCTTAACTATTTTATATTTTCAGTTGTATCATTTTTATAAAGAATAAAATTGAAATATCTAAAAATTAATCCAATAATTAAAATTAAAAAACCGACATTGATTTTTTAAAATAAACTAATCAATTGAGAATACAAATTTTTAACCGTCTTTTTTTTCTTTCTTTTTCAATAAATTGTAAATCAGTATTGATGTCAAAGATAAATATTTACTGGAATGATTAGAGTCAAGGTTGGTCGTAAACCAAGTTGACATACCATTAACCACTTAAAGTACACAAGCGGGACACTTTAAACTTTAAAATATGTATAATATAAGAATAAGTATTGAAATCATAGAATATCTGAGGAAACATCTTGAGGACCACCTGGCAATAGTTATTGAACGAATGCACTTGAGTGAAAGAAAAATTTGTTTTCGCGCCTATACACTCCACTTCACTTGATAGTTCATGCAGTGTACGTCTGCGTCTAATTTGTCAGATGCTGGAAAATAGCCTCTTTCAATGACAATAGAAGCAGCTAGCTTGTATATAATATTTAAGTGAAAGAAGTTTGTTGACTAATAATGTTAAAAGTATACAGAGTGTAACTTTATAAATGCAGCAGCAGCAGCAACAGAGGTAACAGAAGTCTCGAGTTTTTAGTTATTGTAACGGAGATCGGTGTATATTATAGTGAAGAATAATAATAAAATAAAAAGAATGGAAAAGCAAGAACGTAACATAAGAAAACCGAAAAATATGGTCACGCTTGTAGAATAATTGTTCAAAGGTTAACTTTAGTTCTCGAGTGTATACATAAGAGAGTGACGGAGATGAGATGATCAAGGGACCACCGGACCTGCCGATAGAAAATACAGAACCAGCAGCAACACCTGGCAGATACCTGGCTGGTACTTTGAGGGCGTGATGCAACGTTCTATCCCTCGAGGGCCTGTTCAAAGATACTCTGGACATCATTTCAACCCCTGTAGCTGTTATTTATCCGACATTTAGTCTAAAAGCCAATAAATATCTGACACGAGTCATGAATTATAAACTTCATATTATACAACAATATCATAAATATTTTATTTATTCAATTACTTTTTTTTTTTTTTTTTGAATATAGGTTCCCTGGCTAAGGAAAAACTATTTGAAATGATTCAAAACAATTTGAAATTATTTTAAACAATTCAAATTGACTAATATATAGATATACACTTAGCATGGGTTAAATCATTTTTCTTGATCGGGATTTTCATATCATGAAGAGTTTTACAAATAAATATGTGCAGTGAAAAATTAACTCATATATTTCTTCAATTAAAAAGAAATTTTTCAACTTCCCACGACGAAAATTTAAAATTGAAGAGACAATTCACAAACAATTGTAATAAATTCTTACTGAATTCAATAAGAGTTTATTACAATTGTTTGCAAGTTTTTGAAACATAATATAATAGAACTCAAATAATAATAAAATATGGCATAATATTAATATTACGTTGTTTTATTACTATTTGATTTTTATTATACTGTAAAAAATCAAGAGAATATGGATTTATTTTCAATCTGAATTCACTTCGTCAATCGGAGTTACGAAGTTAAAAAAAAGATCACTTCGCATGCGGAATAAATAAGAAATTTTTTTTGCGTGAAGTAATTTCTGATGAGTGGTGGATTTTATTTTAATCTGCATCTACTCCGATTCGAAGTTTTAGTATTAAAATAAAATTTTCTTCGGAGTGAATTTCGCTCCAAAGAGATTAAATGAATAAAATATCATCTGCTTCGCCTTCACTTCGGATTTAATCCGCATTTACTCCGAAAAATTTTTCAGTGTATGCTATCTATTATCTATTACAATATATATATATATATATATATAGTTATATAAAAATAGTTAAGGTAGTACCTCCATAAACCTACTTTTTTATGTAATTTAATAAAACTTCAGATATACCTAAAGAATAACCTTCTGTTTGCAAATCGCTTTAATCGAAAACTTTTGCCCGTTACATAGAAAAGATATTCGCGATCAAAGTTGGCACTTTTTGCATGTTTTGTATGTATTCCAGTTAACCAAAAGTTACACAATTTACGTCATAACTTAAAAACTTTTCTATATATTTTTTCGAGGTACAACTCATTTCTAAATTAGTTTATTAAAAATATTTTAAATAAAAAAAAAAAAATGTGTGTTGCCTGATTTGTTAAAAAGATAAACATTTATAAAATATACAAGTTTAAACTTTGCTTAGTGGCAAGTAGAGGAAATGCCATGCTATAGTTTTAAATAATAATAAGCTTATTTTGTTTTCTAGATATTTTCATTTTAATATCAAGCTCTTAAAAAAAGTAGTGTTCCCATCGATTTCAGAAGCTTGACATTAAAATGGAAATAACTAGAAAATAATACGAAATTTTAAAAAACTTTGTCCGAGATAATTTGTAGGGAATACAATTGTCGACAAAGAAGATTCTATAACATTTTGTGATAAGTCTGATAGTTTTTTCGGAAAAGTAAAAGATCTCGAAATTTACTAAAACTTGACTTCGAGCTCCAATAACTTTTGAACAGATGAATTTATCAGAAAATGATAAGAGATCTTTTTTTTTAGAGCTTTTAATTTACTACAAAAATATGTATTATTCTATTCGATCTATTGATCTGTTAACAATTTAAAAACACTTGAAGCTTAAAAAAACAAAATTTCCTGTGTTATTTAAATGGGAAATCGAATAATTCAATGAGCTAGGTCTGTAATCGACATAGAGAATTTTTTTTTCTTGAGCGAAAAATTTTTTTTTGTGTTAAACTATAATTTTTTCCACATGCACTTAAAAAAAAATATTGCTCTGAAATGACGCACTCTAACATGTATGCAGTGTCTGAGTATACTTAATGTAAGAGTACGCTCTTACAAAACAATAAATAAAAATATGACTAGTCATACTGAATATTCGAGTAATCCGCGAAATAAAAAATTGTTGAAAAAAGCGTTGGCTATTCTAAGCTTCAAAACGTGACACATCGGCGAACTTTTTTTGAACGTTTTTTAGACTGGAAAATTTAAGGGAAGTTAATAATTGACTTAATACTATTAAAATATGCTAAAAAAAAGTTTATAAGAGAGTTTAGAAACGTTCATTGATAGTATTGTCAATTTTTTTTTTATTTTTAAAAATTTCAAAATTGTTCAAAAAAATCGGTTTGTCAGTTGACCCTGCGGGCCAGCCTCAAAACTTCCCGCCGTTTTCGAACTCCTTGAGCTCGAAAAATTGTTGAGGATACATTATCGAGCTCTTCGAGCTCGAAAATACTTTTGTATGCCTTTGTTTTCGAAAAAAAACGTTTTTTACCATTTTTTTCTCAAACGATATCTCTCTAACTAATAAAGCGATTGAGATGGTTAAGGTGGCAATCGACGCGTTTTATTGAGTTCTACAACTGATCAGACTTTGAAATTTATTTATCGAATCGTTTTTGAGAAATTTCGAAAATACTAAAAAAAACTTTTTTTTTTAATTCTTTCGACAACGGTATCTCTTGAAAGAATTAACCGATTTTGATGGTTGAGGTGGCATTCGACGCGGTTTATGAAGCTTCAGAGCCAAGTTGATTTTGGAATCAATCTATCGAGCCCGTAAAAAGTTATCCGAAAAAAACATTTTTGAAAAAAGTTTATTTTTGGAATATTTCCGAACGAGCCCTACCGATCAAGCTCAATTTTTTTTCAGCTTCGAGATATTGACAAACCACGTCGAATGATACCTTGACGATCAAAATCAGTTCATCCGTTCAAAAGTTATAAATATTTACATACGTACGTACGTATACGTACGTACGTACATACATACATACATACACTCGGACATCATCTTGAATTTAGTCAGAATAGCTTCCGAGAACCTCAAAACGTCGACATCTATTGGAATTTCGATTTTCACAAATCGGAGTGAAACCAATAACTTCTCGAATTTTTGAAAATTTGCAATTTTCTTAGCGGGAAGTTAAAAACTTCGTTACTGTGTCACGTTTTGAAGTTTGGTTTTCAAAGCTCTTTCAACCTTTTTTCAATAATTTTTTTTTTACACAAGTATTTTCGATTGCACTAGAATATATTTCTACGTCAAATTGTCACGGAGAAACTACCGTACATTAATTCCTCTTTACATACGATCAATAATTAAATTCATACATGATAACATTAAGCCATATAACTGATATTCAATACATAATAGTAACATTTATGATGATAAAGATCAAAAACATTAAATTTAATGATCTAAATTAATGCAAAACAGATATAGAATTATAGTTATCAGCATGCATTAGGTAGATGTCGGTTAACTTTAGTATCAGTTACCAGCGGTTTTTCCAATATACAATCATCACATTGATTGGATTCTATTATACATAGGTATGTCATATATATATATACCATCGAGCAGCTATATACCTGATTTTCCAATGGCCAAGCAATTAAATGTCAGCCGTACTCCTCTATAGCCGTTAATTACGCGAGCAAGGTACTGAACTGATCAGACTCTCCATATAAGTGACCTCTTCCTGTCAGTAGGCGGTAGTAATGCTCTGACAAGCATATAGAGGGCGTTTTATCTTGTCGATGGAATAAGGACGAAGATCAACACGATTCGGGAAAATTGGTTAGCTGTTACTAATTCCATCAGCTTTTCAATTAATCTTATCTACTCTTGAACATTAACACTTGAGACTGTATTCGATCTTCAAACTTAAACTTCTTCTTCAACAAGTATTTTTTTTTATATCTTCCTTCAAATTATTATATGTACTAAGCTTCTATACTTGAAAATAAACAACTATCAAAACTAATATAATTTACGATAAATAATTCTATGAGATCATCTTGTATTAAATGATATAAAAAATTAAATTGGCAATTATATTATTTATTTCATATTTTATATATTAAAAAAAGGCAGACCCTACAATACGCTGCATTAAACTCAATACTCTCGATAACAATGTCAATATACCATTAGCAGAATATTGGCAATTATTGTGCAGACAATCAGTGAATAAAAAAAAATTATCGAATTGTATTATCGAGATGATTGTGACTCGTTAAAGTTAAAAAGAAATATATAATGAGTTACTTAGAAATAATAAAAATTAAAATATTTCATTCAAATTTTAAATCGACAAAATATAGAATAAGTCAGATAAAATAGCCCCTGTAAAACAATTCGTTCCAAAAACGTTCATGACAGTGAATTTCTAAAATTGAGACAATTCTGAATTTCAAGTTAAACATTTTTGGAACTTTGAAAATATTAGAAAATGAACAATTTTGAACTGACGTTGGCTTTTCATGCGCGTTTTTTTTTTTTTTTTATTTTTCGAGCAAAAATAATGTTAATTGCCAATTTTTTGGGTTTGAAAAACATCAAGAAAAAAAAAGGAATTAATCAGGAATTATGAACATTTACGACTCTTACCAGAATTATTCAGACATAAATCAAAAAAATAAAAATAATTTGAAAATATTTATGAACATTTTTTGACTTGTTCAAAAGTAGTCTGAAAAATGAGTGATTAGAACCAATTATGAACTTTTTATAAGCTTATTATCAACTCACAAAATTGTCAATTCAAATCAATTTTGCATAAAAAAATTAAAAAAAAAAAACCCCACAAGAAAAGTCCATACTCGTTGACAATTTTTCACACTTCTAATTATTTTACAGTTCGAAAACTGTTCAACTCAAAACTCAGAATTGTCTCAATTTTGGAAGTTCAATGTTAGGAACGTTTACGGAACAAATTTTTTTTTCACGGGAGACTTCTGTTCAAATTTTTCTACTAAGTGATTTGATGATGAATAAATTTTAATGTTTTAGTCTCTATTAAATAGATTTAAATATCACACTTTAGAATAATTATAGTTAAAACCTTAATCAAAAATTTAATAATGAATAAGTAACCGGAAACAATCTGAATCCAATATGTTCTCAAGATGATCAGTTTACCCTGTAGCTTCAGTATGAAATAAGAGATAAGTAATAAAAAATAAATCAAATAATTTGAATATAATGGGATTAAATAATGTAAGAGTTTATAAAAATAGACAAAAAATTTTTGAATAAATTAATTTTTAATTGAAGAGTTTCCTTCACTGATGCATTCTCTGGTGGCACATTAATTTTTCATCTAAAACCTGAGAAGAATGAAAGCAAGAACTAACCGAGTAGTCGACTCGGCTGGTACATATAAAATGTAAGCTGCAGCCAAGACTCGAAATAAGTTAAATGGAAACGGTGTGCAATATAACGTTCATACTCCCAAGCGACATAATTAAAGATTAAAATTTCAAGCCTTTATTTTTGCACTTCCAGGATTCCCCGTTGGGATTGTTTCTATCCTATTTTTTGCAATAACTATTTTTGTTGTTATTTTTCCACTTTATTATTTATAAAAAATTCATTTTTAATCATTGATTGACTAAAAAACAACAATAACAACAGCCGTAAAATTTTCATACCAAAAATATCGCTAATTAATCTTGACAAAAATAAATATAATTTAAATATGTAATAAAAGTTAGTTGGTAAATCTGTCATGAATATCATCTCCTCATTAATGTATGCTACTCGTGAACTTTTAATACCCTTTGAAAAAATATAGCTAACGCATTATATATACACATGGCACGTATTATAATATATAAGGGATGAGAATTCATTCATCCTCATTTTATTATAAATGTCGACTCTCTGAGCTTCCTGTGGCCGCAATCCAACCCTGTATATTTCTATCTTTTTTATTCCCTATATGATATATGTATATATCTATATACATATATATAGTACATACAATGTTCCGTTTTTATTGGATGTAAGTACTTGAGTACACATTTGAGGATCACGCACATCGCTTGCCCATAACGTTGGTAATGCCAACAACCAAGGGTCGAAAAACTTTAAACGATATATATATACATATATATATATATATATATATATATATATATATATATATATATATATATATATATATATATATATATATATATATATGTATGTATGTATGTATGTATAGATGCCATGATGGCTATATTCGAATCTTTTCGTTACATATATAGTCACAATAAACATATTTGTTGATGGATATATTGAATGATTTTGGCTTCAAATATTTCTTTATTGAAAATTAAAAATTTGTAAAAAGTATAATAAAAATTTTTGTTTGATTAGATAATTTTTTTGATGAAAGCAATAAGTTTGCTTAGGTTCAATAAATAATTTATACTAAAATTTTGGATAAATGGGTTTATATACAATTTCGGTTAGTTATGTATAAGGGTTTATACATCCTGTATGTATACATAAAAATTGCTTCATATTGTGAGCAGGATTATAAGCGAAAAATTATAACCGTATTTTTCAAGCCTGAGGCGACATAATACATAACATATTGAGGGTTTATATAAAAAGAGATATTGAAAAGTTTTTAGTTAACAAAAAATATTCTTTTTTTTTGCTGTCAAATTTTTTTTCTTTTTTTTTTTTTTTTTTTCTCGTAGTAAAAACTCGCGGATTAGATTACGAAAACATAGTTGAGATAAAGTCTTTCGTGTTTTAACATTCATGTCGTTTTTAATAAAAAAAAAAATCTGGGCGTCGGTTGGCCCTACGAGCCAGCCCCAAAACTTCCCGCTGTTTTCAAGTTCGAAAATGCTTTTGCATGTAATTGTTTCTTTAAGAGCTTTTCAAGCTCTAATAAGTTACGTTTTTTGTTAAAGTTTGAAAATTTAAGAATTGGAAATCATTAATAAATAAGCGGTTTTTAAATTTTTATTCCCGATTATGATCAATAAAATAAATAGATTGAGGTAGAAATCTATGTCAGTGATAAAAATAAAGATTTAAATGAGTTTTGACTCATATCAGAGCGATAATATATAAAATAGCCGAGAAAAATATTAAAAACGGTGTTTTTTCAATTTTTTTGTTGATAATATGATTTAAACCAAAGAACGAGTTAGATGAAATTATATGGGGATCAAAAGAGACCATAAAGACGAAGAGTTGGTATGATTTCGGACACATTTTAGTACATTACATTATGATTTATCCGGAAAAAACAACATAAAACATTACTTTTTTAACTTTTCGACACTGATATCTTCTGAACTAATCAACCGATTTCGACGTTTAATGTCGCAATCGACGTATTTTGTTGAGTTCTAAAGCTCATTAAAATTTTAAATCGATCAGTTCAGTCGTTTTAAAGATATGTGGAAAAAACCTTTTTCACTATTTCTTTTTTCAACGATTTCTCTCGAACGAATCAACCGATTAAGATGTCTGAGGCGGCAATCGACGCTTATTATTAAGTTCTAGAGCTGATTAGATTTTGGAATCGATTCATTAGGTCGTTCATGAGAAATTTTAAAAAATCTAAAAAAAAATATATATTTTTTTCGGATTTTTCGATTTTCTGAAAGTCTATTCGATCGGATGATCTTAAATTTTCAGGAAAGTTGACGGCTATAATAAGCTCTTTTGATTGCCGCAAGATCCATCTAAATCGGTTAATTCATTAGAAAGTTACATAAAATTTACACATATACATACCACACACACACGCGCACGCACACACACAGACACTCGGATATAATTCTGAAAATAGTCAGAATAGCTTTCTAGGACCTCAAAACGCCGACATCTGATGAAATTTCAATTTTCTAAAATCGGGTTGAAAACAATAACTTCCCGAATTTTTTGAAAATCGTCGATTTTCTTAGCGGAAAGTTAAAAATCTTGAAAATCAGGTACTTTGTCAAGTATTTTTTGTTGGATGGATATCCTTAATCTGAAGTAGAGGAGAAATAAAAAAAATAATATTTAATTACGAAATTTTTTTTTTCAATCGTTAAATAAAAAAAAGTTCTATCCACTTAACCTACTTGCGATAATTCTAAAAAATTGATTAAAAAGATAACTAATCGGTATTAAAAATCAGGAAGAGTTTAATTTCTATAAATATTTCTTCTTCTTTTCCCTGAAAATAAGATTCGATCTTAAGGACTAGTAAGTACTAAATATAAGATCTCAGAGAACTATTGTTCCCAGATCACGGTGTCAGTACTCAATCGATCAGACACAAATTGAGAAGCAAAAAAAGGATATATATCTACAGAATAAAACGCAAAGCCCAGGTACACAAGTATTTCAATAGATTTAAACAAATATCCATGGGGCACGCGATCGGTAAAACGATCTCAAAAATTTATTCTTTCCCTCCCAAAAAAAGAAAAAGAAGAAAACTCTCAATCATGTTTCTCTATTTTATTTTATTATACTTATCCTATCCTCTTATTTTTTCACTTCTATTTATATTTTTAAATCATCACTTTATTTGATGAACGACAATCAGAAAATGACAATGACAACAACGCCATGGTCGACCGACGCAACTTGAAGAGCAACGCTTTAAGAGCAGCTTCAGGAACAGATTAGAGGTTTCTGGTGCATACACAGTAGCACACGCGTCAACGGTTTAGGTTAGAATGGCATAGGAGAACCACATCAGAAGGACAACTCGACATTGTCGCTTTTGATCAAAGAGATCCTTATATAGCTGTATACTTGTAGTTGTTAAATATAAAGTATACCCTCTAGCCACTTAAAATAATATCGTAAAATTGGTATAACACTTTAATCCTACAGGTTGTCGAACTCTTTACTACTTTTTTTATTATTTTTTTAGATACAAATTTTTCCAAAATATTGTCTTTGTTTTTGTCTTTAAACAAAAATCCATGAAATAAGCTCCCTCTGTTTAATATTATTTTATTATCTGATAAGAAATAAATTCTATTGAAGAAATTCTCTCAATAATTTCCCGGGAACAATTGAGCTTGCGTACATCCCTCTCGACCTCATCAACACTGGAAAGCATCAAGAGCTTACTCAATGTCAGTGGTAATATGCTGAATCACTAAACACTTCTGCTCTTTCTTGTTCTTTTGTGATAAGCAGCTTTATAATGCATATCCACCACAACTTTTACAGCACAAATAGACAAAGAAAAAGCATCTATTAATTCAAACGAGGTCATGACACTCAAATTTATTATTTTTTGCCAACACAACGAAAATAACTATTACTAGATATGCTGTAACATACTTTACTAATTGAAAATTCGATGTAATATATATTTCGAATTTGTATTGTATATATATGCTGTTCAAATTTATTTTTTGCTTATATGACACAAATAGCTATATTGCTGACTAATAAATCTTTGATTGAACCAAAATCAATTTTTAACATATGAGTTATTTTATAATCACAACCAATATTTTTAAATGTTTGATATAAATATAAATACCATTTATACTGAGAAAAAAAAATAACTTCTGTAAGAATAATAATTTCTTCAGTAATAAATAAAAAAAAAAACTATTGCATTATTAACCTCATATCTAACTCAAAGAATAATTTTAGTGACAGAAGAAAATCGAAATTCATTTACACTATTTCGAAAAAAAGCAGATCAGGATATTTTGAGCTGAACAAATTTATTTGATTAAGAAAATGATTTTGAATGAAGTCTTTAAATTTGTGCACTGAAAATATATTAGATTGAAAATTTCCAATATCAGAATTTTTTGTGGGAAGAAAATACGATTCTGAAAATTTTTTTTCTCTCAGTGTACTTATATATGTATATTTTACTGTAATATTATGATTGATCATTGACGAAGTAGATATTTAATGTTTGTTTATAAAAATTATTGAATTAATAATCTGTTTTAGAAAAAAATTATTTATTAAAGCAGACTAATGCAAAGAATGTATACAATTAGCAAAGCAATTATGGACACTGACTGTGTTAGCCTGAGGAAGCAATAATAAATTTTGAAACGTTGCAAATAATAATTCGTTAAATACACTATTGCTTGATCCTATATCCTATAATTGATAATAATATTAAGTAAATAATTTAAGGATGTTAACAATTTAAAAAAAAATAAAAATTTTTCAAACGTTATCACAATAAATTTAAATATAAATTGCAAATGACTATAATAAAAAAAACTTCAAGTTAAACATTTCTTCGAATTTTTTACTTTTTATAATTAGCTGCAGTATCGTTAAAGTTAAATAGCTCTTGCAGCTGTGGTATGCTAAAAAATTATGTAATAATATGTTACCCCTCCATTACTGGTACTAAAGATCCTGGCAACTATGAAACAAGAATAAAAAATATGACCTAGCTTGTAAAATCTTCTTAATGCACCTTCACGGAAAATTCCACATTTTATAGATGAATCGATGTTAAATATTAATCACATTATTTCCAAAGTGTAAGAAAATTTTTTTATCGATATTTTAAATTTTATTAACGGATAAATTACTACAGGATACCAAAGTTATGATTACGTGTTTCAGAATCCAAGAGCGGCGCATTGCTGATAAAACGAATGGAAGAGGGTGAATAACAATAAAAATATAATTGGCTCGTTATTTAACGAACTTTGAATATTTGAAAAGCAAATTAATTTATTTTTAGTGAATTTAATCACTTAAGTCTGTTATAATATAATCTACCATGTTTTTATTAAAAATTCCGCGCTTATTTTCCTCTACGCGGAGAGAAAAATATCGTCAGAATGACTATCCAATGTATCCTCAAATGACGTATCGTCAGAATAACGATTTGTATACCTAATTCAAGAATACTCAAATGTTAATTTAAGAATCTATAGTATCGTTAATTTAAAGATATGCATTTAGGTTAGGATGAGTATTCATTTATTCAATTTAAAAATACGACAAATAGCCTTTGTAACGATATGTGATTTTGTTGATCTATCTGTCTATGTTGAGGTATCTGTATCGCCAGCGTAAGGATCCGTATAGCTAAATTGGCTATACGTTTCATCGTTCTCGGTTGCCGGGTGCCTAAATACAGAGTTTTTAAAATTATAGTAATTTTTCTATAGACTTTTTATGTCAAAAATACTATAAAATTCTCTGTGTGAAAAAAAAAAAAAAAAAAAAAAAAAAAAACCTTATTTGTAGTCAATGTTGATCAATTCGATCAATTGTGATTAAAAATGTTGGTTAATTTTATAATAAACTAACAAAATATATAATATACCACCTTGCCCCCACTCCCTAAATAGATATGTTAATTTACAATATATAATATATATAATAATACCTATTCGAACCAGTGTAGATCTAAAATTTCTAAAAATTAACTCTACACGGCGAGAAAAATCTCGTCAAAACTAAACGTTTCGTTATTACAGCTAGGGTAGAGGTACCGTTTTTGGCCATTTAGGGCTAGTTTGGGACACTTTTAAAATTTAAATAAAATAACTTGTAAAAGACGCAATGACATAATTAATTTGTTCAATGTATAAAAAGATAATTTTATCACACCGTTAGAGTGGAAATTTTATTTTATACTTTTTTATCAATTAAAATAAAGTATTAAATGTCCAAAAATGTAGCAGTGGCCACAAATGGTACGTCAACCCTATACTACGTATAGTCAATTTTTTTTACGATACTCTGTACAGTCCAGTGCTGCCAGAAAGTGTGATATTTTTACCCCCTCCTGCCATTACACTCCATGCTATTTCACCACGGGAAGGGGTAAAAATATCGCACGATCTGGCAGCACTGGTACAGTCATTGTGGCGATCCAAGTATCGTCGCAGCGCAACGTTAGAATGGCAATATTATTGTCATTATAGATATCTGAAGAATCGCCAATGAGACAATCATGTCGATAGTTTCTGATAAAAAAAAATTAATGTGAATTGAAAGATGTCAAGTTGAGAATACAGTCTCATTAACCATTTCATATGATATGTTTCAACATTCAGGCTCAGTGACTTGTGTTAATTAATCAGTTACTTGCAATAATTTAAAAAAAAAAAACTTTTAACAAATTAATTTATTGGTTAAAAAACAAATAATAAGACATCTTTCAAAACTGAAAATATAAATTCACGTTTAACATAAATGTATTAATTATAACGGAGCAAAAAAAATCATATGGAAGCAATAAAATTTTTTTCCATTGGAAAATAATTATTAAAATCAGTCCGTAAAAGTTTTTTACCCAGTCATTAATTTTAATTAAATTATCTCAATTATAATAATCTGAAAGCTCATTAATCACTAATAAGAAGTATGTGACACAATGCTCATAAAGGCTTTTTGGTGGTTAGCTTGACATTTGCTTAACTGCGCAAATTCCACGTTCATAATCAACGCTGTTGCGATCCATCGTATCGTCGATATAACGATACGAATACTTACAATGACAAAACGATAACCTATTTTGTCAAAATAATTGTATCTCGATAGCGACTTTTCGGAGTATGGTTCAAATAAAAAAACGAATTCTCATTAAAAAACTAACATTGAATAGTTTATTTAACGATACTATAGATCTTTAAAACAAATAAGGATGTTGTTAAATTAACTATAGGTATTGCAATAATTAAGAAATGAATAGTTATTTTCACAATAAACTGTTTGACTATACTTTGAATCGCTTAAATGACAAAATTTTTCTCGCCATGTACGGTGATATAATGAAATTCCATTAGATCTAAATTATTTTTCCAATTCAGTTCAATTACAATCCTATATAATTGTAATATTGTCATAAATAATGTATCAATTTCTTGTATGAATCACGATACGTTCATCAGTAATCACATTAATATTGCATCTATTAAAGGGTGATAATATGATCATCAATATTGAATCAATTTCACTAAAAAATAATGCAAAGGTTCAATTACAATAATTTCCTCATAAGAATTTTATTTTGCAAATGACTTTAAATAAAAAAATTGAATCATGTATTTTTATTCTGCAATAGCTATCTGCACTCACGTCAAATATATACCAGCTACAAAAAGTATCCGTGAATATTGAAACATGTATATATATAACAATCTGGGAAAAAAACATTTGTGCTCATTAGCAACCTTAGGCTATGAATTGATTAAATTTTTAAATTATTAAAATAAAAAAAAAAGTTATGAACTATAAATTAAGCACGAAATTACTAAAAGGTAATAATCAATAATAAATGGTTAATTAAGTAATGGATTGGGGGTTTTTAGTTTAAAACAAGGATCCGAAGAGAAAATTTTGATTGAGGTTAACTCATACAAATAGTACAGTTACTTATACAATAGTAGTATAGATAATACATGTGGTCTTGAATTTCAATAAGGTCCGAGTTTCCATCTTTAGAATTTCAAACTCAATGGAGCAGCGGCGTTGAAACTTATCCGAGTTCAAATAGAGCAAGTCAATTATAGAAATTTCCAGCTAACATTTCGATCCTTGTACGCCATTCCTATTCGGTGAATTTCCTGTGTCACTGATCAACAACTTCCGAAGCAATCACGACGACAAGAGACTTGAGAAATTTACCCAAAACTCCTTTTGTGTTACTGAACTAACGAATAATACAACCGACTAAATTTTATACTTAAACATTTATTTTACCCTCGTGAACTACCATGATTTGCGTTCGTAAAATAGCTAGTCTTTATTGTTTTTTGTTAGAATCAAAGTGCAGTACACAATACTCCCACTACTACGACTACTACTACTAATACTACTAACAGTAGGTCTTTTTGCTACACTAGGTTGCACTAGGTCGTCGACTTTATGAGACAGAAGTAGGCCAGCGTACTCACGTTTCTGTTGGGTTCACACGACACCCAATACATATTTTACAATCCGTGAACACGAATAGATTTGGCTCGCATATAAATACTTATCAACAACTTTTTAAATTATTATTTTCTATGGTAAAATTACTATTATATTTAATTTTACTTTTAAATTATAAATTCATTAGATATGAAAATGAAAAGTGGTTGTGTATAAATAGAAGTCATATTATAGTCAGTTACTTGTAGCAAAGTTTAAAAATAAAACGAGAAAATGCAATAACAGAAATTACTATTTTTTCAAGAATACTTTCGTTGAGTACTTGAACATTTATCTTATCATGAGAATCTCTACAAAAAATATTGCAATATGAAAATGGTCTTTGAGGTTTGATTTAAAGTCTCGAGATTATGTTTTTTTAAAAATAAGATACGAGAAATCTTATCACAATAAGATATTTCAAATCTTAGACTTTGTACATTTAATTTTACTGCACTTGTTTTCAAGATAGGAAACTGCAATTTTGATTTAAAGAAAATTATATTAAATATTGTCTTATATTAATCAAAATTATTTGTTTTATTAAATTTTAATGAAAAAAGTAATTATTTACAAGAATTTAATTTTGAAGAATAAATTTGTGGTAAACGGTGCTTACTAAAAAATGTATTTTTTAATAATAGAGAAGAAAGAATAAATTAAAAATTTTAATTAGCGTGAAATATCAAAAACCCGGATTATATTTGCATCCACATATGTAGTAAATATAAAAATTATTTAATTTTAGAATTTTCATTTATTATAATCGTAGTGGACATCAAAGTTATCGTATCCATTGATAAATAATTCGTTTTCATTTATGAATAATGTAAATGTTCGAGCACATACATACACATATTATAAAACCTAATATATATATATATATATATATATATATATATATGTGTGTGTGTGTATTAGGGTGACCCCAAATAACTATTTTTTGTCGAGTCTCATATCGATACTGCCATTCTAATATGCCCTATCCCACATTTGGGAAATTTTTCAGGAGACGATAAAAACGTTTCACGGTCGGCAAAGAAAAATTATTTGTATTATGTTTACATTGGTATAACCTACAAATTTATTTTCATGTTTTCATAAATTACATGTGCTCTGAGACTTTTCTTATTTTACTGGCCTAGGTATGTAATATACTATTGAATTATATGCTGTAAAAAGAGTAAAAAATTATGCACCATTACCTTCATACTCATGTCGTTAATTGCTTCCTTAAAATTAACTTAAAATTAAAAATGTTAAGCGTGACTAAACCTATACGAATGTGGGATACGACATATTAGAATATTTATTTAAAAATACTAAATAAACAATTTGACCTCTAAAATTTTTACATAAGCTGCACATTGTTACAATGATTCCATTTTTCAAAAAAAGTGAAAATGTCAAATTTTGTGGGATAGGGCATATTAGAATGGCAGTATCGATATGAAACTTCGATAGTTTAAAATGTTTTAAAAACTCTCTAAAAATCAGCTCGATAAAAACCGTTCAAGGGATCGCACACAAATTTCTAAAATTCCAAAAATGATTTAAATTCGAATTTTTTTTTTTCTAAATTTTTTCTTTCTCATAGCAGCAATAGTTCATGTGTAAAATTACGACCATGCTAAAAATTTCAACCCAGACTTTAAATATTCGAACCTCGCTCAAGAATTTCGAATGTTTCAGAGTATTGTCTTTACGAAGTTTTCGAGCGATCCGTAAGTTCGATATTAAGTCTTCTCGAGTTTTCCACCATTAATTTGTATCACAATGAATAAAAATAAAACTTGAAATACAGAAAAAATTAGTTATTTACATACTTTTTCTTTTTTAATTCAATTTTCAGATTGCTTTGGTTATTAAAATTTTACCCAATTTTATCTTCTAAAGACTGTCCAGTATATTTTCGATTATGCCAAAGTTATATTTTAGTGAAATGACAATAAATGAATTATAAAAAAATTCATTTCAAGTGTAAGTTACGTATTATGAGTTAATGTTCAAAATTCTGGAGCAACGTTTAAAAATCTATTTTTTGAGCTGAAATTTTTAGCATCGTATTGATTATATAAATAGAAACTATTTCTGCAACGTGATAAAAAAAAAATTTTAATAAAAATCCGAATTTCAATCATTTTTTGGTACTTTAAAAATTCGTGAACGACTCCTTCAAAATTTGTTATCATGCATATAAGTAAATAATGGTAATTGAGCTTATTATTTTCTTTTGGAGTAAAAAAAGTATACATTTGGCTAAAAAAAAATTCATTTTTGTTGTATGATATCTTTGGAATGAATCAATCGGTTTGAACATACTTAGCAGCGAACGATAGGGCTCATCAAGACTTAGAACTGCTAACATTTTGAGGCGAATCGGGCAAATGGTCCATAAATTATACAAAAAAAAAAAAACACCTCAAAATTAGAAAAAAAAATTTATTTGTATTTTTCTATAATTTGTAAACTACTCGACCGATCGACTTCACAATCTAGTCACATCTGAGTATTAATGAGTTCTTTCGATTGCCGCGCCGATGTAACCTTTTTTGAAAAATTTTCGATTTTCATAGCGGGAAGTTCAAAATTTACTAGTATTGGATTGAATTCGTAATTGAAAAATGTATGATTACGTAAATTTTAAAAAAATTATATTTGTTGATTACAATTCGATTTAATTACAAGCAGTCACTTAATTGGACATTTCAAAAATTATTGTTACATCTTATTGTTGAAAATTTAATATTAATTATGTTGAGTGCCATTTTTCTTTACCTTCCCATAAATATATACGTACAAGTATTTTTTCCATAGCTTTTTGATTTAGCGTCACAATTAGTCTCGGTGACGAGATAAAATTTACATAAACATAAGTGGATAAAATTTTTTATTAACGCTTAGCAAGCAGTTATCGCTTTCTTTTCAACCCTATACTCGTTTTATACGTTGAAATATAAAATAAAATGGTAAGGGGTGATCGGTGAAAAATTATGCAAATATCTCACTAACGAACTTCAACAGAGCATCAAAAAAAAGAGGGTAATAAATAAAAATGACTGTGAAAAATATAACAACCGTATGCCTTTTTAATCGCGATAAAAATTTCATTAATACTCGTTTACACAAAAAAAAAGGATTTCTTGGCGCAAAAAGTTTTTTCTTGTCCTAAGAAAATTTTTACTTGACCCAAGAAATTTTTTTTATTATAAAGTGAGAAAAAAAATTTTCTTGGGGTGAGAAAAAATTTTTTTGGAACAAGAATAAAATTTTTAAGGCGAGAAAAAAATTCTTGAGCCAAGAAAAATTTTTGTCTTGTCTTCAATTCATAATACAAAATATTTCTTGCGCCAAGAAATTCTTTTTTTCTGTGTAACTATATTTGAATTTTTAAATTAAGAAAATTAAATTTATTAATTAAGTAATTTTAATGAGAGTTGAAAAAATTAATTATAAGTAAATATTATTATAAAATTAAATAATTAAAAAATATATGAGAAAGTGGATTGAAATAACTAATTGTCTGTTTATATATTTAATCCAATATACTCTCGGTAAATATGAACGAGTGGTAGTCAAAGTGCATCAACAAGCAATTCCATAATTTAATCTCATGAGAGAAAATTCAAGTATAGGATAAAATCGTTATCAACTCGTCTCTTTATCTCTCTTATATTCTCATTCACTCATTCACTTACTCACTCGTTTTGTGATGGGTTACCCAGGAACGATATATAAATAGGAAATGTAAAGGAATGAAATTTTAATCGAGATTATATTCGATTTTTTACGTGTAGTAACTGGAAATCACGATGAGAAAGGGAAATTGGAAAAAGAAAAATAAAATACAGCGGTCGCGATTCACTCACTTCAATATTCGTGATATCAACGGAAATCGAATTCACTCAGTACTTTACTACACACAACATACCTATCAATTTACGATATACTGTTACCAATTGACATTTTAATGATATCAAATTTTTTTTTATTCTCACTCCGATACTTTTTTCATCAAATTTTTTATTTTCACCATATACGTATATTTTCGTACGCATGGTATCGTTTTTCCATCGATACTAAAAATAGAATAAACCAATAGTTTGTAAATTCAAATCATGTTTATATTTTGAAAATGCATTTATAAAATTTATCAAATTTTTTAAAGATTTTTAAATTTTATGAATATTCTCAGCTTACAGTCGCTCTAGACTGTTTCGTTCGTCCTCGATTTTAATTTATATGCATAAAAAAAAAATATTGAAAATTTAATTAAAATTTTCAACAAACAAAAAAAAAATATTCGTAAAATAAAAAATAAGAAAAATCAAACTTTGACGATATAAAAATAATACAAAGGGATCTTTTAAATATTTTTCGTTAGAGAAGTCAAATGTAAAAGGCGTTTATATCTCGGTCGATATATATATATACCATCGTATAGTGCGCCAACGAATTTCTCATCCACCTCACTCAATTTCCATTACAAAGCTGTGCAAGGTGCAAAGTCTGAGAGCTCGCGCATTTACCCTGTCATACCTATATTATGTATACGTACACTCAACACAAAGTGAAAGACGTAAAGACAAGCTATTGACGATAAAATAAGGTAGAAAAATGTAAAGAATGAAAAACATATCGTTAACGCAATATTATTTTTTTTTTTTCAGGTGGATGAAAAACTAAATAGAAGAAATGAAAAAAGTATAGTATACAAAAGTAAAAGTTACTTTAAAACGATTGTTGTAAAAATACCGATGATCTGATAAAAGATAATATTTTTTTGGTAATGGACTAAATGACGCGGCTGTCAATTTTATTTTCGTTTAGACATTTACTCGCATCATTTTACAATACAAAGAACAACAGCGCTGGTCAAGTTAATCTTTAACACTGATCACTAGATACTACTCAGATTAAATAAGGATTAGTAGAATGACTTGACGCAAGTGGTTTTGTCGTCACTATTTTACAAGACATATAATATATGCACCTAGACACAGGCTTAGGTATATTATATTATACAGACTAATGTAAAGAAGAAGTGACCACAAAATGAGACGCGAACATAAAGAAAGATCTTATCGCAGAATGTTAACCGGCTGTTAAAATGCGTGAGGTTAGTCGTATAATTTGAAATGACTAGAGCTTATTATCCTTAAAACCCATAATGCAGAATGTTATATGACGATTAAATCTCAATAAGAGACAGCAGACTGCAGGTTTGTAGATCGCGAAGGCATATTCTAAAGTGATAAATGTTTAGATCTCTTACATTAGTAGGATTTATGAGCAAAGAACTTTTTAAAGGTCCAGGACTTTTTTCTTAACGAGAATTAGAAAGTATAAGTGCCAGTCAAAAGGTATTTTGGAAAAAGGCCAAGTGCTAAGAGTCAGTAAGGACTCTCTCAAGTGATGGAGTAGTTTTTTTTTTATTTTTATTATTGTTGCCATCAGTGTCAAAAATAAAAAAATATGTTTATAGTTTTTGTGACATTTTTTATTTTAGTTTTATGCTTCAAGTCTCTGCTCGTATGATTCAATTTTTTTCAGAGCAGAGGGTTACATCCGAAAATTAAGTGGTGATTTCACGCTGCTGATTGTGACAAATTGGAAGCGAGGGTTTAAAACTAGTGATTGGTAGAAATTAGGACGATCAACTTTTAGAAAATTATACTAATTAGAAACTTGTTCCAGACCAGTTTTTTTTTCTTTATCCATACAGATGTTTGTTTGTATATCAAAAAAATTTTTTATCACAGATCTGTTTCATTTCATAAATACAAAAATTATTTTTTTATATACTGGGATCAGTACATATTTACTTTATAGTTTTGTTATTATCCGTGAAATAAATAGTTCACAGACATTTTTATTACCAAAAAACATTTTATGTATGTGAAAATATTTTAATAAAAATAAATCCTTTTTTTATTATGACTAAACAAATAAAAAAAAACGAGTGTAAAGTTATGATGTACCAATTTCAGTAACGTTATACTTTCTGTAAAGTAAATGAAAAATAAAACTAAAAAACTGCTGAGTTTTCAATCATAAATCCAAATAATTTATATAAAATTCTCTCAGTAAAAATCTCTGAATGTATAATTATTTTTATAATTGAAAATAAAAAAAAAAAAAAATAAACTAACAATTTATTTATTATGACCTAATTCCTTTCCGTACTTCTCGCTCGTCCATTTTTTGCTCATTAGCTAACTTTACTTTTATATTATTACAATTCAGCAGAAAGAATACCTTATTATTAACTCCACTTCTCTCTTCAATACATTAGTGTCTGTAATACTAAATAATGTATTTTTTATCTACATTTTTTTTTACTTAACACCTATCAACTCAAACGTACTACCTTGAATTCTTTACGCTGATAAATGTCGATAGTAAAAAAATAAGCGCGATGCAATGTATCATAACAGTATTAAAAACGAACGCGTGACATGAACATTAAATTGTTTGCAGTAATATAAAAGATTACGATCATCACAGAACAATCAACAACAATATACTCTAGCAGAATTTATATATGAGACAATTATATGCTAAACTTCGCACGCTATTTTCCTCTTTATAGATTAAAAAACTACATCATGGTAAAAACTAACTAATTATCAGTAGAAAAAAGAAAAAAAAAAGTAAGAAAGTACATCAAAGCTCAATAATAATTTAAAAAAACAAAAAAAAATTGCATGAATTATTTGAGTAATTCGTTACAGAGCTCTGGTTTTTTTAATGTTTGAAAAGTTAGATTTCATTCGTTCCCAATATGATATCACATATTTTTAAGAATAAATATATGTTTAAACATCAACTGAAACAACAGAATCTATAAATTACTTATTTTATTGGTATATACCAAGTAAAATATGTTATTTGTCTATAAGTATGTTCAATAATCTGTACTTCGTAAGCAATATATACCATGTTGTTCACTAACACAGCATTACTTGTATAGGTTCTCTGAATTTCCACATTCATATAACATTCCTCGCGGCTCAGTGGTCTAGGGGTATGATTCTCGCTTTGGGTGCGAGAGGTCCCGGGTTCAAATCCCGGCTGAGCCCGTTTTTTTTTTTTTTTTTTTTTATTTCAATTAAAAAATTGGTTGTTTCACAAAATTGAGTGAGCAAAAAATTAGGATTTTTTTTTATAATTAACGCAAAACATTGTTATTATTTTGACGGCTTAATAAGAACTAAAACCAATCAATTCCTAAGCAAACATTGAGAAAAATTTTTTCATAAGATAAGACTACTTAATTTTATTACAAAGTACATACTAAAATCTCCGATAAAACAGCGATTTTTCAAATTTTGAGATGCTTCATTTGAATTATCTCGAAAATTACTAGCTCTACGATAATGGCTTACATAAATCTTTCTGTAGAAAATCAAATTCCTTATAAAAAAAAAAGTCCCTGCAATTTTGTTGTAAAGTTAGTGGTTTTTTAAGAAAATAACAAAAACCATGAAATTAGAGAAAAAATTGGCTTCAAGATTTTTTACCGGCGAAGCCAGTTACAAAACATTAATTGGCTACAAGCACTTGAAAAGAGGAAAGATTCCTCTGTAATTTCCACCTATTGCCGATTAAATATCATAAAATGCCGCGAATCTATAGATAATTGAAAAAAAAAAAAAAAAAAAAATTAAAATTTACGTGTTAATGAAATGGGAAAATTTCAAATTCATTTAGTGAGTTCTTAAAATTAAAATTAAGAGCTCGTCTTTGGTCAGAATTTTTTTTTTATATATTCAGAACATTACTCCATCATCAATGGACCAGAAAAAAAAATAGTCGTTTCAAATAAAGCATCTTACTACTCACAGTAAGTATTGAATTCAACAACCCATCACAATTTAATGCAAATATAAAATATTATTGCTCCACTTTGAGAGAGCAAAATCGAAATTAGATATAATTATTAAAGTAAATAACAAGCTTATGTCACGTTTATTAATATTTAAAAATTTTTTGTAGCAAGGAAATAATAAAATAGTGTACTTACTATCGATAGCAGCTATTTTTACGACAACTTTTGTTTCCGTGTTTGTCACAAAGTTTTTCTACGACAACTTCACCATACTTCCTACCACACATTTGGTTCTTGGAATTACCGGTAAAAGAATAACGTTCATTGAACGATTTTATATCCAAAAAATAAGTGTATACTGTCTTGCTTCAATAGGTATTGTCAAAAAAAAATTATTATTAATAAGTTTAATAGTTTTTAATCTTCAAATGTTAATTTTTGAATGACTGTTGTATTTCCACTGTTGCTTCTGACTGAATGGCGAAAAGTATAGTAACATTTTATTTTGCCATAAAAACTCCTGCAACGTTAAAAAAAAAAATTGTTAATACTTTCAAGTCTTTTATACCCACCATGACTTCAAATTTTGAACCATGCGTTAAGGATTATAAACAGAAAATTTTATGAACAATTCAAATTGTTTGAAAATTATTTGACTTAGCTCGGGTTACACCCAATAACCAGAACAGTACATGGAAAAGAAAATACATTTTACTATTTAAATATAGCACCTAGATTATTTGAGTATCGAATGAGGTTTTGTGGGGTTGATAAGTTTATATTGAGGGTCGATATAAAGTTATTGAGTATGAATTGAGATTCAGTTTAGTCGAATGAGATTTTTGAGTATGAAATGAGAGTGGGCGACATAAAGCTCACTCTGGTGTTTCGAAGCTGAAATGAACGACAAAACCCAAAATTAGTGTGAAATGAGGGCTAAAGTTTTTACTTGGGTCCCGTTTCTTTTTTTTATGATGACGAAACTCATTTTATCAGTGAAATAATATTTACAATTAAAATAGATATCATGAAATAAAATAAAGAACTAGACAGATAGCTCACTTCCAGCATACAAACTCACAAATCATCGAAATCATATTTGAGTGCCTGTAATAATAACTACCAAACCAATATCGACAGCTAGACGCCGCTTGAGCCGATCGACCGTTCAAATTAATTCTGCAATTAACGCGAATCACGGTAACAAATAGTACTAGCCACCTGTATTGACCACCTACCGCAATAAAATTTAAACAACTGTAAATTATAACTTTCTTCTTTTATTATTTATACGTTAAATCATTCCCGACCATATTCTCGGCTTGTCTACATAGTTGTCATCGAATAACGTGATCCCCATTACCCGTGTAAATGGCTTGAAAATTTGACTCGAAATAAGGGACTAGATTGTGTTTGTCACTCTAGACACAACAACCATATCAACTTATTTCATGGAATTAACTCAGAACAATTTTGCTATGCGCAACGTTAACGTAGTTGTTGCACCAGTAATGTCATAAATTCTACTGCAGGCTTAATAATAACAATAAAGTTTAATTAAGAACAAATCACTGTCAACTCGGTCGCGCACGATAAAACGACAGACCAACTTAATTTATATTTAAATTTATGCAGGTTAACTAAACTATCGGTGGTATCGGTCATGTGAAAATATAACTATATATACATACACATGTATATATAGATAAATGTGTGTGTATAAGGACTAAGAATTCCTCCTATACGATTTGGTGACCCGTTAACGTGCATACACTAGAATGAATCACCTCAGAATAGTATAGAGAACCCGTGTGAAACACTTTCCCGCCAATTCTCTTGTCGACGTTTAACATACCGCAGAGAAACGATAGCGTGACATAAACAATCTATACATATTGTCCTAGGTGAAACGAATCTTAATTCAGTTTTAACTCAATAACATACGAAATTGGCTTATTTCAAAATGATGTCATTAAAAGAAAGAAAAACTTATTTTTAACGTGTAAAATTTTTACACACTGAGAGAACAATTTTTCAAATATTAATAAAATTTATCAATATTTGGTAAACGGTTTACTTAGATTGTTTCCAAGTAAACCATTACTAAATATTAATAAACGGTTTATCAATTATTAGTAAACGTGTTTATGAAATATTGAGTTTATCAATTATGTATTAATAAACATGGACACAAATATCAAAATTTGAAATAATTTTTGCAAGTCCCATTTTTTTAATGATTCTTCCCATAGCACTTTGTTTTTCATATTTAATCATTATTTAAACAAGCATGAAAACAAATTATTAACTGTAACACGTATATCAGGCTATAAGTTAGATTAGAGAATACGACGTCCAAATATTGCACAAATCTCTCATTTCAATAATTAATATGAGTTTATCAAATATTAATAAACTTATACTAAATATTGATCAGCGGCCTATCAAATGTTAATATGAATTCAGTAATATTTGGTCGATGTAAAAGATCAATATATCATACATATAGACTAATACTTAATAAATATAGTCGAACATTTAATATGTACATATAATTTATAAAATGTGAATAAATCATTTCATCAAATGTTAGTAAATTTTGTTCTCAGTGCAAGCTAGGAAAGAAATCAAATAATGATTTTATAGACATAATTAGGGTTACTACCTGAAAGTTTTCAACAATCGGGAGATCAACTCAACTTCCTACACGCAATAAAATATAGTAAACATATAAAGGCCAAAGGTTTAATATATAAATTTTTAATCACTAGTACTCAACACAAAAATTTTTAAATTCGTAATTTAAATAAAAGTTAATTATTTATAAGTAATCGATATCTTTTGTCTCAAACCAACCCTCTAAATGCAAAATTAAGAACGAGGACCGATGCTTTACTCTTATAATTTGGCAATCTAAGTTTTCATTTTTCAAAAATAATCATTTGTTTTCAAGAGAAAAACGTGGAAAACGTTTCCATTTACTACGCAAGTGCAACAAAGATAGTGCCGTTCGTCGACTTTAATGTGATAGAGAAAAAAGAGCTGAGCTTTTTAAAATGATTTTTAAAAATAAGAATATTTCATGTGTAAAAATTGCAGCAGCAATTAATCCAACAAATCTTTTTTCATATCTTGTTTATAGAAACAAATTTTACTAGTCAATCTATGATTATCTAGATCGATCAGTTCTTGGATATTGATTTAAGCTTGATTTAAATTACTTTGTTTGATAAACAATGATTTAGTTGACAAAAATTAGAAATTAATTTATAAAAAATTTTTCTGACATTGCTTCGGGTTACTTTCTTACCAATTGTCTTTAAATGATATTCAATTGCTGATTATTCTTCTCACTTAATAGTAAAATCTGTTTGACTATTACTCACCTTACTTTTTTTTTATTCAACTCTCATATACCCAACTACCACAGTCGGAATTTTTTTATCAAGTATCACTGAAAACAAGACGACAAAATTACAATTTCGTTGAGATATAGGTTTAAAAAAAAACTTACAGTTGTTTTGAATTACCCGTTTAAAGAATGATCCTGAAGTCAGTAGACAATTAAAAATTTTCCGATTTTTTTTTTTTCAACAAATCAATTACAAAAAAAAAAAATAACTAAAAAAATGCACATATAGAAAATTAAAAAATCTATTGGCGCAATTTTTCCAAATATTTTTTTTTTTTTTTAGAAATTATCGTTTTGAAAAAAAAAATCCAAAAATTATAAGACGTCAGCTAACTTCAGTATCATTTTAAAGAAATTTGTTGAATAAATAAATTTGTAAAATTTTAATTTCAAGATTGTTATTTAAAATTAAAGATTTTGTAGGTTTATTTGTATTAAAATATATTTGTAAATTTTTTAACAAGTAATTTAAGACGGGTGTAATTAAAAAAAAAAAAAAAATCTAAATCTTGACGAAATTTTGACTACTCTTTACCTCTTTCAATGAATACTTTAATTTGTTTTTTTCATTAATTAATTAAATTTTAATGCAGTTAAAATTTTAATGCAGTTGAGTCATTGAATATTTTTAAAAATGAGGGAAGGGGAAGGGGGCATTGTTTAGAATACCCTCAAGTAAAACAATAAAAATATTACCTTCATCGTAATATTAAAATCTATCATGATACTGAAATTTGCCGACGTCTAATAAATTTTGGATTTTTTTAAAAACCACAAATTTAAAAAAAAAAATTTCAGAAAATTTCACCGATAGTTTTCCTAATTTTCTACAGGTGCATATTTTTGGATTTTTTTTTTTTTTATATTAAATTGTTGGAAAAAAAATCTGAAAATTTTTAATTGGCTGCGAAGTTCAGGATCATAATCTATCGTCAATATTTAAACATTTTTATAATTACTTTATTGATTGCGAACTCAATTTTTAAAACAACCAATTATTCAAGAAGCTAAAATTGTCAACAATAAGTAACCTCATAATTATAAAAAAAATAACTTGACGTTAAAAAATATTGATGAATTGCATATACGGATTATAGTATTGATATTAAATATTTGTAACAAATACTTATTTTTAAAAATTCACTGAAAATTCGCTATTCAAAATTAAGAATCACTTCACTCTATATCTATACATATTGTAAGTAATTTGGCTTTTGGAAACTAGACTTATTGCTTTAAAAAAAAATTTTTTTTCTCTCGTCGGGAGAACAAGTTTGTGACTAAAATTCATGCGGATTTTTCATAAATTTAATACCCTCGATATCTTATAAATTTTTTACTTGTATTAAAAATAAAAAAAATAAAAAATCGGGCAGAATAATAAACTGTTGATGAAATTTTTTTTGATATTTTGAACAAAATTCATAAGTGAAAAATATTTACGTCCATAAATAATAATTTTAAACTTTCGCAAATATATACAATAAAAAAATAATAATAAATTAACTTTTTCTACATACATTTGCTTATAACCAACAATAAAAAAATTACAAAATGACTAACCTTAGAAATAAATATCATTGCTGGTGATAAAATAAATTGTACATTCAAAACAGCTTTGTATAACTCAGCATTACTAAATACGCTGTAAATAATATTTTCTAATTAATTAAATTAATAATTTAATAAAAATCCTAAACTGAGACAACGCAGTTGGCTTCCAACAATAAGTTGATATATATATATATATATATATATATATATATATATATATATATATATATATAAGCGCGGGCAAACTGCATAAAGCCCAAAAACGACTAGAGCGACACAGGAGGCTAGCGACTTTTTCCCGCATTAAATTTAAATTTGAAATCAATTAAATTTATAATTAATGATACTTAAAGCAGCAAACATCAGACATTTTTATAATGTTTATAAGCAAGTTATTTGTCAGTAAAATAAAATTTTTAGAAAATGGACAGAAAGATTTTTCAAAGTTATTGATTTACAATTTTTAAAAGTTTTTTTCGATAAGTATTTTATTTTTTTATTTGAAAAAAATACATTTTTTAAATGTCTGTAACTTTCAGTATCATTTTTATTATGAACATTTAATATAGCAGATAAGTGACAATTTATAATTTTTAAATAAACAAATAAATGAATTGAAATAATAAAATTTTTAAAAATCCGCGTACTGATTTTTCAATTATTTATAAATCCGTATTTTCGAATTATTATTTTACTTACAATTTTTTTCTATTTATTCAAAAATTTCCAATTGTTTGCTACATTCACACTCATTTTTTATTAAATTTTTAAATTAAATAATTATACAAATAATTAAGATTTTGTACGCCAGTCCTTAAATTAATACTAAATTATTCAATTTAACAGAAATTACCTTAACTTAATAATGATATCATACAAAAAAAAAAAAAAATATTAAATATATTAGCATAAAAATTTTCATCCAGAACTGGTTTTAATATTTTTTGCAGTTAATAACTTTATTATAAAAAAGTATTTAAAGTAGCCGAGCAGGAAGACAACTTTAATTAAATCTATTATATATAAAAGTGAATAATTCCATAAGACGATTAATGAAATTTAAATATTAAAATTAATTTATCTTTATGCGGATTAGTGAATAATTAATTCACAAATGAACATTTTGTGTAATCTAATCTAATTATGTTAATTATAGGAGATATGAATATTAAATACATAAAATCACGCTTAGTAACAGTTTTCGTCCAGACAAACATGCTGCGGCCTTATTGTATTTGGATGATGAGTCTTTAGAACTTGTATTATAGGTTCATTAGGATTTACCAGAGAATCCCGAACAATAATATACAGTCCTAGAGGGAAATCACAATGCGCAAAACTTTGCCAAGATAACAGAGTCTCATTAAAGTAAATAATATGACTTTGATTATGTAAATTATTATATAATTTTGAGTTATCTTAAGATTAAAGAAAAACCTGTTATATATATTTGTATATATATCTATATATATATATATATATTAATCGATAAAAAATTTAAGTGTTAAAGTTCGTTAACATTTTCGCGTGCATTATTAGATTCCGTATATTTAATAATCGCACGCGAAAGGTTAAAGTTGCGCATTGCTCTTTCTTTCTTTATACTTTTTTTTATTTTATACATACACATATATATATAACGAGTGCGGATTAAAATTTATCAGATAAGAAACCACCCGAGAAAGTCAAAGTTTAATAGCTTCTTCTTTTATTCGTTTTTACTTCACCCTCATTTTCCGCATTAGCATTAAGACCACCTCTAAAAAAATTCAAATATTGTAACAAAAATCTTTTTAACAAATTGAATTTTTTTTTCTTTTTTTTGTACAATTTTTCGTCTACCTACAGAAAAATATAGTAACTCGAGTATTGAATGATCTTGACCGTCCACTCGTCCACTCAGTCCATAAAATATATAACTCTCGAAACGAATAAAAGAATCTATATAAAGCACAATTGAATAAATATATCAAACTCAAATAATAAAATGCACGACATATTGGAAAAAAAAAAAAATTGCACTGAAAAGACTTTGGTACTAAAAATCAACTGTGTAAGCTTCTTTTTTTTTGCTGTTGAGTTTAACTGGTATGAAGGACCTTGACAATGTCGGCGTAAGTCTATTAACAAAAGCTAAAATATAAGTTATATATTTATACACAAAAGTATTCTGCTCTATATACATAATATACCTATAGCTCTACGATACTAGTAAAGTCCATTCATACAGATCCGAAATATGTCTTGGAAGAAAACTGCAAAGAAAGGAAGAACATAAAAATGTAATAGACTAGAAAAAGATAAATATACAAAACATCACCAGTGGCATTTTCTCGTAGCAGAAAGCATTGTATCCAATATTCAGTAGGCGTTCGTCGCTCTCGTTCAAGTACATCACCAGTACCAGTAGTATATACTATATACATATATAACTAAAAGATACAAGTTTTAAGGGTATTTTGTAAAAATAACCCGAGAGAAGTCGTGAAACGATCTATAATATGGCGGATGTATATCGTAGTACACTATTGTCATTCGTCGTGTCACACGACTAAGAAAATAAAACGGTTTTTCAAGACTTCAAGTGCCCGCACGTACCTTGAAAAAAAATAAATAAAAGAAAACGAAGAAAAAAACCAGGCAACATGTAAAAAAAAGAATAGTATATATAAATATATATATGCGCCTCTTGTAAAATTGTTGTACAAATTTTGTCGTTACACTCAACGTCATTTGCTCTCTTATTTAACATTCTTTTGCACTTATACTCTTTCACTACTAGAGCTGTCATTTAGCTTTTTTTAAAATTTGATCGAGCGCCTCTTCAAAGTGCATAAGATGAAATGAATTAGCACCGGCCGGTTTGCCGCCTTGCTCTCCTTTTTATTATTATTATATTTATACATATATTTTTTTTTTCTCTATGTTCATTTCTCACCCATGAATTAACAACAACCCCTGTTTTGTTACCTAGTATATTGCCATGGAATATTTCTAACAATTCGTCGGCGGTTGGACGGGTATTTTGCGCCGATGTGATGATGCTTTCCAATGACGAATCACTTTCTGTAATAATACATCAAATATCATCAATATGTTCATGATATAAATTTTGATCGAAAAGGTCGCTACTTAAAATTTCACAATATCTTTTATTTGGGATATTAATAATATTTTATGGGTTTTATGTAGAAAACATTTATTGTCACATTATCGGTTAATTTTTAAATATGTTTTTTTTTATAAATTATGAAATCCATAAATGAAACTGAGTTTACAGTAGCAAAATTAAAACTTAATTTTTTGTTAAAAAGATTACATTTATTTTAATTGTAATCTTTAGGAAAAAGTTTATAAAAAATATATATTAAAATATATGTTAAAATGTAAAAAATATATAAATATATATAAAAAATATATTTTCAATAGATAACTTTTGGCCGATTTCGGTATATATTTTAAATGTAATTTAATTATTTTTAAAATATATCTTAAAATATATAAAAAATTCATGTATGAAAATATAAAATTTAAAAAAATATATCAGTATGATAATATAAAAAACATAAAATGTATATTTAATATATTTTTTTTATATTCTCATACATGTATTTTTTATATTCTAAGACATATTTTAAATATATTTAAATTTAAATTACATTTAAAACATATAGAATATGTACGAAAATCGGCCAAAAGTTAGCTATTAAAAATATATTTTTTTATATTTAACATATATTTTTTCTATAAATTTTTTTTAACGGGGGAAAAACTATTCGAAATAATATTTATTATTAATTTTTTCAACAACTGTCGCTTGTTATGCTGAAATTATTATAGCCATTTTTTTTGTGTTAGATGTAAGTATTAAAAATTAATTTAAGTTCTTTGTTTCCTTGATTAATTTTCTAATGCACTATAATTTATAATAGGGATCAGTGATATTACAACGGATTAAAATAATAATTATAAAGATTTTCCATTTAGTAAGATGTGAAACTTAAATCTCATACGGTATATCAAGTCAGAGTAGTAGAGTCAGACCTAGACTAATTGGTAGACAGAAGTATAACCATATTACATTCCTAGTTTTAACAGAAATGAGAGCAACACAAACTGTCTTAACTATTTGACAGTGATGCGAAATGGATACTTAAACTTGATAAAGCCTGAAGGATAAGAGAAGTTTGTGTTTCGAGGATATCATGTATACCAAAGTATCATCAGAGAAAGGAAAACCTGCATATAAATTACAATACCGTTTAATCCCTCTTGAATCATAAACAAAATCCTTCATTTCAAAATACTTTAATTAAAACCCCCTTCATTCCGTCCTACTTCAAAACACTTAAAAACTATTATAAACATAAATATGTTTGTAAATAAATCTCTTGCTATTTAATATAAAAAAAAATTTAATTAGTTATATATTTATGAGAAGAATAAAAATGCCCGTGTATTTTTTTTATGTTTAAACTTTTAGTTAAACACCTGATGAAAATCTCAAAAGAATTCCTAAGTATATTTAGCTCATCGTCAGCTACTTGAAACTAAATGTCATTTAAACATCGATACGAAATGATTGAAAAGACGAAACGAATCAAACAGACACCGACCGCAACAATGATAATCGAAGAATTTTCATAAATACATTTCAGAATGCCTTTTTGAATACCTAGTTTTTTTTTTTTATTCTCAAAGTTATAACTATTGAAAAGGTGAAAATATATTTGGCGTTTCATACTAAACAGTTTGTCCACTTGTGTTACATTGTGATTCCACGAATAAGCCACCATGATCCCACATCCCATTCACATGAGCGTTTTTTCTTTTTTATGAATGGAATACTCTGGTGGCGACGACGGAGTGACCTACCACCATCAGAAGCAACAGTTAGTGTAGCTTTTCTAGTAATGGTCCTAGTCCAGCATCATGAGTATGAATGACCATGAAAAAACTGTAAAACCAGAGAAAGAAAGAGAAAAAAGACCTGAAAGACGAATAAGTCACAAGAAGGTAACCTGGAGTACTCGACTGTATGTATAATAGTTAGAAATAAATAAAAGAAGAGAATAACAAAAAGTGGGAAGTGGTGCCTCGCAGTCTGGCTAGAAAAACGATCAGTATACGTAGTATACTATAAAGAATGGAAAAAAAATACCGCCTGCTAGGTCTTTTGCGACACAAGTGTGCCATTGTATTTTATCCAGAGTGTCGAGAGTCTCGCGCTATTGTCGGTCGGTCTTCTTTAACGCCATTAACTACGTTTTACCTTAAATTTGACCCAAAGTGAGGGGCCTCTTGACAAATTTACGGAATCTACAGTATACAGTTTTTCCAATCGTTTGACAAACATAATACATAAATTTTTCAACCGTGAGAGAGACCAGAAACGCCTTACATTGCCACACTATAATATAATATATATAATATATAATACAACTCTGCCGACTTCTTCAGCAGCTTCTTGGCTTCAGAACAAACCCAAACTCAATAGAATCGTGTTTGGATGTGACATGAACTTTTTCCAGTTTTTTTTTTTTTTTTTTTTTTACCTTATTTTCAAACTTCTTGGAACAGAAAAACATTTTCAGTACAATAACCGTGTGTACGACACACAGAAGCCAGTTTTCCAACGTGTGAATGGAAAACAATTGCTTTTTATTTTGTGCTGCACTATAACTAGTTATATGTGCCAGCGCGACACATGATTTTACGCTCTATGGAACATTTTCAAAAACTTCCGACGGGACATTCTACTATTGCATTTCTCTATGCGCGAATAAATTTCTTTATAATATCTATTACTATATATTTAATAATATTAATCAAATAAAAAAAAAATAAATGAATTTTTCGATTTGCAAAATGTCAAATTTACTTACGAAATCCGATTTCAAATTTTAATATAAAAATAATTTATTTACTGTTCATATTCAGTTTAAATGATATCGTTTATGTTTAAATTTTTGAAACTATAAAAATGCACGCGATGAAATTTTATTTCATATATATCGTAAGTTTATATTACATCCGCACGCTCACATAATCTTACCACTGTTTCTTTTTCTGCATCATGGGATATTTAACTCTTAAAGTCTAGCACACAATCTACTAAAAGCACTTTGAAAAATAATATTATACTTATAAATATATATACGTTCGTTTAATAACATGCTCTTGTAGTAAAATAAATTAAAAAGAAAAAAAAGAATACTCACCTTTCTTCGAAAAATGAATAATTAATATATAAATATCCTTACTTAATATCATAAGATTTATAAGCGGTAATGAAGTAAAAAAAGTTCACCATGATAAAATGTAATTTGAAAAGTTATTACAGTAAAAATAACATTTATCATCATAAAATTATTAATAATAATATTTTTTTTATAACTTAAATTATTAATGTTAAAATTTAATAAATTGTTAGCAAAGTTGAACATTCTCTTGCTGAATGATATGATTTTAAGAAGCACGCAAAGATAACTTTCCAAATATTAAAATTTTTCATGCATGTCTCAGTAAGTATGCGGCTGAGATATTCATTAGATTCATGCATTATAAGATAGAGGTGAGTGGAATATTTATAAAAAAAATATGTTATCATTTCAGACATTCGTTTTAAAATAATATTTATTTGTCATTATGAATATTTCATTATTATTTATATATATTTATAAACATCAGATATAAAAATTACAAAATTTACAGTCTTCGATATTGTTAAAATCTATACAATATTTACAAAAATTATTTGTTCAAATAATCCACTGATTCTTAATTTAAAATTAAAAAAAAATTTACAGTCTTTGATTAAATTACTCTACTGAAATCAAGAATTAACAATACTCTCAACGGTATATTTAGTGCAAGTATTATTTCTAACGATAATTGGACCGTCTTTAAGAGAAGTAATGTACGGATCAACACCGTGATATTGACGTTTAGGACTCTCATTATTGATATTCACATCACAAATATTGTGTCGGCGATCTTGGTATTCATAGAAACCCGGAAACCTTGGATAATCTACTGGAGAAGTTCTTAAATCTTGAACAACGTCAGCAGAAGTCTCTTTACATTCCTCTTTAATATCTTGTTTGTCATTCTCGTGTGTTGACGCAAGTATCTTATTCTCACAAACGTCTTTATCTTTATCCTCTTCACAAAGTTCCTCCTCGGTTGTTGTCGTAGTACACTTTTTATCATCGCAATCCTCTTTTTTCTTGCCACATGTCCTCAAGCAACAGCACTTAGCACTTTGCCCCGTGGGTAGATCCTCTTTCTTGTACTTGACCCGACGGTTCTGGAACCAGATTTTCACTTGTTTTTCAGATAAACGTAAGTTCGTGGCTATTTCAATTCTACGTAGTCGAGATAAATACATATTAGTTGAAAATTCACGTTCTAATTCAAGTAACTGAGTACTGGTAAATGCTGTGCGTATCCTTTTTGAACTATTCAATGAATTTGGTGATTTCGGTGATTTCGGCGATTTCGGTGGCGGTGTTGGTGTCATACTGCGCGTTGGTGACTCATTAGCTCCTGATACGTCTGTAAATTAAATAACAAAAATATTACTTTTAAATATTCCAAGTTTACTAAAAAAAATTAAGTTTTTATTTTGGTCAAAGCAACGAATTTATTGTCAAATTGAAAATTATTTTAAATTATTTGAAACAATAATTACCTGATAAGCGACTTGTTGGAGAATTAAGTGGCGATGACGGACTCTGTCTGTTAAAAGGCATCCCCATGATGGCTGACGGACTCAGCGGTACAGGAACAGACAAAGCTGGTGGTCTAGGTATTGGTCTAACTGGTTGATAACCCAATCCAAGATTAAAGAAGTTGAACATATAATTTGGCAACTGGTTCCCATAATAAGGAAGTGGATAAGTTGGAGGTGAATTATTACCGATAAGCGAATCCACCAAAAAACTTCGTGACATCTTGGATGTTAGATTTTTAAAACACTTAAATGAAAAAAAAAAAAAAAACTCTTCACAAATTCACAGAACACTTTAATCCAATTTAAAATAATTGTGTGAGACAGTAACGGAAAGTTTGCTATAAACTTTGAGATGAATTTTAAAATAGACGTTTACGACTCGGAGTTTGAGCGTGTTGTGAGATGGGGTCCGATTTAGTAGTTATATATAAGGGCTGGTGACTCCACCCAGGGGTTGGTTTTAATTTGGGGGTCCTTTGTCCCCCGTGCTCCGCCCTTTTGTGGGGCTTTTTTTGACAGGGTACACAAGTAGTTTCTCTCCATCTATTTCACTAGTTGGCCTTCTCTCTCTTTATCTCTCCCTCAAGGGCTCATCTCTCGGGGGACGAGCAGGCAATGATCCGAAGCATTTTCCAGCGTGCTAATTCCAACCAATCTTGTTCTCTGCTCGTGCCTTTTAAGGCATCATGACCTTTCTGGCTTATACAGAGTGGCAGAGTGGGGTGACTAACCACTGTGAATAGATCGATTGATCTTTCCGTATACGCTTTTTTTCACTTACACTTTTAAGGTTTCACTGATTAAATGCAGCCTAATAATACTTATTCTTATCTATTTATCTACCTGATATATATATATATAAATAGGTATCCAATCTCCGAAAAAAAATATTATTTATTTATATATTTAAATATTTAAAGTAGTTGGTGAGATATATAATTTACTTTTCATTTAACAAAACGTGTCCCAAGTGTTTACGTGATGGAAGGTTGACATAAATGATCAAGGATAAACGGATTTAACAAGACCTAGAAATTTGATGCTCATCGCTAAGAAGTTTATGCAATATTCAAGAGTTTACTAAAGTTATCAAGCAAAAAGCAAGAGATAAAAGAGGTGCCTGCTTATCACAATACCCATTTTTTATTCATTGAACTTCAATTGAATTTTCATGTCGGCAAAACTTTTTTATCCGTTTCAATTAAAATAAAATTATTTTATCACATCATTTATTTAAATAACACGTAGTTAATAATTCAATTAAACTTTTTTTTTAAAAAACATAAATTTGTATTTGAGATTAATGGGTAGTACATGATATTAAGATTAATAGTTTAAATTTTATGATTCGTTGAATTAAATTTTATCCTAACGCTTTAAAACTTTTCTGTTATCAGTGTACGTATAAAATTGTTCCTTTATTACTTTAATTCAAAGTGTTATTTTACTAATATGTCTACATTATATATTTATATAAATATGTACGTAAAGTTTTATTGGAGTTATAATTAAGCAGAAGCTTTGCGTGTTATCCGGAAAATCTGACAACGATATACGCAGAAGTATTTCAAATAGAAAAGCGGAATATACCCATCACTCATTAGTTTTTGCTACGAAATTCAATCTAGGGGATTTTATAACGATGCTTATAATAATAAAGTGAATCACGTAAAGTGAATTTAACAATATAAGGAAAAGTTTCTTATAAAAAGAAAAAAAAAAAAAAAAGAATAGTGTTAAGAGGTTTTGAAAAATGACAGTAATCAACTTTCGTGAATATTTTCAAGTCACGCTCAATTGAATTTTATTACATACATATTATTCAAATATCGGGTAATTTATTAACTCAGGTACTTTTTTTTATTTTTCTTAATAAAAGGGAAAAAAATTACACTACTGATACCTACAAATTTACAACTATTTAATTTGCATGGAGGGTCGTCTAAAATAACCCCTCATATTTTGAAATACTTCCTTAAACTTTTATCATGATGAATATATTATACAAATAAATATGCCTCATTCTTTATATTAATCAACAATAAATTATTCTAATATACTTTGAATTATTTCCTTTATTAATATATTCAATTTTTTTTTATTGTCAGATAAATTTATAACATAATTATAAAAATATTTTTAGTCACTGAATATTTATCCTATCAAACACGGAATTGACATGTAAATAACGATCATAACACCCTGGTAAAATATAATTTACTGCTGAGTAAAGCGGGAGGAGGTAAATTTATCGGTGACATTAACCGGACAGTTAACATGTTCAGATAAAAAAGTTTAATTCTCCTGTTGAAAAAAATTTAATTTTTTTGACAGCTGAGATCTTTTTTAATTTTTAACTTTCAAAAGTTGAACCTTAACGAATAAAACTGACATGCTCTGTGAAATTTCAGCTTATAGCAATGAAAAAAAATATTTTATATCTTTAAAAAAAAAAAACTTCTAACTTTTAAAATATTCACACTCATTAAAAATAAAACATCCTGTAAAACTTTGTTTCATCCTCTTTTTACTTTCATTGCTCATAGTTTATATTATTAAAAAAAAAAAAAAATAAATAAAAGTTGATAAAAACTGTGGTCATTAAAATAATTTAAAATAATTATAATTAAATGGATAATAAAACAAATAAAACTTAATGACGCAATTATAAGGGTTAACTTTGAATATATATAGATACATAGTGTTAGCAGCCGACGACAAAATAACGACGAAATGTTAACTGGCAATTTCAAGTCCCTAATAACACGACTAATCCCATTAAAAAAGAAAACCACCCCAAGTAGTACCAGCGTCGATCAGCCCTCGTAGCTCGCATTAAAAATCATGGTAACGTTATCTTACCGGCAGAATAATGCAAGCCCAAGTAAGTACATATAATATACATACAAGTTATGTAGCATATGCCCATCGGCCCATACATATGTATAGATATATAGATGTGCAGTACATAGTATATAATATGATGATGCTTTTTTCGAGGGGTGTCTATATGATCCCCTTACCAAGGGGTTGAAGGAACGAATATGTTTAAGAAGAGTAGGGGACTGGGTGAAAGGCATCATCATTTTACCCCTCAGTTGAAAGGGATGGGTAGCTCCCCCTATCTCATTACATTGCGCTAGAATTTCGCTTCATTGCTCAAAAAGGATATTTTAATTTCAGAACAACCCTCGAATATCCGATACACACACCCTATTGGTCTAATTCCTTACTTGGGCGGGTCCGAAAATCTTTTGGGGTACTTAGTGTGTTGAAGGAAGTTAAAATGAATGCAATCTTTTATGCAGCCGAGGACAAAAGGTTACATTATAAAACATAAATCAAAAATTCCAATGTCTTTAGATAGTTTTTAAATTTTTTACTTGCAGACTATTTTTAATTCATTTATTTTTAGTTATATTACATTTCAATCATCGATTGAGTTAGACATTAATCAAATATTTTGAAAAAAAAATGATATAAAACCCGGAATTCAAAAAAGCAACAGAATGAAATTTTTTTATTAATGCATATACTTATGATTAATAAATTTTGACAAAAGATATATAACTAAAATATATAGATTAAGAATTAATTGATTTTTTAATTTAGACACAAATTATTTTCGAACATATAACGATCAATCATAAATGTAAAAGATTACTGAGACTTAAAAGATTAAAACTGAAACTTAACTTTTAAATTAAATAAAAATCTAGAGTTGACTTTTTTTTTTACATTTACGTCACTTAGTGTTTACAGAACCATTTGAAACGGTAAGTGAAGTAAAAAGTATCGTAAAACAGAAATATTATCCATAGAATACTTTAACAGCTGGAAAAGTAAACTTCAAATCAGACAGCACTTTGAAGCATTTCTTCGTACTTCTTATTTATTGTATAACATCAAAGTATCAAAATAACATTGTATTTTTATTTTTTTACAAATCAAAATATACTACAAAATCTCACATTTTCTCAACGTCAAAAAGGTTTCACAAAACATTTATTCTACAATATCTTTCGTACTTTAAAAATCTGAGATGACAATAATATTTTCAAGACAATAAAATTTTTTCGCATGCAAATAGATTATTGAAATGCTATGATGTCACAATAAAACCGGACCACATTGACCATCTACAGAAATTGAAATATACCCATGCAAAAATTATTATGATCATAGTAAAATTTGTATTGATTACATAAAAAAAGTGGATTTCTTGATACAAAAAATTTTTTCTTGCCCCAGTAAATTTTTTGCTTTATGAATTGAAAACAAAAATTGTCTTGGAACATGAAAAAAATTTTTGAGACAAGAAATTTTTTCTAGTCCTTAGAAATTTTTGTTTTCATTTCGTAATAATGCAATATACCCATACGAAAAATATATATATGCGGGCAAATTGCATAATTATGAGAAATATATGTCTCTTATATGAAATTTGCCCGCATGTATATTTTTTTCGTACGGATATTTCTTGCGCCAAGAATGTCTTTTTTTCTGTGTACGGTTTCTGTAGGTGATCAACATGGTCCGGCTTTACTATGACACCATATATAAGCATTTCAAACGAGAATAATTTCTCTGTGTATAAGTGTATTTGATATATCATGAGATATGCGCATCACCGTGATTGGAAACGGATATTGTCGGATATATATAAGATCATACTTGAAAATTGGATAGAGATTACACCAGCTGGTTTACTTAACGATAAACCACCACGCCAACAAGCATCACTCGTCGTTAATCAAACTTACTTTGATGAGTTTTTCAATTTAAAAAATTTTTTAATTAAATAATAATGATAATAAAAATAGAATAACCGAAAACCTGTTGAAAGACCGGCTTCATAAGTGATTAAAACCGCCGTTCGTACAACAAGAAAAGTTGAATTTTATGAATTTATAATAAGATCACATTGAAATGAACGAATATCCATTAGGAACAATCGTCGTTTTAGAATAGAACTTTAGAAGAAGGAAAAAGGAAATAAAAAATAATAAAATAAAAGGGGAATTTTTGCTTTTAAAAAAAGGCAAGTCACGAAACGTATCCTAGCTTTACGTTACTCCTTTGAATTCCCAATAGAAATCCTTCTTTCCCTACGGCAAGGAATGGCCCTCACTATACTACTTGCATTTGGTAGAAATTAGCTCGGCTCATTTCACCGCACAAAAAAAAAGTGGACTCTCTTTCCGAATAATCCTATAGAGGACAATGAATTTTCTATCTTACTTCTGGTTTTTCGACTCTTTTGGAAAACGCAAAGAAGAATAAATTTAGATCTATATATATATATATATATATATATATATATATATATATATATATATATATATATATATATATATATATTTATACAAACGTATGTAGAATATGGATTAAAATAAAATGTGTGTGATCCATTGAGAAGAGTATTTGAGAAAAACCGATCGGTCAGTCATGAAAAAATTCAAAAGATATAGAGAAAAAAAATAAAAATAATCATGGGAATAGTAAATACGATTTTGGTTTATTTATTTTTTAATCTTTAGCTACTTATTTTTAAGTCGTTTTGTTACATCAGTAGGTATAGTATCCATACTTTTGTGTACAATAATAAGCGTATTTTTATTTACACAATATGGTGATGTACATTGTACATTTATATGTTTATATGATTTACACAAAAGTTGTACACAGATTTATCAGAAAAATAAATATATAAGAATAAGTTCATGTGTAAAAAAAAATGATGAGATGAGATAGTCGCGAAAATCCTTTATTTTTCACCGAACCGTAAAGTGCTTTTATTGTATATGTATATACTGTACACAAAAAAATGTGTTTGTCAATCGACGTATAGTCACAATCGACATATCAACAACTCATGGGTTACTTTGAAAGGTACTGCTTTCCAATCCCCTTTTTCATATCATCTTTTCGAGAGAAAACTTAGAAAAAGGATTCTATATGTTCATTCATATACTCCCAAGTTTCAAGTCTAAATATATATATATGTATAACCTATTTTATTTTATTACTTATTTTTTTGTGTACGTTAATCTATTTTTATTTTCAATCTATATTGTTTTCTTTTTTTTTTTTTTTTTACTAACTCTTTATATAAATCTTATCTCACAATAAAATAGATATATTCAAAACGATCTCTTATAAGTTCAAATATTTAAAAAAAATTAAATACTTACATCATTTCTGTGGTGCTGATTAATGTTGGACAGTAAATAATAAAATAAAAAAAAATTTAAGATAGAAAATATATCGACTTATTATCAAGTCGTTTGTTGAATATGAACTCAAATTAACTAATTGCGTTACAAAATTAATTACTACGCAGCACATGAATTTACTTTAATAAAAGTAGAAAAAAAACCTCTTATATAACATACACACACCCACCCACCCACACACACACACACACATTTTTTTTGTTCTATTGTCTATTGAATCAGTAAGAGATATCAAGTTCAATCAGTTTTAAAGTGTATGTCAAGTTTCAAAATTATCAAATCGAACAACTACATATCGAAGCTGAACAATTTTCGTAATTGAGAGTAAAAATCAATAAATTGAATCTTTATATATTTGATTATTGAATGATAAAATTTTTTATCAATTTTTAATACAACTCGATTACAATAGATAATATATTAATAACAATTGTCGAATTTTGTAAATGATTTGGATTTAATTTAATAAGAAAAGTCAGAGCTCAAAACTTCTAATAAACTATTTGTGAATATATGTAATATGGATAATAGTATATACTTGAAAATACATTTGCAAATGCTGTTTGAAGCTTAGTTTGTTATGTATAGCTCACTCCCACCGCATGTTAAAATTTTCTGATTTTAAGCTACTTTGCGGATGATGTAGAAATTAGTAACTTCATAAATTTGTTCATCTCTAAAATATGTAGTTATTTATATGAAAGAGGAATCGGAGCATAATGAAAAAAAGATTCTGAAAAAAAACGTGTTTTTTGTTTAAAAATTATTAATCACAATTTGAAGAAAAAAAAATAGAGCAAGTTGATCAGCACAGAGAATGCCGCAAATTTTTAATTTTAAATTAAAAAAACAATTTTGTTTTTCAAGTATTCGTTACCTAAATTATCTTATCGAGGACTGGAACGAAGCTGGGTTCAAAATATAAAATTGACCATGATTGAAAAAAAAAAAATCTTGTTGGCTAAACTGTCCAGGCTAACCAACTTGTCCCATCCTTTTTCTACAACAAATTCGGTCTCCCCAATTTAAATAAAATGTATATACTCAAAATATAGTACTTTTCAAAAATTTTCTTATTAAATTTTAAATATTATCTTTATTTTATAATGTAAGAAATTACTCAATAAGATTTATTGAGTATATTATTGATCATAAAATAAATTTTGAATAAAATAATGAACAAATAATAATTTACTCACTGAATTATTCCGAACAAATTATATAAATATCTCTTATAAACAGTCAAAATGATAAATAAAAACTAACTGAAAAAAAATAAAATTTATGAATCGCTATAATACCAGGAAAAACATATAAATATAAAATATATGAATGAACATCGAACTAGAGTGAATAATATAAAATATATGAATAAAGTAGCAAGCTGATGATAATAATAAGATGGGCGGCATAGTCCATTGATGGAAAAAGCTTTTGGGTCAGTCTACCGATATTCATTGTTTGTAACAATACCTGGAGCAACTCAAGAGTAGCAACTTAGGATCATCCTAGCGTAGATTATTCGGTAATTTTTCTGTTCAACTATATACCCTCAGCCACCCCTCTTTAGCATTCTCTGACGTTGTACTTGATGATATTTTGACACGCGCGAAAGAGGCCCTATAACGTAACGCGAGCTCCATATATACAACACGGCTTGTTAACCACGATGAATCAGTTGGCCCCTGTCTATTGGCCGCATCATACTTTCATACATATAATGTACTTATATATGTATATACCTTAAACTTTTGTACCAGCATAGCCGTGAGAATATCATATCATGGGACGTAATGACTCGCCCGTGAAACGCTAAGTGACGCTCATTTATTTTTCTTCTTTCATTCTTATAGTTACTTACCTACTTACTTACTTATTTCTTTTTCTTTTCCCTACTTTATTTTTTTATTCCAGCAAGAACTCATCTTCATCTTCTTAAATATATATATGTATAGATAACTACCCGTCTTTTCCCAGTCACTTTACCAGTTTTAAGCCCATTTTACATCTCATTCTCTAACTGCTGAACTTTGAGAGTACGCCTCGTGAAGCTAAACTATAGCCGCATTTTAGTGCTCTTTAGTTTAAATTTTTCTTTATTTAATATCTTTCCTGTTATATATTCTCAAGTCTGCTTTTTATTTTTCCTCAACTCTATCAGAAAGCTTCCATTAAATATTTTTAAATACAGATATTATCTAGAGAAAACTATATTAAAGTAAGCTAATTATCACTTAATTGAAAGTTATTGAAGCTAATTTTTTAACATTTTCCATGTAAGATTTTAAAAGTTAAATTGTACTGCGAAAAATAAAATAAAAATGACGGTGCAATCGGTCCCTAAGGATGAACACACACCCCTATTATTCATAGACAACTCTCTGAAGTCTGGCTTTACTCCTCTATCCTATTATAGCATACATGCTTCACACTCTGCGAACTAAAACCTCTACTCCTCTACAAGCAACTGATACAACAATACAACCATATATGATTCTGTTCAGTATATAATATATATATGTAGACATAGGCTATATAGCTTGATGTAAACCCTCCGCTGGTATATTCCTCCGGCTGATGCGAACATTTTATAAATTCATCAGAGACCCTTGGGAAATCCTGACAACCAAAGTCATTAATGAACGTCTGACCCTCATCCACTAATACGAAATCCTTCAAAGATAGAATACTATTATTATTTTTGTATCGATTATCACCTTTATATATTAATTACCATTATTTTATCCTTCATATTAAATTTGTGAAATTTTTTTTTTTTTTTTAGTTAAAGTCGCTTTTTAACTACCGGGATCATTAGTGACTATAAACTATTGGGAGTGGTATGTTTGGACAGGGATTTTTGTAAGGTCGACGTTAGGTCGAATCTCAGAGAATCGATTTTTTTGACTAACACTATGGGATTCGAACCCACGTCTGGCCACTTACCAAGTTCGAACAATAAACCTATTTACCTCTTTTTTTTTTTTTTTACGAAATAAGTTTATTTTCATTTTAGTATTTACATATTTACAAGATTACAATACAAGGCCGCAAATTAATTTAAAAACTAGCCTTTAGTATCAATGTTTCAATATTTGTGTCCATACTTAATAATAATAATTAAAGTCGTAGGAAATAAGACTATAGTCCTATAGGAAATAAATTAATTACTTTAAATAAATTGAACGTTTTGTCATTCTCAGCAACTAAAATCAATAACAATAATAATTTGTAAACAATAAAATGACAATTGTAATTCTGACATAAATAAGGTTAGATTATAAACCTAATTCTTATAATTCAATTGTCTAACACATAGAAACTATGAAGAAAAACGTTATATATTAAGTATTTAGTATCAATGTTTTTTAAACTGTTATATAATGTTGGTATCCGAGTTTGGAGCTACTCACATTTATTAGTTCTTGATGAGTGAACAAATTAATACATTCATTATCTTATTTTCTTAAGGCGCGTTTTCATTTGTTTCTCCTATTCGCACTCAACTGGGATAAACGGTACTATCTTTGTTGCACGTGTACAGTAAATGGGAACTTTGTCCAAGCTTTTCTCGTAAACAAATGGAAGTTATCAAAAAATTGAAACGCACTTCGCTAGTTCATAAAGTAAAGCATCGGGTATGTGTCTTTATTTTGCATTTAGAGCTTTTATTTCAGAGAAAAGTTGGGACAAAATTATCTGAAAACCGTTCTTGACATATTAATATTTATATGGGTCATTTGACTTCATTCTCTTACACTGTAAAAAGAGCGGTGTTTAAAATGGACTCATTTTAACTCCACCCGGTGTTAAAATGAAATTACACCGGTGTAGGAGGCGTAATTCGGCGGTGTTAAAATACCGGTGTTAAACCGGTGTAAAAGCGGGGTAAACTGCGTCAGCTTGGAGTGTTAACTTTGAAGATTATAAAACACAAAAAATGTCAGTTCTTTATGAAAATTGATAAAAAATATCATTTATTAACAAGTATAGTGATTGAGTAAGTAAAAATATTCACAAAGTAAAATATTTTAACACCCGTAAAGAATATCTACACCGGAGGCGACGTTATTTTCACATCGCTTTCGGTGTTGAAATTTAACACCGCCGATTTTAACACCTAAATCGCTTGGACTTACCCCGGTGATTTTTTACAGTGTATGAGTCTTGCTCATAATATTGTTAATGATGAAAAATAAAGATTACAAAAAAACATCATTATTAAAAAAAACTCTGCTTGAAGCCTGTACACTGTTAAAAATATTCTGAAATTTCATAAATCGCATTCTGAAACCGATTTAAGAATATCAAAGTTCTGAAATTTCAGAACGCTGTAGCAAATTTTAGAAATGCTTCATATTGTGCGTTCTACAATTTTATAATAAGAACTACAAATTAACAGATAGTATTAAATATTAAGAAAATAAATATTGTTGTCAAACAAGTATTCCGAATTTTCACAAGACGTTAAAATTTTTAGAAAACCACCGTAAGATAATATACTTTACGTTTTGTATTTTGTATACACATATGGCATACTGGGGCATAATGGGATATACATAAATATACCTAACTCTCGGCTGTGGTAACTGGTTAGTAGTTGTGAAAAAATTATTCAGATTCAATTTAAATCAAAACTTTGTTGCAATAGCTTGTAGCTCTGATTTTTTTTTTAATTATTGAATTTTAATAAAAAAAATATGAATCTAGTGACGAAGATAAAAAATAGACGTAAATAAAAACAAAAATATATTTTTTTTAGAGGAAATACTCCGCAGTTATGTAAAATTATTTATTTTTTATACGGAGGTTCAAAATGAAATTTTTCAATAATGACTTTCTCTACATTGGGATTTCTATCATATTCAACAATAGCAAGTAAATTGCGACGTTGACGTTACATTGGTTCTATACTACACAGTACTCGCGCCTGTTCACATCCTCGCGATATTGAGAAATTTAGTCGCGTTTTAGTCCAGTCGTAGTTCGTTCCGGTAACTACATATACATTTATTATATATATTTATATATATAGAATCAATCATCACTAACAAAATACACTAATATATACTAACATAACTTTGTTACGTGAAGGGTCGCGTGAGTGTACGCGTGCCACGATAATAAGGGTTTTCATACGCGTGCTTATTAAAGTTGTGCATTAGTTGTTGATGGCTGGTATTGTTGAAAATTTCCACCCTTTCCAAAACCCATAAGAGGCTTAAAGGGCGTCGTAAATCCCTAAAAAGATTTTATTTATCCATATAAATAAAAAAGAGTATCAAAAAATTAAGTATCCAAGTATTCAAAAAATGATAAAAAAAAAGTGTCACCGCTTACAGTGGACGATGCATTTTATTCTGATGCTCTTTTCAATACCAGGTGTCACTCTTCGTGATACTATAACATAAGCCCCGACATAGTTTAGTCCATAAAATCCCATAAACACCGTACTAAAAATACTAAAGAATCTGAAAAGAATAAAATATCGGTCTTGCTGTAATTTTACGGCAATTTTCCAAATGAATGATCATCATAAGAGACATGATACATCCAGGTGGCGCTGTTATATTCTCTATTGCTCTTTTAACGTTTTTTTTTTTTTTCAATACTAATATATCTTTCTCTATGAAGCTTTTTTCTGTTTTTCTTTTTTTATATTTCCAATGTTCATTTCTTTTATTTTCGAATTTTTCCTCTTCACAAGTAGAAACTCTATTCGTCAAGACATATATACGCTCTCAAGTATTGGTGTCCTGGAACCTCCCTCACTTCTTTTATATTCCTAATGTATGTGTTCTATGGCAACAGAAGCTGAAGAAGCAGCATCAGTAGCAAATGACAATACATTACGCACTCAACTAAACGAAATCCATCCATATAATAAGAGAAGGACACAAATTATTTTATTTGTAGGGTTTGCACGACGACGACGAAAAACACCAAGTAGTAACGTTAGTGGTCAATGGACTGTAATCGTATTATTCATCACGTGCTACGAGCTATTCTTTGTTGGTTTTTTTTTATGTTATTGTTGTTATTATTATTATTGTGGTTACATTTGATATTGAATTCTTTTGTATTCAATAGACACTATGACACATATGAATTCTTTATAGTGTATTTGATTGGAATTCCATATGTGATTTATACCCAATTCATTTGTCAAAAAGCTCTAAAGTCTAGACTATTTTATTATTCGATTGATTATAAATTGTTTTATCAATTTATATCCCTAGTAACACGTGTTTGAGCAAGATTCTCGAGTAAGTATCTTGAGGAAGACCCCTAGCTGCTAGTGTCTTTTTCTACGTAGGTGTCTTTCGCAAAACCGTGTATCAAGAAACCTATGTCAAGATTTGTGTATGTCTTGCTCATGGTATCGTACGCAAGAATATTAAAAATATCTTAAACACGTGCAATGAAAAAGTGTCAAGACGCATTTCTTGCACCAGTAACTTATAGTAGGTACTTGCGCAAGCCATGCGCAATTATTTTCGACTATAGTCTTTCTCCAGAATTGAATTATAATCTGGCATGACTTTCTTGTGTAAGACTTGCACTAGGCTTGTAATTTAAGTCTGGTCACAAGTATCTGCAGCAAGACACATACGTAGAAAAAGACACTAGCGTCTATCGATCTTGAGAGCAGACTTCCCCAAGAATTGAAAAAGATTGTTATATTGACGTTTTAATTAGCAAATAGTCTAACTCCATTTCAGAAAATTCTCCATTTATGCGAAAAAAAAGTAATTTAAAAATTTTTTTTTATTTAAAAATCAATTCCATATCTGGTATATGTATAATATTTTTGTCTAGATTACTCGAATAATATTTTTTCTGACTATCACTATCGGAAAATTGCACAGAATCACCTACTAAAAAATATTAAGTTAGACAATTTGCTAATTAGAACGTCGATATGGGATATTAAATCCAAGTTGGGTTTTTTAATTACATTTCATAAATTTAATTTAATAATGGAAATTAAAAAAATATATATGACTAAAAAGTTAATGGTTTTCGTTTCTTAAAAGATTATCTTTTATTTCCTGAGATGTCAAAAATTTTATTAAGATTAAATCATGACTTTGATGAAAGATAAAAGTATATATGTATATAAATAAGCAAAAAAGATTTTTTTTTGTAATCCACACCCAAGCTGTCTGCTTTACTTCCGTCTTGATGAGTTATCCAAGAAAGGGTATTGGAATTAGCAGCCAAAACTCGGGGGAATTTATTATTGCACGAACCAACGAGTTTCCGCAAGTGGGTGGTTATAACAAAAGTTGGGTGAAAAGTGCCTGAAGATGAACAAAAAGGAATAATGAAAAAAAAAAAAAAAATAATGATTAAGGAGATAAAGGTTTAAGTTTTTTACAACCGAGAAAATACTTGAGGAAATTGATAAATCGATAGCCATAAGCTGATTTAAAGTTTCCTGATGATAAATTAATAATACTCTCAGGATTAATTAATTATTAGTACGATAAAATGGTAAAAATTTTATTTTAAATAATATTGTACTTGGATTACAAAGATTATAAAATAAAATATTTATATTTTTTATTTATTAATAACGATAAAAGTTAAAAAAAAAAATTGTACATCTAAAGTTTTTTATTACTCATAATCTTCATGCATTAAAAAAAAATAATGTAAGCTTTCATATGATTATTTTAATGCAGTATTAAAATAGTTAACATAAAAAATAAAAAATGAAACACGTGTAAAGTCAGCAGAAGATTAAAAAAAAATGTCTATAAAAAATCATATCATCCTCATGACTGCCTCTATACTAAATATAAACTGATCTATCGAAAACTACAGAGGGAGTTAACGCGCATCGAATTGTCTGAAGAGCTTGAACAATATCGATGCTAGCCCACTACCAGTCCCCTTGTGCCATCAAAATGTAAACTGAAATGACATAGATCTAGAGTTCAGACACCAACAGACACCAAGAGTTAAGACAGTAACACAGCACAATACAACCATACAATAAGTAATGTATCTTTTGTGTTAATGTGAGTTGTGTGTCATGTAATGTGTGCAGACATAAAATAATTGTTCACTGAAACTACAAGACTAGCAATACACCACATACCTACTTCTCCTTACTATTACTAAGTCTGTCTTTTAACAATCTCAAGTTTGCTCTCTCAACAACCACCTATATTTGATATTATTCTCAACACCATCAGTATTGTTGTTGTATTGTCATCTTGCTAGTTGTCATCCTCGTCTTCCGCATTGCGTCTTCCTAGTTATAGTCATAGTTGTCGTTGTATATGTATATATACATATATATATTGTTGGGGAACTTTTGATTTAGACACGGCAATTTAGTCACGGAGAAGCTTCTACATTCTACGGCTTATACAAACTCCAATACTAGCATATATACATATATAAATGGATGTATGTATGTACCCATCCAGATTCTCTCAACAATAAATTATACCCTATTCGAATTTCTAACATCATCTATACGACAACTAAAGAGAGAATGAGAGAAAGAAATAAATAAAATAACTTTTACCATCTCTCTTGTTTAACACACGTGTCTATTCAAATGTTACATTATAGACATATTCTAAAGAACCAAACCCTCGAGTGTGTGTATATAATATATAAAAAAAAGCATATTTCAATAGTATTGTATATTAAATTTTCCTCTAATATTATTTCTGTATCATTTAATTTTTATGTCACTTCTATGGACTGAAAATTTGATTGCAGTTTTATATATTTAGTTTTTTTTTTTTTTTTTTTTTTTTTTTTCGTTTTGTTTAGAAAATTTTTTTAAATAATTAAAAAGTATGTTAAGATATTAATTGAATTTAAAAGTTCATTAGAGCTTACAAAGTGAAAAGTTTAAATGTAAACTTTTAGTTTTAATAATTTCGTACAAAGAACGTTGATGCTAAAGTTATGAATCCCATAGCATGTTGATAGTGTATACGTATGTGAAAGGTATACATTAATTTTATTATTTATCCATAGATATAGACATGGAGATTTAGGTAAAACATGTAAATACAAAAACGTGTGCATATTCGTACTGTAGCACAATGATATATAAGGGACGAAATATATATAAAGTTGATGGTACTCTAGAGATACGCTTGTGACCATAAATATTTTTAGTAGTGTAATTCTGGTACCTACAATATAAATCGTAATTTAGTCAATAGCCAATCGTCGGCGTGGGTTACGGCACGCGCGTCCTGATGACATTACAGGAAACGAAAAAATACCTGACACGAGCCACCGAGATAACGAAATTTTACAATGCGAATTTTTTATTAGTCTGTGTATAGATATACTAAAATATACACTTTTAATACTACGGAGTTAAATTCTTTGTGTGCTTTATTTCATTGATTGTCAATTGTCTTCAACCCTCGTTTTGAATTTTATTAGATTTGATGTTATAAAAAAAAATTTAATTAAAGTTTCATTTAATTCAGACATTTAAAAATTTTTTCACACTAATAAAAATAAATAAATTTATTTATTGTCATTTTTTTTAAGTTCTTTAATTTTTTTTTTTCATTCATTAAGAGAGAGCCGAAAAAAATGAGGAAGCTTAAGACAAAATGCATTTTTTATACTGAATACCCTTAATCTTTTAATTTGAATTTATGTTTAACGAATATAAGAAGAACTTTCCGTTCCCATTTTATTTATTTATTTTTTTTCAATTTTTGAGAAAAATGAGATTTAAAAAAAGTCAAAAAAAAAAGATAGAAAATTTCTTCATATTATTCACATAATAAATGAGCCGCTAAAAAGAAAATTTAATAAATTGTCATACCATAAAATAATTTATTTCAATATAAAATTTGCAGATGGTAAATTCTGTCCTAACCTTCCCTATATTTAACCATATCCAAAGATCTTTATATTAAAATAAACATATTTCAATTTCCGAGTATCCTAAATCAGTATTAAAAATAAAAAAAAATAGAAATAGGTCAATTTACGTGAGTTATGAGGAGTGATCCTTAAAGCATACGGCTCGACTCATGTTCACATGAGTTAAATCCCGGGTATATGTATGTTTGCACAAGATATGAAAGCTAAACTAAACTACTGATGTATATAAGTACGGTCAAACGAATGAAAATTCCCTCAATGCTTTTATTATCCTCTTTCTTCTCACTCCTTCAATTTTACATCCATTCTATATCTATAATAATATATCCAAACCCGACCGCATATACATTGGGTTCGATCTAATCCGAGAATATATGAGGCTAATTTGTAACTTGTAATCTCTTCGTAAATGCCTCGATTGTAACTCCGTGAATTATGTTGCATTCGGCATACAGACAATGATTATAATAATAAAAGTAACTATTTCTTTCACCAATAACTGATCATACCATTTAACAATTCAATATCATCTGTATCCAGTAATACAATACAACGTTATAATAATAATTTTAACGCTAATACAATCCTTGTATCCTTAAGATAGTTTAAATTGTTTTCAAAACCCACCGAAATTTCCAGTCGATTCTCCATATTTGCCTACTCAAAGTTTACAAAGAACATATTCACAATTCAATTCTAAATAGGTTGCGAATTTTCTCTCTCTCTCTATTCAATTCCAAAACTTAGAAGTAGAATTTTCTCTATATAACCCACCAGCTTCAAACTATTCGTAATACATATCATATAACAGAATTAAATTCACAAACAATCCAAATTTGTCTCGAATTCGCAATAAGCCAAGTAAAGTTTTGATTAAAATTTAATCGTTTGTCCATTGTACATTCACACACATACATTTAATATATTTATAGAGTTAAAATTGTTAAATTAAATTCATGTTGACCCGGTGAAGCGGCTAAACTATTTTAAATAGTAACCCGATGAATCAAAAATAAAAATATTAAAATAAAATTCGGCTGACAAAAATATATAAAATATAAATAGCTAAGAATAAATATTAAATTTATATTGATCTCCCTTTTTTTTGTTATATATATAGAATAGAAATTATAGGTATTTGGTATATATAGATAGATGTGAATATGCGGGATTAAATCGAGCCCTTACTTTCCAAAAAAGCGCAAAAATCATGGACATTAACATAATCGGCTTACCTTTCATACATATATGAGGGGTGAAACTTTGTTCTGTATATATTCGCCGTGTATCCTGTGTCGTTTAGATTCAAACTACAACTACAGTCTGTAGACTAGAGACTAGAGTATTAATATTAACACATGAGATATAGAGTAGATAGTTTATACGTGACAAAATTTGCAGCTGGTTGTCGATTATATCGTTGCCGAATATGTGTCCACTTATTCCTTTGTTCATATAACGGAATTAATCTTCCTAAACACCTAAATTATAATCGCTGTTTTAACCGGGTATATGTTAATGCATTATACATTTCCGGTGCAAAGATATATGCAAAGGAGATAACAATATTAATATATATCATGAATATATAAAGGAAAATACGTAAATGACAAACAGATTCAGTAATCAAGTCATTAATAATTTGGTCCAGCAATTCGAATATGTATAATTAAATAATCAATGAGCATATATTATTCTATTGTGATTGGCTCAGAAAAATTTAATCAGTAATTTTAATTAATTATTTTATCCAAAATCGCTGTATCCTTTACTTCGACTGTCAATAAAACAAATTTCACCGTATAATTATTAATTAGGCAATAAAATTAGTCGATCAATTAATTAACTAATTATTGATATAATAATTGTAATATCTGAATATTATTTAATTGATTGCTTTAATTAAAAATGCCCATATATATACACAAAAAAAGGATTTCCTGTCCCAAGAAATTTTTCCATTAAAAACTAAAAACAAAAATTTTCTTAGGACTAGGACCTCAAAATATTTTTTATTGCTCCAAAAAAATTTTTTTCGCTTTAAGAAAAATTTCGTTTTCAGTTCATAATACAAAACATTTTTTGGGGTGAGTAAAAATTTTTTGCACCAAGAAATCCTTTTTTTCTGTGTGGAAAAGTAACGCCAAGTGGCTAGTTTGATTTCAAGTGAAATAAAATTTCGGGTCTGTTTGTTTCGCCCGCACAAATATAAAAGTGCACGAATTGATGCAACATCGAATGATTGAAAATTTTTCAAAAAAATTTTCATAAATAATTTAATACAAAAGTCACACTGGGTAATAATCAACCGTTTTTTTTTTTTTAAATGTGTGCCATTTTGGAACGAATATTTTTGATAAAATTTTCTATCGATTAACGAAAAAATTAATTTAATTCCATCAATTAAATCACTAAGTATGCTTTCAAAATATCGCTGGGTATAAATCACCCATGCGTAAATCTTCCGTAACTTTTTTGTTTATCTCTAAAGGGTTAATAGCTCCCTGATTAAACAAAACGATTTACTCAATGATGAATGTATTTCTATATAGTATTAAAATTGAATCATTTTGAATCATTTCTAATCATTTTTTATAATCAGGGCTGCTACTTTACCTTATTCTCCTCATTTTGAATAATTATTAATTATTGCATAAGATAACTAATAAAATTGATGTACTCTTTATATGTAGAGCTGAGATATTTTTTTCTACTCTTTCTTATAAACTTTCCAACTTCAATATTTATTTATCAATAACGCAATACTATTTGACAGGGTGTTTCTCGGTAATCCATACAGACGTATTTTCATCGATAACAATTTAGAAACAGAACGAATCAGGCAACGATAAGTTTGGTTACTTTATCCTTTCGAAGATGAGCACGAAAAAAAATTAATAAATTCCTAGCACATGCGGCTCTATTGTTTCTTTTCAGTTAAGTTTTCTTATCTGACATAAAAATTTTTTTATTTTTTTGACAATGAGTGTAAATGTAGCAGACATCAGCCAAATTTAAAATTATTAATAAAAAGAAAATAAATAATTTATAAAATAAAATTTAAAAAAAAAACGCATTTAAAAAATTTTTAAATTAGTCAGTGCATTTTTTATAAATATTATTTTTTAAATTATTTACTCTATTTATTTGTAATTTTAAATTTGTCTGATGTCTGCTACATTCACACTCATTTTTTAACATACTGTTTTTTTAATAATCACTAATATTGTTTACTTATATCGTTAAATTTTTCCAGTAGTTAAATTCCATGTGCACAATGAAACTTCAGTACTTTGAAATCATTTTTTTTTGTCATAGAACTTTTTACTTTCTCATTTATTAATTTCCCAATTTTGTTTTAGTGTATACTATTGTTGTTTAACTAATCATTATTGTTATAAAAATTTAACTTTGGTTAAAAATAATTAATTATTAATTAATTATAGTAATAACAAGATCACCAGCTAACCAGCTACGGGAATTTCCAAGTTTTTTTTTTAGCAAAAAATTAGTTGTAATGTAGTGGACATATCAAAATAAAAAAAAAAAATTAATTTTCAAAAACTAGAAAACCCAGTAGTTAGACAATTGATAATAAATTATTTAAAGGTATAAACATTATTTTTACAAGAGTATTAGCATATGAATTTTGAAACTAACATACCAAAATGATGATGGTTCTTTATGATTTTTTTTATTTATCAGGAGACACGGTAGTGTCTCGCGCCAATCAAGTAAACCCTGGTATAGCCACTCTTTCTCTTCAAAAACTTGCTGTTAAGTATTTTCAGTTAACGTCAAGTTTACGTGAAGTTCTGCTGTTCCAAGTTTTGACTGCAATGTGAGTACTGCATGAACTACAAGTTGAGGTGAATTTAAATGATCCTGAAATTAACAGACAATTAACAATTTTCGGATTTTTTTTTTTCACCAAATGAATTACAAAAAAAAAATTAAAAATATGCACATATAGAAAATTGAAAAAACTATAAGTGCAATTATTTAATATAATCTTTTTATTTATAATTTATCATTTTTAAAAAAATAAAAAAATTATCAGACGCTGGCTAACTTCAGTATCATAAATCTACAGTAATAGAAATGCAAGGTGCATGTATCTGAAAATTACCTTCAAGTTGCAGAAAACACTTGAAAACCAAAAGTTCATTTCAATCTGACAGAAAGTTGCGAAAAAAAACATGATACTGAAGTCAGTCGATGTCTAATCATTTTTGAATTTTTTTTAAAACCAAAACAAAAAACTGTAAAAAAAAAATATTTCAAAAATTGTATCTAAAGCTTTTGTACTTTTCTAATTGATTTGTTGAAAAAAAAAAAAAAAAAAAAAAAAAAAACCAACAATTGTAAACTGTTTACTAACTTACGATCCTGAAGTTAGTAGAGAATTAATAATTTTCTGATTTTTTTTTTTTTTTAATTAAAAAAAAATAATAAATAAATAAAAATATGCACATCTGAAAAATAAAAAAAACTGTAAGTACAATTTTAAAAAATAATTTTTTCTTATAATTCATAAAAAAAAAAAAAAAAAAAAAAAAAAAACAATTAAACGTCGGCTGATTTCAGTATTATTATTAAATTCAGGATCATGAAAAAATTTAAATAAGCAAAATTATTTGCGCCATTATGAGAATGATTATAGCAGTCATGAGACATTTTATAAATTTTAAATAATTAAATTTAAAAAAATGCGCGTACTAACTTTTCATTTATCTAAATACCCATTTTTAAATTTTTATTTTACTTACATTTAATTTATTTGTTCAAAATTCAAAAAATTTCCACTTTTCAGTTACATTTACACTCATGCACCATCAAGTTTTTGCAGTCAATTTGACATCTTATTTCGGTTGTGTAGATTTCCCTCGAGATCAAAATGGCTATCAGATATCAATAAAACAAAATTTCACTACTTCTTACGTCGATAAAATAGATCCAGTGGTAAAATTATAAAATTTAAAGATGTCGCTACTCGTCAGTTCTTGGTATAATTTTCTACAGTTTGATCTTGAGTGAAACTATTGTTAAATAGTGACGTAGATCCAGAAGTGAAGGACGCAATAGAGTTTCTTCGAGTTTAACTACGCCATGTTGTGGATCGCGAAATAAAACAAGTCTCGTGATTTTGCTTGGTCAAACTTTTCCATAAAATTATAAAATTCTGTTGATTATTTCTCAATTTACTTGTGCAAAATATCATAAACTGATTAATACAATCACTATAATTATTTATTTAAAACAAAATAAAGCAATAAAACATTAAGAAGTTAGTAATTCAGTGATTAATATATTTTTTTTATTCTCTAAGTCAGCCATTAGTATGCCTTGTATCTTAAGAAATGAGGAATTGAGTTATTCTTTCTAATTTACGACGCTTATTGTAGTTTTGTAGATACTTAAAACATTCACCATGCCGAGAAAACCAATGAATAATCGTTTTGGCAAACAAAACAAACATTTTTTCAGTAAGTATCTGTTCTTTTTTAATTATTATTATTCTTATACTGCTCTCTTTGTCAAACTCAGTGACTTTAAATTTATTTCATCATATTTTTTAATGATACTGTAAACAACTCATGTCCATTAATTTTTTAGTTTTTATTCACATACTAAAAATTATTAAGAAATAATCATATAAAATTCAAAGTAAATTTTTTATACTAAGAATTTATTTATTTAAAAATATAAAAATTTTTTGATTTACGTTTTCACTTTAACGTTTTCTCTTTTTTTTTTTTTACCACGTTTTTATTAACTCACTTTCATATATTCGGTGGAATTTTGTAATTAGTTTTAAAGTAACAGCTCAGAATTAGATGACAATGCAAGAAACTGAAAAGTAACACAAAAAAAAGAAGGATAAGAAAGATTGCATTTAATGTACGACTTAAATTTCGACCCGGGCCGTTGCAACATGAACTCGCTTTCGTATTCTTGTTTAGATGAGTTATATGATTGCACTGCAAATGATATGACACGATGTGTAAATTTTTTCATTGATAGCTTTTCTTACAGTTATATATTGCATCTTACAAGTATTTTCATAGCTTTTAAAATTAATGTACCTGAAGATTAAAGCCTTTTTCGCGCAACGAAAATCAACAAAATTTTTCTAATTCGACTGCTTAAGTAGTAGTTCAAGGCCGGAACGTTTTTCGCGCAATGAAAAAAAAATTGTAAAGAAATAAATCTACTGGATGACTAGATTTATGAAATTTTTCGCATATAAGGTAAGAGGCCCAGTATCCGATCACTCATGTATCTGTATATCTATATTTACTAAATTATACTAAACAGATATGAGTGTGAATGTAACTAAGTGGCAATTTTAAAAATTTTGTGAGTAAATAAACTGCAAGTAAAATAAAATTTAAAAAAAAGCGTATTTAGATCAATGAAAAATTAGTACGCGCATTTTTTTAAATTTCATTATTTCAATTAATTAATTTATTTATTTAAAATATACCCAAGTAGCACAGGTACAACTTTAAGATGTCTTTTAAAAGGATAAAACAAATTTTTTTGTCTTCAAGTGACCTTTTTTGGTATAAATAAGACATTGAAATGTTGGTTCCGGAGACAGATAGAATTTGTGTTGTTTGTCCTGTCTTATGTCAATTGAAAAGTCGTTTAGATGACTTATTTTACCACTATTTGTAATTTACTTCTTATGATCACTTGTTTCAAGTTTCTTAAATAGATATTTTTTCGGTGACAAATTTCTGATCGTTTTGCCAACATGTTGGTGCATTATCGATATGTCAAAAAAACAGCTTCAAAATTGATACCTTATAGTTGTCACAAAGGCAAGTGTGCTACTTGGGTATGAATTGTCTGATGTCTGCTACATTCACACTCATAATATAGAAGTACAAATATATGGAGTGATCGAATACTAGTTCCGCGATCGGGTATTAGATCTTTTACCTTAGATGTTGGTATGTCAGCCGAAAATCTTAGACCACCCCGATTTCTGAAACTACTTAATCAGTCAGATTACATACATTTTTTTCATTTCCGTTATGCGAAAAACGTTCTGTTCTTCAAGTGCATTCAAAATATACAGTCGCAAAAAATTCAGGACTATTTTTAAGAAGTTCGAAATCTGTATAGAATTTTAAATCTTGATGAGGTTTAGGGAAATTATTTTATACTTTTTAGTCCGTTATTTAAATTTTGATTTTTATTTCTGCAGATCATGATGATAGAACAGCACGTATGGATGATGACCATCCAATGGATTTCGGCGCTGCTAAAGTTCGTGTTGTATCATTTAAAAAGGCACGATTAGTACGAGATCATTCACGTAATATAAGACCAATGATGAAAGAATACTTGGGTGATGATGCTATGTCTTCGGGTGCAAATAATAATGCTCGCCAAGTTATGTTTAGGACTAAAAACAAAATGAAAGGTGGACGACTTAGTCCTATGGCACAACGAGGTCCTAAATTACATAAGCATAGAATTAATTTTAGTGGTGAAGCCCAATGGTATAAAATAACGGTTAGTATTTTTTTTTTTTTTTATTTATATTACACTTTGTTTTAATTCCTGTCTATAAGACGAATAAACAATTGATCATTTTAAAAATATTATTTCAGATATTGTACGGCGATCAATATGAAAAAGACTACATATTAAATAGTCTGCTGAGTTATATTTCCCCCGATACATTTATACCAATAATGGTAAATATTTATATATATTTTAATTAATATTTTAAATTGGACTTGATGGTTATTTTAATTAATTATTATCTAAAATTATTTATTTTATTTTTAGTACAAAGTCATAGGACAAGAAGCTATTTTTTATGTAGACAGTCAAGAGACGGCAAATAAATTATTGGAATGTAATAAAAAAATAACGACGCCAGACAATCACAAAATTCAAGTAAGAATACGTCCTGGTTTTCCACGATGTGAAATTGACGACACGCTTAGAGGAAAATTGAAAGCAGCAATGGCTAAGCGGTACCGGCAAGAAAATAATGCGTTGGATTTGTCATGTTTTCATCATGATCCTGACCTTGTCCAAGATTATTTTTGTGCTTTATTCAGACCTGTGATGTTAATGTTAGTGTTGGATATAGTCGCCGATGCAATTCCTAATCTCGAGGCATTAAATCTTGATAATAATAAATTGTCTATGGTAGACAAGTTAGTTTTTTTGGAGAAGAAATTTAAGCATTTAAAAATTTTATACATTGGTGATAACAAAGTAAGTTATTTTATTTTATTTTAGTTCAGTACACTCTTAATTATTGTGTATATATTTTATTTTTTTATTAGATTAGAGAAATGCATCAACTAGACGTTCTTAAAGATTTACAACTTGAAGAATTACGTCTCGCTGGTAACCCTGTTGTACAACAAAAGTACAAAAAACGTACTGACGATTATATCAGGTACTGTAATCAATTTTTTATAATTATTTTAATATATCCAAGTAGTTGGATACAAGGGATTGGATGAATTTTTTTTTTTTTTTTTAATTCTGTTTTTGGAAAAAAATTATAAAATTGCTGTAGTTTGAAAAAAAAAAAAAAAAAAAAATCCCTTTAATAATAAGGTATATTATTTTTGTTTTAATACAACTAATTCGGAGCATCCGCTTTTGGATTTTTCTCTTCACGACAGTGACGTACGGAAGAAGTTCCCCAAACTACTGCGGTTGGTAAGTATTTGTCATTAAAGACGTTCTTGCCGTGAGGCTTTCTATTAGATGAAAATTCAAATTTTATATTTTTGTGGGCTGGATTTATTATGACAAAAAAACTTAAGTCAGAATAATGTCTAATTTAGAATTAAAATTTTTTACAATAACTGTTATATAAATATTATCGATAATTAAAAAAAATTGATAAATTATTTAAAAATTACTGAGATTTTTTCAAAAATTTAATAGCCTCGGAATTAAATTTGAAACAGTTATTCCTCATTTGACTCACGTGTCGCGCAAGAACGTCCTTAAAAAAAAAAAATATTCGTTTTTTTTTATATGTTGATAAATATGATTATTAATATTAAATTAATAAAGGATGGTATGGAGCTACCAAAACCAATATTATTTGATGTCGCCGAAGAGGGTATCCAAGTACCACCAACGCAAAAGGTCTTTGCTAAAAACGGCGAAGCCCTTAAAGTTGCTGAACAGTTTATGCTTCAATACTTCACTATTTTTGATAGTGATTCTCGACAACCTTTATTAGATGCTTATCATGAGCATGCATTTTTCAGTCTTACTGTTGCTCCGTGTCCTACGATACAAAAGTAAGTTAATAAATTATATTTGTTATTTAATAAAAATATTAATTAATCAATAAAATTTATTTACAAATAATTTTTAATTATAGATTCCATAAATATACACCAGACAATAGAAATTTATTCCGTTCAAATGATACATCTCGTCGTACGAAATTACTAAAACAAGGAAGATTACCAGTAGTATCATTTATTTCTGAATTACCTAAGACTCAACATTATTTGAATTCATTTACAATGGACATTGGAGCGATAACGGTAAGTTACATATTAATTTATTAATTAAGAGTCAATTTTTTAAACTAGGTTTATTTTTAATCCGGGTTTTAATTATTATTGCTGGATATATAAATATATCATTAATGTATAGATATACTAGTAATATTAACTCGAACCCGAATAAAATAAAACCCGATTCTCAGACAGTGCTTCCCACTTTTTAAAAATTTTCAATGACTTTCAGCTGTCATAAGCACATCAAAATTTTATCAATTAATTGAAAAAAAAATTGAAATCTTAATTTAAAAAGGGATAACTTAGTTGCAATTCCTCCGAGGTATAGAATTTTTTAAAAAATCTTTACAGTCATCAATTACGAGTTGAAGAAAATTTATTGAATAAATGTTAGCCTACAAAATTTGAAAATTCAAATTATAAAACTGACATAAAGATTTTATTGAAATTTATTTAATAAATTTTATTTAACTCTCAATTAATATCAACTAAATATTTTTTTTTTTTAATTTAAATCTCAGCGAAATCACAGCTAATGCTTTAATTTTTTTTTTAATTAATTGTTAAAATTTTGATATGCTTATGACAGTTGAGTCATTGAATATTTTTGAAAAATGAGGAGAGAGTACTGTCTAAAAATGCCCTTAAATAAATAAATAAATAAATAAATAATAATTAAAATTTTTTTATTAGCCATCAACGATAATGATAACAGTGACTGGCCTTTTCAAAGAAGTAGGAACCAAAGATCAAGCAATTCGTTACTTTGATCGGACATTCATAATTGTTAAATACGGCAGCGGTTATTGTATAAAAAATGAGCAGCTTCATTTAGCTCATCCAACACCAACTCAAGAGCGTCAAGTTATTAATAGTCCGCAGAATACAATAGCTGAGCAAGCAGCAGCTGCTCAAGCTTCTGCTCAACAAGTACCTCAACAACAACAACAACAACAACAACAACAACAACAACAACTACAGGCTCAGCCTCAACCGTCTACATCAGGTACATCTGAACCTAATCTACAACTCCAACGTCAAATGACTGTTGCTTTAATGGAGCAAACGAAAATGAATTTAGAGTGGAGTTTCAAGTGTTTACAAGAGGTACAGTGGAATTTCGATACAGCCATTCGAGCTTTTAATGAATTTTTCCAAGCTGGAAGAATTCCGCCAGAGGCGTTTCTTAATAATGACCTCTGCTAATATTAAAATATTATTTATATATATAAATTTAAAGAAAAAAAGAAAAAAACACCAAATTTATAGAGTCTTATTAATTAATATATTAATAGTTGGCACGAATTTGGTGATAATATTTTTTTTACTGTTAAATATTTAAATATTCCTTTAGTATAATTGTTAAATATTAATCTAGCATATTTTCTAGCACTGATTCTTGGGTTAATATCCAAATTCGTGACACGTTTATTTAATTAGAAAAAAAAAAAATAACGATAACTAAATAATATTCTGTACATCATTCATAAAATTTATCTAACTGCCAAATATTAATGAATCAAATCATTTTCACTTATAATTAAATTCATTGAAAACAAACAAAAATTATAACTACAATACGACAGATATTGTTTTCTTGACATTTGCAAAAAAAAAAAAAAAAAATTGATATACTAAAAAAGTATAGAGATGTAATAAATTTGTAGTGTGCATTCGAAAAATAATAATTTTTTATTTTAATTTAATTATGATAACTAACAGTAATTAATTATTGTTGTCAATTAATTTTTCTAGCGCACACTTATCAATTAATTAACAAATAATTTTTTTCAGTTATTTTAAATATAATTTTTAATTAATGAGGATAAATAATCAAATATTTAGAAAATTTTCAAACAAATATCAAATTATCTTCTTTTAAATTCATGTTTTTTAAAAACATCGTATCAGTTTTTTAATTTTATTATTATTCTTAAACTTCTTTCTTTTTTTTTCTTTTTTTTTTGACTCTTTATTCTCATGATCCGGGAAAAAATATTTAAAAAAACAGTCAATTGCCATAATAATTTTTACAATAAAAATAGCAAGAATTGTAAATATTCTTTCGAAGAAAAATTGAAACTAATTAGAAATTGTTTAAACAAAACTAGTTTTTAATCTAAAAATAAAATAATTAATTTAAAAAAAATAATAAAACATGAATACTAAAATAAAACACACAATTGAGGAAGACTCCTGAAGAAGAAACAAAGAAGATTTAAATTAAATTATCATAAAATTTAAACCAAGAAAATATAATCTGCCTACACACCGGCAATGTACTCGTATAAATTAATTTACGAGTACTAATGATGCAGTAGCAAAATAAATCGAGCTTCGGTTTGTTCAAGATAATCTTGTTCGAACCATCAAGAGAAGCTTGATGTCATACATTTTGTTATGATAACTAGAAATTTATTTCTAGTTTTAAATCATGGGTATATTAAATACAACAACGCATCGTCCTTCAAATAAATTTTTAATTATATTTATTACACATGAAGGTACGATTGCGCACTTTGTCAATTAATATGCAATTACATTAAATAATTAACTTCAAGAGGAAACAAATGTCGTATCAAGTATCTGGGATTTAAGTCTTCCTTAAAATTGTGCATTAGTATTTAAAATATTAATTATCTTTGAGTGCAATTTATTATTAATTTTAAAAAAAGTAATCGTTTAATTAGTGAATAATTAAAAATAGTTTATATTTAAACTATTTCTTTTAGTAGTAAGACTGACTCGAAAGAATATTCACAAAATTTTGCTATTAAATTTATTTTTTCAATTAATCATTTTTAAATTAAATAAAATATAATTTTAATTATGAATAATAAATTAGTTTTTAATTATTTCGCATTGAAAAAAAAAAAAAAAATATTAGTTTTTTTTAATTTTATCACTTTATTGATAAATAATTTTGTTACTTTTTTTTTTTTTTTTTTTTTTCATTGATAGGAAAAATATTATTTAAATATAAAATATATTTAGATATAAGTAAATATCAAATAAATCAAATTTTAGTTTAATATACGAAGATAATTTTTTGTATCGAATTTTAAGTTGTAATGGTTTAGTTATTAATTATGTAATATTAGAAATAATTTAGAAAAAAAAACTATAGCATAACAAAACGCTGTATTATATTAATATTTGATAATATAATCATAATATTACATCTTATTGAATAAATTTAATGACAAAAAAAAAAAAAAAAAAGCAATGAAAAAAAAATGAATAAAATAATGATTGTAAAATATAAAAAAAAATTTTTTAAGACGTAAGTGAAGGTTTTTGATCTACACTAATAATGACATCTTGTTTATCTTTTATCTGAAAATAAATTACGTATATATTTGAATAAACTTTTTTTCATTTAACGAAATTCTTGATCCCACAAAATAGTTTTCATGTAATTAAATATTTTTTAATAAGTATTTAAGTTTAAATTGAATATTCATGCATGTAATATATTATTTAATCTATATTATTAAGAGAGTAAGGAAAACTTTGTTTCCGTCATATCTATATAATAAAATAAATTAATGTTTAAATTTGGTATTATTAGAAAAGTCTCGACTTGAATTTACAGTCGAGTCGCGTCATAAGTCCTCTTAGTGTCTCTCTCATATTAACGCGAGTCTGGTTAAACGAAAAAGATACAAGTCGGACTTATAACGCGACTTGACTGTATGTATTTTGATAGTTTAAACTCTTTTTTTATTGCTAAGTATTGAAATAAATCAACTTATCTACATCATGCCAAAAACATTTAAATTACGCGGGAAAAAAGACAGTCGTAGTTGTTTTCTTGAAATAAATTAATATTTTAATTATTCTGTCACTAAATATGACTGAATATATGAAACTATTATATATATAATTGAATAAACATAAAAAAAAATTTAGTCTATGCCAAGTCTTCTATGATTATAAAAATTAAACAGATTTAATTTGATATCAGTGAAAAAAAAAAAATTATGAGATGACTAATAACAAAAAATTTGGACATTCGTAGATTATTTTTTAATAATCCCATGATTATACAATCATTGAAATCAATCAGTTTGCAAGTCAATGATAAGATTGTTCTCATTAAATTTTAATGATAACAGAAATAAACAAAAGATTCTACAGAGAATAAATTTCAATAAATAGTTAAATTCAATAAATTGTGTATAGTAATATACACGTAGTGATTGCAGGTTACTCGTAATTCTTAAATTTACTAATCAATCGATATTAAAAACAAATTTTAAGCGGTTAATCTTGAGGTCCAACTCATAAATTTTTGCTATTTTTAAGCTCTCTTGGCCTTAAAAAAGTTATTCTTATGTTGGGATTGAAAAAAACAAAATTATTTCATACTCTGGTAGAAAATAGAATTAAAAAAAATTTTAATTAAATATTAAATCGTTTAAGTAATGATTTTTATTGGCGTTTATTATTAACAATTGATTTACATGAATTATAGTTTTTAAACAGCGTAAAGAAACAATTTTTTAAATTTTTATTCAAAATTATACTTAAATAAATTACGAGTGTGAAAGTAGCAGATATGAGATGATTTATAAATTTTAAATAAATTAATTGAAATAATGAAATAGGAAAAAATGTGTGCACTGGTTTTTAAATGATCCGACTACGCATTTTTTAATTTTTATTCTTCTCACATTTTATTTATTTATCCGAAAATTTAAAACATGGCTAATTTTCAGCTCAATTAACGCTCATAATAAATTAACAAATTTGACTGACAATCGCCAAAGCTTCTTAGCATGACTTCAATAAATTTTTTATATAATTGGACTACCAGATTACGAATAGAGAAATTACATGTTTTGTAATTCAAATTTCTTTTCAAAGTTTAGCGAAAGTTATTAAGAAAAATTGAGGAAAAAATATTATAATAATTTATTTCTCGGTTAATTTTTAAACTAAAAACTGTTTCTCAAAAATGTAAATTCAAACGCTAGTGACGTCATTATATCGGTTCCGACGCGCCATATTCCATATTTACCCTATTAGAATAACAACGAAAAGAAAATACAAGAGAATAGCGTAACTTTCATTGGTTCTTATATCCAACAGATGTAATGATGTCATAATCAATTATTTCGTTTTTTTGCGCCAAAATTAATTTATTTTTTATAATTAATTTACAAAAAATTGAAAATTTTGACTTAAAACAAAAGATTAACACATATTCTTAGAAAGTTGTTCTTTCATCTATAAATAAATTTGTGATGAAAAATTCATACAACTTCTCTATTATTAGATTAAAATTAGAAAAACGATTATTTCGATTAATCGTGATTATCAATATCTCTCAGACAAATTAATCTACTGTTATGTCAGAAATGGACATAAATTATGTTTTTGTAGGTATTTGGCCCAAGCCGAAGCCTATAGACCGGGAACCCCAGAGATCTTTTATTAAGGAGGATAGGTTTAATTTTTAAATTAATAATACGATATTTAAATTTTAATTTCTACTATATTGTCAACTCATAAAACAGTTATTCATAATTAATAACAAAAGTATTAGGTGGCTAGCAGCCGACCCTAATTACACAATTGAAAAATTATATTTACTATTTGGATTTTACATTATATATGTTCGAATTTTAATTTTATAATTATATAATTCGGACATTACTAAATTGAACATTTTTAAATTTATTTTATTCTTTAATTGTAAATGACACGTAATTGAATTTTAATTTTATAATTCATGTAACTGAACACTTTTAAATTTTATGTAATATTTTTATTTTTAAATTACACGTGTTTTAATTTTAATTTTATAACTCGGACATTACTAAATTGGACATTTTTTAATTTATTTCATTCTTTAATTATAAATGACACGTGTTTGAATTTTAATTTTATAATTCATGTAACTGAACACTTTTACATTTTATGTAATATTTTGATTTTATTTTGTTATACCTGTTTTCCTGGGTAAATACTTGATGAGCTTCAAATTAATATACTAGTTTAATTTATACTGCACTTTTCTTTTTCTTTTTCTTCATTGTAACAACTTGATCGCACCTTGATTATTGCAGTCAGAAGAGAGCGAGACCTTTTTTTGTTTCTCAGGCCCAAAATTTTCTTATCTTGGTCGGCGCACGCATTATTCTCCCCACTAAGATTTTCCTTAATAGATATTTTTTTGTTCACGTGGTTCATTGTATGTTATAAAATTTATGAATTAAAAAAAAATTGTTTTGAAAATTATAAAAATTAATCGGACGTAACACTACTAAAACAATGTTGAGGTAATCTTATTTTTCGAATGTATCCAATATCTTAACAACTATTATAATTGTAATAAAATTATATTAATAAATTAAAAAAAAAATTAAAGCCGTTGAAAAAATAAAATAATACTGAAAGTAGCAGACAGAAAAATGAATAATTTTCATAAAAAGTTACTTTAAAGTGAAATTAAATTTTTGGAACATGCACAAAAATAATTTAAAAAAATTTTGATATGAAAATTTTAAAAGTTTTTTCTACAAGTTTTTTATTTGTGTATTTAACAGAAATAAATTTTTTCAATGTCTTCTACTTTCTGTATCATAAACAAAAGACAATGTATCTAACATTAAGCTGGGATATAAATTATTTAAAAAATTTCTTACCGATGTTGTAAATTAACTGTTTAACTGAATTTGATATTTTGAATTATGTACGATATTGATGATATTGAAGTTAGTTGACGTCTAATAATTTTTGGACTTTTTTTTAAACAGTAAATTATAAAAAACAAAAATATTTGAAAAAATTGCACTTGTAGTTTTTTGAATTTTCTACATGTGCATATTTTTAGTTTTTTTTTTTTTGTAATTTATTTGTTGAAAAGAAAATCCAAAAATTAATAACTGTCTCCTAACTTCAGGATCATATGATATTGATATGATTTTACTGAAATTTACTTATCACGTATCGTTTAACTCTTAATTGGTAACTAAATTTTTTTCTTTGTATTGTAATAAAACTGATTACATTTCCTTTTTTTTCAACTAGTGTTTTAATTTTTTCGTTTTTTTTTTAATTAGTCTGATTTTAACCAATAAATAAAAATGAGTGTGAATGTAGCAGACATGAGACAAATTTCAAATTATAAAAAAAAGAATTAAACGATTAAAAATATGAAAATAAAAAAAATGCACATACTCATTTTCAAATTCTATAAATGCGCATTTTTTTAATTCTATTCAATTTTTATTTAATTTACTTATTTAAAAATTTGGAAAATTGACAATTGTCAACTACATTCACACTCATTAAATAAAACACACGTTCTACACATGAGGGTGAACGTAGTAGACATGAGAGTTTATAAATTTTAAATAAATAAATAAAAATAATGAAATTTTAAAAAATGCGCGTTCGGATTTTTCATTGATTTAAATACGCATTTTTTAATTTCTATTCTACTTACATTTATTTATTTATTCAAAAAGTTAAAAATTCCCACTTGTCAGTTACATTCACACTCATGTCCTACACACGGACATCATTCGGAAAATAATTATAATAATTTTCTAGGACCTGGAAACTCCAATATCTCATGAAAACTCAATTTTCATAAATAAAACCTAAAACAATAACTTGTTTACTTTTTTGTTGATTTTAAATTTTCTTAGCGGGAAATTTGAAAAATAGTAAATAAATTCGAGGGGAAACATTTTTTAAATAGAAGTGGGAGCATGTTTGACATTTAGTCTGTAATCCCCTACATTCTTAAAGACTTTGATCATCAATATCAATGTTACCAACTCAAAAATTACAAAAGATTTTAACCGAAAAAAACGCACGAGTGCGATTCGTAACTTGAAACATTTGAAATAAATTTAAATAAACATAAACACGTGACAATAAAAAATAACTAAAACTAAAAACCAACCGAAAAATGTAATAATTAATATTTAAATAAATTTTATTCATCATTTTTAATAAATATCAGACTTTAACCTACACTATTTACAGATCTACGATCTAGCGTGTGGTCCAGTGAGTCCGGTATCAGATGACATGCTGTTTATTTAATCACATAAACAACTTTATCCTTTTTACATTTACACTGTAACTGTTGCAAAGTGCGTAATAAATTTAATTTGAAAAAGACAGAGTAAAAAATGTCAAAGTTTACTGGCAAATCAATTAAATCAAGACTTGGATTTTTTTTGAGAAATGGTGATGATGATAATGATGATGATGATGATGCTACCAGCAGCATGGATTGGAATTCTAGTAGACAAAAAATATCTTTCAAGATTAGAAATAGATCCCAGCCCAAATTAATTGATTTTATTAATGGTAATAATGGACATGATGATGATGATGATGATGATGATGATAAACGAACAGGTAAAAATAAAAGTCTAGTATTATTTACTCGAAAAAATAGATTAAGTGGAACAGAACCATATAATGTATCTAGAAGACCAAAAACTCTTTGGAATAAATTAGATAACCTTAATGAAGCAAACTGGTACCAAATAGTGATGCCGCACATCCATAAGTATGATAAAAAAATAATAATTGATGCTTTATTAAATTATATGAAGCCACAGACATTTGTACCAATTATGTATAAAATAGTATATCATAAGGTTATATTTTATGTTGATAATCAAGAGGCTGCTGAAAGATTGGTTAATTGTCATGAAAAAATATTTATTGATCGTGATTTTAAGATACGTGTTTTTTCACAGCCATCAGGATTTCCAAAATTTGAATTTGATGAAGTATTTAAAATGCGTATTAGATTAGCAATGGCAAGTAGATACGTTGAAGAAACTAAATCACTTGATTTGTCATGTTTTCATCATGATGTTCATCTTATTGATGATTATTTTTGTGCTTTATTTAGACCAGAGATACTCATTTATGTATTAGAAATAGCTGCTGAAGCAGTACCGTATTTAGAAGCTTTAAATCTTGATAACAATAAATTATCAAAGATTGAAAAATTGACTGTATTAAGTACACATTTTAAAAATTTAAAAATTCTTTATCTTGGTAATAATAAAATAAAGTATGAATCGACATTAAAAGTATTGAAGGATCTTAAGTTAGAGGAACTACGTCTCGAAGGTAATGATTTTATCAGTAAATTGCAGAAGATGGATTTGAATTACTCAACTGTGATAAGAGAAAAATTTCCAAATCTTGTACGTCTGGATGGTAAATTATTGCCAAAAATTATAAAATTTGATATCGAAGAAACAAAATCTCTGCCTGAATTTATTAAATTCTTTGCGACAAATTCTCACGTCCTGACAATAACTCAACAATTTATAAAACTTTATTTTGACATTTATGATAGTGATTCACGACAGCCATTACTGGACGCTTATCTCGACAATGCAGTTTTTACAATGACAATAGATCCTAAATCTACAATAGATGTCAACAGTGTGTATGCATCTGGTGATAGAAATTTAATCCACACTAAAAATTTTCGAAGAATAAAATTATTTAATAAAGGAAGACTCCACATTGTCACTTGTTTATCAGGATTTCCAAAGACTCAACATCTTGCTGAAACTTTTACTATTGATATAAAAGCTCTGACAGAGTCTATGATGATAATAACAATCACTGGATTATTTAAAGAACTTGGTGTCAAGAACAAAACTGTACGTTTTTTTAGCAGGACATTTATTATTGAACAATTTGGAACCGGATACTGTATCAGCAATGAACAACTTCATTTAAGTGATGCTACTAAAAATCAACAGCAGTTTGTTGATCAACAGCAACTGGTTCATCAACAGCAGCTCAGTCATCAGCAACAGCAGCAGAATATCTTTCAGATGACCCAAAGTCTTGAGGGAATCCCAAGTACACCAGCACCAGTTTCATCGCCGATGATACCAAATGGTAACACACAACTTCCTGATGCCATCAAAGAACAAATGACCCGAGCATTGAGTGTAACAACGAAAATGAATTATGAATGGAGCTACAAATGTTTAACGGAAGTAAATTGGATTTATGACGTTGGTATAAAAGCATTCGAGGAACACCATAAACGCGGAGCTATACCTCCAGAAGCTTTTAGGTGATGGTGCTTTGTTTATTTTTTATGCTTCATATTTTATTTTATTTATTTTTTTGTTACCACTTATTACTTTTGTCATGACTAAAAAAAGTTTATTGTTAAATTTAAGATTTTGAATCATAATTTTTTATGATTTCTTATGGTCAAAGTATTACGTAACTTATAAAGTCTATATTAAGATTAAATATATTACAAAATCAAAGATATAAATTGATCTTAATTTTGATCAATCAAAGTACTTATCAATAATCTCTAGTTACTGAAATAAATACTCGTAATATTTTAAGTAATTAATAGTTATTTGTCAACATTTTTTACTACTGGGTTAAAAAAGTATATAATTAAGAGAAGAAAGATTTTTGTATAGATAATAACTCATAAAAGTGCCAATTATTAATAATAATTAATTATCTATCTTTGTTTTATCATGAACAAGAATTAAAAGTATTATTAATTATAATAATATCATTTAATATTATAACTATATAAGTAAGTAGATGTTTCTATAAAAAATTACTCGTCAGAACGTTTTCTTTTAAGTTACATTTCATTTTTAAAATCAAAAGTCAATGAAACCTTTTTTTAAAGTTTATTTTTTTATTTTTAATGGAAATTTTTAAGTGGAGTTTGTGGTAAAAAAGTCTACTTATTAAAATAATTAAAAATTATAATAATAAATATATAAAATCAATTAATTTTCAAGGATGAAACCCGTGTGAAAAATTCATTTCAAAAAAATTGGTCATATAGAATTTCTAAATTGCGATAGATTTGAATTCCAAGTTTAATTTTTTTTTAACTTTTAGGATTTTAATAGCAAAAAATCTAGTTGATTTAGAATTTTATGCGCATGAATTTTCTACTAGATGAGAAAATTTTTATAACATAATTTTAAAAACCTATATTACATATTTCCCTTTCACTGTAAAGCTTTTAAAAAAAATTCTAGTCTGGTTTAAACTTTATGAACGTAAAATTCTAAACCAATCATATTTTTTACCAATAAACATCTAAAATTTCAAAAAAAATTTTAATTGAATTTCTAATTCGTCTAAAATTTAAAAGTTCTACATGTCCAATTTTTTTGGAATCTGAAATGAATTTTTTTTACACGCAAAATAAAATTATTATTTTTCCATATATCTGAGATATAGATATTGCATAAATTTTATTTGTGTTTTTTTTATCAACTTCCGTAGCATTTTTACCGAACGCTTAATTACATATAAATTTTCATAAATTAAATAATCAATTACTTATATTAACAAAAAAAAAAAGTCAATAAATAATGATGTAATTTTATAAATAAGAGATAGTTATAATTACGACGCTCCTGACATGCTGTCTGTCTAAAATTAAGAACAAAACATTATACAAATATTAAATAAAATTATTGTACTTAATATTTTTTTGACTTACTTCATTTTTTAGAGCCGCTAGTTCTATTTTTTTACTGCGATTAAAAAATCCATTCTGAAATATGAGTATTAATTACTAAAAATTATGATGCTGAAGTTAGCCGACCATTAACATTTTTTGATTTTTTTTTTCAACAATTTAAATTAAAAAAAGAAAAAACTAAAAATATGCACACGTAGAAAATTCAAAAAACTATAGGTGTAATTTTTTTAAATATTTTTTTTTTTTAATTTATTATTTTTAAAAAAATCAAAAAATGATTAGACGTCGGCTAATTTCAGTATCATCTAAAAATTTATCGAGTATATTTTATTTTCAACAAAAAAAAAAACTAAAGCTAATTACCTTGTATAAAATAATTGCAATAATGAATAATGCAACTAATCCTAATAACACAGATCCAATAATAATCCAAATACTGATTGATTTATTCTTATTGCTATCAATTTTATAAATAATTGTATGAGTATAGGTAATTAAATTTGTACCGGAAATAAATTTTTTCATTACAGGTTTAATAACATCAATCAAAGCATCTGTTGTAAAAATAACTTGCTCTTCATAATTTTCTTGAGTGTTATTCCATAAAAGTAAAGGATTAATTGAAAAATCTAGCTGCAGTCCACCGGTATCTTGATAACTACTCAGAGAACCGATCTCACAAATTATTTTTCCACATTCCACATCCGTTGACGTACAGTTTAAATATATTTTAGGTGCATTCTCATTTATTAACGCTTCTGATTGAGGATTTGATATCATCAATGGAATTAATTTCTCAGGAAGTTGATCAGTACTTCGTTTTATTTTTAAATTTGAATTATTAGTTGATATTTTTTCACTCGTATTTAAATTATATTCTAGAATTTCTTCTTTTAAAATCATTGGACTATAATTTATTGATTTTTTCATCATTGGAATTCCAATCGTTGAACATATATATAATTTTCCTGAGATAAAAATCTAGAAGAAAATTATTTTATAATATTTACGTTAATTAAATTTTTGATCAAAGTAATATCAAGTGACTATGTTGTTCCTCGAGTTCACTTATTTTTGATGTTAATAAATATTCTTTCAAGTTTTTGAAAATTTTATTTACAAATTTATAGATCGAAGTAAAATATTATTTCATTACGAATTAAAAGTATATAATTTTTAAAAATATTTATTTATCATTCATTACTTTATAAATTTCTAGAGAAAATTTCTCATGTCAATTATTACTTAAAAATTTTTTCACAAAATTTGCTTGTTAACAAAATAAATTGGGCTCTGTTAATTTTTATAAATAAAAATAAAAAATAATAAATGAATAAAAAGTTTAAAATATTTTTTTTTTTTAGATTAAAAAATTTGATGGTTAAAAAAAAAATTTTTATGGACTATAAAATAAATAGATGATTTAAAATTGAAAACGTTCATAAAACTTGAAAGAACTTTTTTTTTGCAGTCAATATACACCGGGTTAATCATAATTACGTAATTTTAATTAAAAAAAAAATAATGATAATATTTACTCGTGGCTTATTCGTTAAAGTAACGATTTCTACTCCTCGTAATTTAATAGGTACATTAATCGTAAGTCTTGATAGCAAAACAGGAGTTTCGCCAGTTTTCTGAAGTTGATACGCATGCTGAAAACTAATATTTGATGATGACTCATCTTCAATTGAGTAGTAATAGTTCTTGTCAATAGCATTTCTGTACAACAAAAAAAGTATGAAAATTAATTTAAAAAATTACTTGTTTATTTTTGACATACGCGGCAAAAAGGAAAGTTTAAAAATTACAGTTTCAAATATATACTAGCAAAGTTCCTGTACTTAACTGTAAGAACTGTATAACAATTACATTATTTCTGAGACGAAACAATTATTACAGTTCCACATAAAACTTTTTTCAATCTTTAACAGAATTTCATTCAACTAAAAATACATTAGAAACTGTAATAGTTTGTATCTATAATTGTAATTACTTTATTACAAGAAGTACACTGAGAGAAAAAAATCTTTTCGAATCATTGTACAGTAGGACTTCGTTACAAGACTATTAGTTTCTCTCTCAAACTATCGCGATACCTGGTTTATAAAAAAGACAGAATTTCATTAAAAAAAATTTTCTTAATGGAAGAAAGTTTATTTTAAGATATTTTTATCCTTAATTTTTTGTAAAAGTGTAAAGAAAATGTCTTCTGTCAAGAAAATGATTCTTCGCGTTAGATATGAAATTAACGATACAAAAATTTATGTCGATTTATTACTCGAAAAAATATTCGTTTCACAAAAGTTAATTTTTTTCTCTGTGTCTCGATTTTTACCGTGCAAACTATAATACTTGAAGTTTTTTTACAATGGCCGTGTTTTTGCACTAAAAACTGTAATTTTTCCACTGCTCTTTTTTCCGTGTAATAAATCACTTAAAAATTTACCCATGCAAATTAAAAACAAATTCACTTAATAATAGAAGAGATTCATATATATGTTGGTCACCATTATTTTGACTTCGTGTATTTATTTTGATATCAAAGATTACAGCCGTCCCATTTAAACTGCCGTCATTTATTTGACTCATATCTAAATCTATGGTGATCGTTTTCTACAAAATATTTTTTAATTTATGTAAAAAAAAAAATTTATCTTTAATTATTTTTTAAAAATATAAATAGAATTTTAAATACCGTAGTTCCGACTAATAATGGATTATCAACATCACAGGTGACTTTTAAATTTTCTCCATCTGTAATTTCTTGACAAAAAGGTAATACGCTACGCAAATAAATATTTTCAGGTAATTCAATACTAATTGATGTTAAATACGCAGGCTCAGCTTCATTTTTAATATTAAATTCTAAGCTTATGTCTTTGGATCCAATTATCCAAGTTAATTTATCACTAAGTCTATGAAAATTTTAAATAAATTTATTATTGTATGCATTCATTTTATCATTGACTTTATTCATGGAGCAAGAAATAAAATTTTTTGTATGAACAAATAAAAATTACCTATGCAAAGTAACAAAAAATATATAAAAATTATTAATTATGTGTAGTGGGGTAAAAATACTTATTCCATTGCTTAAATTCTTTTATTTAAATTTTGCTAATGTACTTTAATTAAAATCTTTTTATAAAAAATAATTATTTACTTTCTTACTAACCAGTAATTTTTATGTCATTGAATTACTATTTCAACGGATTATTAACAGAAGCTCATTGTATTGATATATTTATTACAAATTTAGTTAATTTTATTCATAAATATTTAAATATACTTTATCAATAATTATAAATATTGAAATAAAGTTTAATTATTCAAAATCTATAAACAAATTCTTAAACGTTTTGGTGGTCTATAAATATATAAAGAAGTACTTTTTCAAAAATAATCTTATAAAGGTTGAGGATTAAAGAATTTATCCGGGTAAAATATTTGGCCGAAAATACCCCGAAATCATAGAATTTTATTTGAAGAGGCCTAAGTTTGGCCGAAATCCCGCAGAATCCGTAGAATTTTATTAGAAGAAGTCGAAAGTTGGTCGAAAATACGCTGAAATTTTATTATTCTTAATAAATAAGTCGAAAATTGAACAATAAATTGAGTCGGCTTATTTTCAGTTTTTTTAGGCCTAATTATCGGCTAATTTTCAGCTTAGTGTTCACTAACTGGACCTTTTTTCGACCGAGATAAAATTTTAATATTATTTTGGCTTGAAATTTTTTCACCCGAGTTCTCTAGTTTTCATTAAAAATTATACAAATATCCGAGAGAAAAATATGATATATTAATTATATATGATTTTATAAATAACGATATAGAACTTATGTCATTATATACATATTTATGTATGGGGTATTCTATGTCAAAAAATAGAATAATTGGAATGTTTCTGTTTGAAAAATCTTTGAATTTTTTCATATTTTTAAAATTAAAAAAAAAACCAATAGCCGACACGATTGTCGATAACGTAGATTTTCATTGGAAATATCAAGCGGGAAATTTTATTTTATTATTATTCTTGTTTTATTTTTGTTTTAATGTGAGCTTTCAAGATGATACTGAAGTTAGCCGGCGTCTAATAATTTTTGTACTTTTTTTTAAACAATAAATTATTTAAAAAATAAATATTTGAAAAAATTGCACTTTTAGTTTTTAAAATTTTCTACATGTGCATATTTTTTAGTTTTTGTTTTTTTGTAATTTAAGTACTGAAAACAAATCTGAAAATTACTTATTGTCTGCTAACTTCAAGATCATGCTTTCGAGGTATGCATCATTATTTAGAATTTTAGATTTTCAAACTTATTTGACGACAGTTTATCCATTCCCAGAACTAGTGTCATTTGCATTATAATATAATTAGAAATTCTTTAACTAAGATTATAAAGAATTAAATAATAAGTTATAAAATTAACAATTTTGACTGAACAATTTTTTAAATAAAAAATAGTTTAAAAATACTCGACACCAGTTAACCAATATTACGAGATTAATCATTTGTTAATACATAATTTAATGGTAAGTTGATACTTGATTATTGTTATTATAATTATTTTTTTTAGTAAAATAACAAAGATATTGTGAAAGTATATGGGATAGCAAATAAAATAAGTACCCACATCCTTAGGTTTGGTTAAAAAATATTTTTCCGTTATTTATTAATGCAAGTGTTAATAATTAATAAAAAAATTTAGATTATAGAAAAATAAACTTGTAGTTTAATTTCATTTGAAACTTGTTCAAGATTATAGGTGTGTATAGTTTTTTTTATGTATTTAAAAAACATTTCTTCAGTTCAATAAATGAAATGTAACAAAAAATATTCACAGCCCAAGGTTTGGTTAAATTTTTTTTTGTTTTTATTTAATTATTTATATAATTGAATTGGTAAAAAAAAATTATGTTATTTAAATAAAGGTTCGAAGATATTAATTGAACTCAAAATTTGTCAAAAATTACAGATTAAATTTTTTGAGTGCTTTCAGAAATTTTGTTGTGAAATGAAAAGTTTTCTTATTCATTATTAATTATTATACTTTGGAAAAATATTTTTTAATAAAATTAAATAGATCTAACAATTTTGTTTAGTTTTTAAATAATTATTTAATTGAAAAAAATAAATAGGGTTGTGGGTACTTATCACAGTAAAAAATATTGTGTATTTATGTTAAAAACGGTCCGTGTTAAATTTTTTGTGTTAATTATTTTGTATTAAATCAACACATTTCAGTGTGTTCCTTTAAAATTTTAAATCGATCTACTATTTAACACTTAAAAAGTGTTACTTAGTATAAAAATTATAATTATCAACATTTATTTAGCTTTAAAATTAACAAAAACTTTATGTTAGAAACTCAATTGATAGTCAAGGAAAAATTGTTAGAAAAATGAAAGTGAAATCAAAATTTTATAAATATCAATTTATCTTAATAATTTATAATATTAATATATTAAATTTACCATTTACTAAAATCGGAATTTTTAACATACTAATAAAAAAATTTTAGTTATAATTTTGAATTATTTCATGTAATGTTAAAATTATTTTTTCGCTAAATAAAAATGTGCTCTTGTTTTTTTAAAACAAATTTTTTGATTTACTATTTACATCCAATATGGAAGATTGCGAGATTTTTTTTTAAATCTTGACTAAAAATATATTGTTTACTGTCGAAAAATAGTTATATCTTAAATAATAATTGTTGTCACTATTGATAACATCAAAATAATGCATAAATTTTATTTACTGAATATCTATGGTACCACAATAAAATGTTAAAGTTAAAATTTTTTTGTGTTGCCACTGACATTTAAAAAGTGTTAAATTCACTTCTTGTATTACTCGAATTTTGTATAGAGATTTGAACACAAACCCGTGTTAAAAAAAAAAACAAATATTGTGTATACCGTTTTTAACACACAGATTGTGTTAATTTTTGAAAAATGCTTTTCACTGTATATTCGATCAGAAATATGGTAAAGATTATAAATATATCATATGTTTGAAGTTCTAAAAATACTTAGTAAAATAAAATTTTGTTGACAAAATTTAATTGCAGATATTCTACAATGGATAAAACCCCTCCAACCGGCGGATCAAATCCAGAACCTACAGAAGCTAGCAATGAAACAACTTTTAAAACCACTTTTATCTGCAAAAGTAAAAATGAACTAGTCACATCAAGTATTTTTTACATAAAAAATGTGCCAGGTTTGAGTTGCTATCTTACTGTTAAATGGGAAGATAAGGGAAAATTGCAGTTAAGAATAGTGAAAAATCATATTAAATCAGCAGCAGCAATGATTGAATTTTCAACGGACGGAGTACCCCCTCTAATAATGAATCTGATTGATTGGAAAGATGTGTATGTTACTGAATTTCCATTTGCTCGTCATTATAAGGTCTTTTTGTCTGGTAATAGATGGAAATATGATTTAGAATTAACTTGTTCAGTAATTTGGTACGGATTTACAGATGAACTATACAATCCAGATTTATATAAACATATGAAACATTATTTCAAAAATAGCGAATTCAGTGACGTTGTCATAAAAGTAAAAGACAAAAAGTTTCTTGCTCACAAAATGGTTTTAGCAAGTCACAGTCCAGTATTGAGGACTATGCTCACTACGGACATGAAAGAATCCAATGAGAATTGTATAACTTTCCAAGATTTAAATGAAGATCTTGTAAATGAATTGCTTACGTACTTCTATACAGGAAAATTAGATAAAGCTAACGATGATTACAATATGGCTCTAAAGTTGTTCGAGTTCGGAGGAATGTATCAGATTAATGAGCTAAAAAATATCTGTAGCTGGATTTTAGGTAATAATTTAAAGGTTGATAATGTACTGATTTTATTGGAGTATGCTAGGATTCATGAGTGTCAGATATTGAAACAACGAGCTATTGCATTTATTATACTCAATAGAAAACAATTATTTGTTTGAAAATAATATCATACACTAATTAACTAATTTTAATCAATATTAAATTAATTATCAGACTTTTATTTTTCAATGAATCACTTTTTGCTTTTTCATAAAACTAAAATTTTATTGCATGTTTTACGATAAATAAAAACAATTTTCTTACTGTATAGAGTAATTTTTTCTTCTTACTTTTAATATTGAGAGAATGAGTCATCAAAAATTTTTCGAGACTAATAGATCTTTTAGTGCATCTTTACTGAAGATAACTTCTTTAAAATTAATTTATTTAATAAACATAACTTTTTTTCTCTGTATCGAGAAATTAAAAAAAAAAAAAAACCCAAAACTTCCTGCTGTTTTCGAACTTAAAGAGCTCGAAAATGATGTTATTAGTAATTTTTTATATCGTTGCGTGAGCTTATTATTTTCTTTTGAACCAAAAAAAAAAAACATTTAGCTAAAAAGAAGTTAACTTTGTCGTACGATATCTTTGGAAAGAATCGACCGATTTGAATGTACTTGGTGGCAATCAAAATGGCTCATCAAGACAGAACTGATTATATTTTGAGACAAATCGGACAAGTGATTTACGAGTTATATGAAAAATATCACAAAAAATAAATTCTTGTAATTTTTATTTTTCGTATAACTCGTAAACTACTTGACCAGTCAACTTTAAAATCTAATCAGATTTAAATCATGAGACCTTTCGATTGCCTCCAAGTACATTCAAATCAATTGATTCGTGCCAAAGGTATCGACAAAAGTTAGTTTACACACACATATAAACAAACGCACGCGCGTGGACGTCTATCCGGAAATAGTCAAAGTATCTTCCTAGGACTTTAAAACGTCGAGATCTGAAGAAAACTCGATTTTCGAAAATTGGACCGAAACCAATAACTTCCTTTTTTTTTTAATTTTAAATTTTCATGACGGGAAGTTGAAAAATACAACAATTACAATGCGAATAACAGACGTAAAAATATAATTATATATATATATATATATATATATATATATATATAAATTTAAAATTAAAAACAAGAATCCATTAATTAGTTGTAACTAATCGCAGAATACAATAATACCAACCAACAATGTCAAGAAATTTAATAAATATCAGTATTAATTATCAAATTATTAATTACTCATTGTTAATAGTGTCGCTTCTATAACTTCACCATACAATTTGAGGCAAATTAATTTGTAGTCCTACTTTCAATCGTTATCTTAACGAATGTAGCAGCTAATGTCAAAAGGAAAAATAAACGTCAAAAAAATGTTCCAGTTCGCAAAATTAGCTTACAATGTCGGCTATACAAATAATGGGTGCTGACTGCGCAAAATTTGTAAAAGCCACAAGGGTATAAAACGGGCATTGCTCCCTTAAATGGAATCCAGGGACCCATATCAGAAATAAAAAAAGTACTTTTGAACAATCGATGGGATGATAAAAATGTACGACTATTTTATCGAGCAATTTCTCTAATATTTTTTATGTCTAATGCATGGAAAAGTAATTGTAATTTGTACATACCCAAATTCTTATTTCTTGCATTACAAATTGTAAATTAACATTAAGATTATTTTTTACCCAATGAAATTAGTAGATAAAGATATTGAAGATGTACAAACTTCATCTAATCCACATTCGGTATTGAATGGAATACTTAAATGTTTGATAGTCGACTCCACTCCTTTATATCCAATCGGACACAGGTCACATACAACTGCGCCTGAGAAAAAATTATTTATTACAATTTATGAGGAATATTTGACAAATATAATTCGGTAATTTTACCTTTATCTTTTGAAATTGTTACATTATGAAATTTATGGGTCATTTCAATATCAATTGAGTCGATAAAATTTTTATTACTTTCCTAAAAAAATAAGTAATTAAATTTTTAAATAGATAAATACACAGTAAAAAATATGCAGAGTGAACGCAGATTAAATACGGAGTGAATTTAGAGTAAATGCGAAGCAGACGACTTTTTATTTAATCTCTTCGGAGTGAAATTCACTTCGAAGAGGAGTTTATTTTAATATTTGAACTCCGGTTTGCAGTGAATCCCAATTGAAATAAAATCCGTAACCACTTCAAATTTACTCCCGATTTTTTACAGTGTAATTATTAAATTAAATGAATAATTAATTAATTATTTTACCAATAATTGAATATCTTTATTAATGCAAAGAGTAACTAAAGTATCATTCCACTTGAAAATATGCTGGACAAATATTTTCGTTTCGTTAACTCTTTCAAAATTTTTATCAACAGAAATTGTCAAATTAAAACTTTCTACAAATGGTTGGAAAAGTTTTCCATTTTTAAAATGCTCTACGCAAAATGTTAATTGAAAACTCGTAGTGTTGCGATCGAGAGAACGAGGCGATGAGTGACCAAATAAATTAACTTTCAAGACAGGTCTGCTTTTCAATACTAAAGCATGACCAGATTTGTAAGCTCCAATAGCAATATCAGGAAATCCATTGTCATCAATATCAACGGGAGTTGATAATGAAAATCCAAATGTTTTTACTGTTGATTTAACTCTGAGTACTTGGACATTTAAATTAGTTTCCATGTTAGATATTAAATCACCGTTGTAGATATAAACTGCTCCATTGTCTTCCCAAGGCGCTCCTACAATTAAATCTAATCACAAATTAAATTAGTGAAATAATAAATCAACCATAGCTATAGTTTTAATTTAAATAATCAATTCAAGTACCACTATATCCATCTGAGTCAATGTCACCGGTAGTTATAGAGTATCCAAAACAACTGTCTTCCGTTGGTCCATTAATTATAATTGGTGGTTCTAAAAATCTCTAATGCATTATAAATAATTAAAATCATAAAATAATAATGTGATAATAATTATTACTTAATAATTAAAGTTAACCATAATAAGAATAAAATTTAAGAAGTTATCAAAAAAATTTGACGTTTTATAATTTCAATTAACTTTCATAAATTTAATAATAATTTTATTGAAGATAAAAATTAATTAAATTATTTTTATAAGAATTATAAAAGTATGAGGGGTGAAGGGTCAAAATGGGCTCTCTAGGGAATATGACCTATCCTTGTAGGAATTTTTCTATGCAAAATGTAAAAATAATTCTTACAAATTAAAAATAAAAGTTTTAAAAATCTTATTCGCTCTTCAAAACTCTGAGAAAGTATTATCAAGTCCTAAGAAGTCGAATGTTTAGACAAATTTGGCGAGTTTTCTAAGAAAATTATTAAGACTTATTAAAACCTTCGGAAGAAAATTTTCCTGGCAATTAAAAAAGTTTTTCAAAATTATTCATAAAAAATGAACAAATTCAAAATGTTGGCCAATATGGTCCCCCGAAAAAATTAAAAAAGATGAAAAGCTTATACTAAATTTTATTTTATTCGCAAAACAAAATGAACTTCTCTAAAAAAACTTTTATCTTATACATTTCTTCTTATGATTATATTTACTTTTATTCTCCTACAATATAGTACATATTTCTTTTTATTCCTATATTTTTAAACTAGTTTATAGACTAGAATGAATACTCTTCCGCACTTTTTAATTATCAATTGATAGTTAAGAATAAATTGAACATGCGCAATAATTCAAATGTCAATAGACAAGTTTTTTATAAAAATTTAATTTATTAACAAAAAATAATTGAATCAAACTCTATGACTACACGGAGAAAAATGGAGTTAAAAAATCTTCGAATTTTAAATGTGCGGTCGATCAAACCGCCAACAGGAAGTCGAATCGCCAAAAAATTATGATGCTGTACTATAATTATTATTGTGAGCCTCTAAAAAGTTTTTATACTGTACTATAATTCCTATTTTAGACAAATAAATTTCAATGCAATTTATCAATATGTTTAAAGCGTATAATAATTTTTGTGGTGCATAATAATTTTTTGGCAACTCAACTTCCCGTTTCAAGTTTGGTCGACAGCATAATAAAAATCGATAAATTTTTTACGTCCACTTTTTTCATTTAATTCATTTTTAAAAAATTATAATTTAATTCAAACTAGAATTTGTAGATTGCTTAGAAATTTAAAATTTTATTTGCAGTAACTTCAGGCGACCCTTTTTGCCCCTTGTAATTTAAATTTATAAGTAATAAAAAGGAAACTGTTTTACCCCTTGTAATTTAAATTTATGAGTGATATAAAGGGATCAATTTTACCCCACAGGCGCATTTTGCTTCCCCCTTTTATTAATTTTGAGTAAAAATTAACTAATCATTTGCACTAGAAATTGATTGCCAATAGACTTGTATTGGTTTTTATGCAGTATTTGACCCATTTAAGTGGATTCTATGAGAACTTTTGGATAGGCGCAATAATTTCTCTAATTTACCGAAACTTCTAATATTGTTTGCAAACAATTATTTACAAAATAATTGACGTATTAAAGTTTGCCGATAATTATTTTAATAGTAAAATTATTATATCAAGCAACTAGTTCTCTAATTTTATTACAACCCTGGCGGGTCCGAATTACGATAAATTACGGTATTTACTGTAAATTGCGGCAATTTAAGATATTCGGACTAATTGCGGTAAAGATACGGCAATTCGACGTAAATTTGTGAGAATTGTGTGGTATTTCATAGTAAAAACGCGGTATTTTATCACAAGCGTGTAGGTTTATTACAAAATTACCCTAAAGTGAAGTATTGAACGGTGTTACGGTAAAAATGCCGAAATTTACCGTAATTCGGATTCGCTAGGGAAAGTATTTCCTTATGATTATGATTTGTTTTAATTGTAAAATAATATGGATAAAATTATGTTAATTAATTACATTTGAACTGCCAAAATAAATATAAACTCTTCCATTATCACTTCCCCAATGAGGAGCACCAATAATAAGATCATCATACCCATCATTATTAACATCTCCAGCTGTCAAACTAGCTCCAAAGTATTCGCCAACCATTTGTCCTTTTATACTCATTATTACTTTTGCTGGATCTGTTTCAGGATCTAATATTCCTACCTTGTAACCAATAATTTTTATTGAACCATCAATCATTTTTTATCTACATATTAATTAAAAAAAAAATTAATTAATTTACTTGTCCAATAAGATTCCATCCAGGAGCACCGCCAGCAAAAAAAAGTTTATTTTTGTTAAAAAAATATCCTGAAGTAACAGCGTATCCTTTAAAAATAATATTAAATTAAAATAGATAATTTTTTAATGATTGCATTTAATAAAATAAATAATAAAAATACCAAATTGTGTTAAATCATCAATTGTCGGAAGTAAAACAGCTGTTTTTTGACCTTTGATTTGAACAGTACCGATGACTTCATGCTTTGGCGCTCCAGTAATCATTTTAGATTTATTTTTATCATTTCCACTTGTCTTCGCATAATGTACAGAAAATCCATGCAAAGGATTATACCAAAAAGTCGATAAAAAATCTAAATTAATTAATAAATGTAATACTTAATAATTATTTTAATTTAATTAAATTGTTTATTTATAAATAAATAAATAATTAAATACCATGAGATTTAAAATTATCTTCTAATTCTAAATTTCCTGATGATATTTTACCACTGTAACAAACACCATGCATGCTAACGTGTTTATCAATTATTGAAAAAATAGATAAAATTGTTCTTGGAGCACAGACCTATTATTTATCAAATAATTAATTAATTAGTCAATTATCATCAATAAATTATTTAGATTTGAATGAATATAAATATTAGCATACTGTTAAAATATCATTATTTTCATCTAAAGCCATTGCTGCGCCAAACCAACCATCCTCTTTTTTAACTATACTATTGTAATTAACTTGACTAATGAATCCTGTCTCATCATTAACATCAACTGGTCTAAATTGTTCGCACTTTACACTCTTTAAATTACATCTATAAGAAGCACCTGGTTCGTAAGGAGCTCGTGCACTTCTAGGTACTGATGAATAATTAGCTCTGGGTGCTCCCACAATCATCCTTTAAAAATTTTTCACCACTTTTTGAATTATTTGTAACTTTTCAAATTAATCGATTCGAATCGAAAAAAATCTGATCATCTTTTAAATATTCAATTTTTATTTAATGGAGAACTTAAAAATTGAATAATTAGATAAAATCGAACTACTCGTAACTTTTTGAATCACTAGAAACTTTTCAAATTATTTGTAACTTTTTGAACTATTTGAAAATTTTTGAATTATCTGAAAATCTTCAAATTATTTGTGACTTCAAATTACTCGATTCGAATCGAGAAAATTCTGAACAGCTTTTAAATGTTTAATTTTTTACTTATTATTACCCGCAGCTGTCATTAACTTAAAAAATCATTTTTAGTGCGTAAAAATTAAGGTAATCCTCGGGCAGAGCCCCCTCCACTTTAAAAAAATTTATGATTGTGAATGTAGCTAACAACTGTGAATTAAAAAAACTCTTGAATAAGTAAATAAAATATAAATTAAAAAATGCGTATTTAGGTAAATAGAAAATCAGCGTGCGCATTTTTTGAAAGTTGATTAATTTAATTAAATAATTTATTATGATACTAAATTAGTTGACGTCTAATAATTTTTTAAATTTATTCAAAACGATAAGTTATAAAAAGAAAATATTTTTAAAAATTTCATTTATAGCTTTTGAAATTTTCTATAAGTGCATATTTTTGGATTTTTTTTCTTTGTATTTTGTTTGTTGAAAAAAAATCGGAAAATTTTAAATTGTCTGCTAGCTTCAGGATTACTAATTTATTTATTTAAAATTACAAATTATTTCATGTCTGCTGCACACTCATAAACATTTTCAAGGAGTGTGAATGTAACTGACAATTAAGATTTTAGAAAATTTTTGAATAAATAATTAAAATGTAGAAAAAAAAAATGCGTATTCATGTAATTAAAAATTCAGCGCGCATTTTTTTAAATTTCATTATTTAAATATATTTATTTATTTACTTAAAATTTATAAATTGTTTCATGTCTGCCAGTACATTCACACTCACAAAAATTTTCAATAATTCAACTATCATAATTAAATATTTTTATGTTGACTTAATGTGCTAGCAAAGTGTTAAGGTTTTTTATAGAATAACTATAGTGTACCTATATAAATAAACGAAAGCAAAGTACTTAGTATATTTTATAACTGAAAAAATTACTTCTTTGGTTTCATTTATTTTATAAATGAGTGTTTCATTTCTAACTCTTAATTGACAACATCTTGAACACGCGAATGACAACAATGAAAAAATGGCAGCGTAAATAATATAGTCATCAAAATGTTAAGAAAAAAGTGACAAAGTGATATAAGCAATGGCAGCATTTTTAGTTGCCAGTTAGGACGGAGGTGCAATTTAACAGTGGAAGTACTTTCAGGTATAATGTTAACGCATAAAACTGAGTATCCTGAATGCACCCGCATGGCGCTTGGAATTAGTATTACAAAATATTTGTATTTATTGATCATCATTTTAAGAAGATCTTAAATCATTAACTTATCGAGAACCCCTTATATAGTCTAATATGTTTACTAATCGACCATAAATATTGTAAGTATTATAGGATTATCATTATAAAGTTATCAAGAAATTGTTTAGACAATTATGATATTAGAGTCTGCAGGGAAATAGAGATGCTCGTATTTTACAAAATTACGAAATTTACTGTCATCTTAGAAAAAAGAAAATTTTTTTATAAATGCATATGGAGGATTTTTTACGATATAATTGCGCCTATTTTTTACAATATCTATAATTGCCACCCGAAATTTTTTGCGATTTTGAAAAATAATTATCACAAAAATTGCACTGATAGTTTTTTTAATTTTCTATACGTGCATATTTTTAGTTTTTAGATAGATTTTTCTATAATCTAACTATTGTTTTTGTCCTCATGGTCGATTTTTCAAGGAATTTTGTCATAACCTACCATAATTAGTTGAGTATAGGGTTCAAAAATACTATTCGTTAAAAAATTTATATTTATGTATAAGGCTGGTTCTTATTTTAGACATATTCGAATTTTTATGCTCCCAGAGGCTTATGTGGTTCGAAATAAATAAAAAAAAATATCCTCTAAGTTTCAGAGGTCTCTATCTCAATTTTAACCCGTGCTGCACAGCGTAAGTTTCCCGTTTGAATAACATGGGGTTTTTGGTATTGAACGATTAATTTTTTATTCCAGCCAAATTAATTGCTCAAAAAATTTGAAAATCTGTAGACTTTACCCTTATAATAGTAGCTACTCCTCAGAATTTTTACAGATTTTTAGCTACTATAATTTTGGATGTACAGCAAGATGAAAAGAAAAAAAATTTTTTCATTTTTAATTACGGAAAAACAATTCCTTTCAAATTTGAGCTCTTAATTCGAACCGGATCATGTGTCCCATATTTTTTTTCCAAAAATTATCTTTTTAAGGACCAGCCGGCATCTAACAAATTTTGGAATTTTTTCAGAACGATAAATTATAAAAAAAAAAGTATTTTAAAAAATTGCACTGATAGTTTTTTTTAATTTTCTATATATGCATTAGGGTACGTCATTTCGGAGCAAAATTTTTTTTTTTAAGTGCATGTGGAAAAAATCATAGTTAAACACAAAAAAAAAAATTTCGTGCATGGAAAAAAATTCTATGTCGATTACTATGACCTAGCTCATTGAAAATTTCGATTTCCCATTTAAATAACACGGGAAAATTTTTTTTTTACCTCATTAACAAATCAATAGATCGAGTAGGCTAATACATATTTTTGTCGGAAATTGAACGTTCTACAAAAAAGGTCTCTTATCATGTTTTGATAAATCCATCTGATGTTCAAAAGTTATTAGAGCTCGAAGTAAAGTTGACGATCTTTTTACTTTTCCGGCGAAACTTTTTTTAACACTTTTATTCTCTACAAACTATTATCAGTAAAGTTTTTCCAAATTCTGCATTCTTTTCTAGTTATTTTCATTTCAATGTCGAGCTCTTGAAATCAATCAGAACACTACTTTTTTAAGAACTTGAAATTAAAATGCAAATAACCCGAAAACAATGCGGAATTTGAAAAGAATTTACTGATAATAATTTGTAGAGAATAAAATTGTCAACAAAAAAAACCTCAAAAAATTTTGTGATAAGTCTGATGGTTTCGCCGGAAACGTGAAAATATCTCCAACTTTACTTCGAGCTCCAATAACTTTTGAACAGATGGATTTATCAAAAAATGATGAGACCTTTTTTGTAGAGCGTTCAATTTTCTAAAAAAATATGAATTAGTCTATTCAATCTATTGATTCGTTAACGAGGTAAAATCACTCTGAGTTAAGAAAAAAATTTCCCGTGTTATTTAAATGGGAAATCGAAATTTTCAATGAGCTAGGTCTGTAATCGACATAGAATTTTTTCCTTGTGCGAAAATTTTTTTTTTTGTGTTGAACTATGATTTTTTTCAGATGCACTTAAAAAAAAAAAATGTTCCTCCGAAATGACGCACCCTGATATGCTTTTTTTTAGTTTTTTTTTCTTTGTAATTGATTTGTAATTGAAAACAATAAATTAAAAAATAAAAATATTTGCAAAAAATTGCACTTGTAGTTTTTTAAGTTTTCTGCATGTGCATATTTTAAAATTTTTTATTTTTTCAAAATCATTACCCGGGAAAAAATCACCATGCATAATCATGCATGGTTCATGCCTGGCCGTGCATGATTCGTGCATAATTTATGCTTGATCCTGCATGACTCATTCATGACCAGGCATGACTCATTCGAGACCAGGCTTACTCATGACTTACGTTAGAAATAATTGTATCCAGAGATATGATCCATCAGGAAAGGTCATGCTTGAGCATGCTCTGTTACGCATGACCATACATCGTTCATACTTGATCATATATAACTCATTCGTGATCAAGCATGACTCATTCGTGATCAAGAATGATCATGCATGGCTCATTCTAAATCAGGCTTGCTCATGACTTACGTTAGAAATAATTGTATCCAGAGATGTAATCCCTCGAGAAAGGCCATGATTGAGCATGCTCGGTCATCCATGATCATGCACGGCGCAGACATGATCGTACAAGGCTATGCATGGACAACCTTAATCTTTCACGGTTATATGCAAATAGTGAAAAATATTTATGAATATTCAGGCTTGATCATGCATGACTAAGATCATGCACGGCGCAGACATGATCGTACAAGGCTATGCATGGACAACCTTAATCTTTCACGGTTATATGCAAATAGTGAAAAATATTTATGAATATTCAGGCTTGATCATGCATGACTAAGCATACTCGTTCATATCCATAAATGAAAGTTAGTCGTTAATAGAAACTGTCAGATTAATTATAATTATTGTTTTCTTTTTATTTTATTATTTATTTAATTTAGATTAACCCGGGGAAAAATCACCATGCATGATCATGCAGGATTCATGCATGATGAATGCCTGACCGTGCATGGTTCATGCATAATTTATGCTTGATCCTGCATGACTCATTCATGACCAGATATGGCTCATGCGTGATCAAGCATGATCATGCATGGCTCATTCTAGATCAAGCTTGCGCATGCATTAAGTTTAAAATAATTGTGAAAAATTCCCAATAAATTTTACTATGGGTGCATAGTAACACTGAACTATAAGGAAACTGATATAAAATTTACAAGTGGCCCATAGTAAACGGATGCGCATAGGCCACAATCGTGTAGTCTGCGCATAGTAAACGTTTGTTGGGAATTTTTCACAGTGTACACAATAATACTCACAAAATAAGTTAATTTCAAATTGACTTATCATTATTTTTATTTTTTTTTTTTAATAATTTGAGGGATTGTGCTTGCTCAGGCCTGATCATGTCTGAATATTGGCCAGCCATGATCATGCATGCTCATGGCTGGCCAATATTCAGGCATATCATGCATGAGATTAACGCATGATCATGCATGATCAGACCTGATGATTTTTTCCCGGGTAGTTGAAAAAAAAATCAAAAATTGTCAATTGTCTGATAACTTCAGGATCATCAAATATCCCCTCCATCATAATTATGACGATGGACATTTAAAGGGAAGTGGGAAAAAAATAATTATCCCGGATTAACTATTAGATAATTGGATAAGTAAAGGAAAGAGAGGGGGTAAAACTAAGAAAATTGAAGTAGTGGGAGTTTTGTTTTGATTTCGAAGGTATACCGCAATCACCTACTTAGAGTAATTTTTGATCTTGAGAGTATCAGTTGCACGCTCTTGACCTCAGACTCAAAATCAAAGTTTATCAGTAATTCAAAGTTAAATTATTACAAAATGAATATCAAAGTTCATCACTAATTCAAAGTTAAATTGTTACAAAATGAATATCTATAAGAGTTGTTTAGTGTCTAACTTTGTTAATTTTTAATTCCACTTTATAAAAATCGACATTTATCTATTACATCAAATTTATTACAATGGACATCTCAAAATTCACCTACACAAAAGTTTCTTGGCTGATAGAAGAAGGATTCATCAAGGATGTCAATAAGGAGCTTCCATTTGAAGGTAAACCAATGTTCCTTCATGTGGCAGTAGCGAACTCCGATGAAAAATTGGTCGACTATCTGCTGCGCAAAAAAGCTGATAAAAATTTGAATAACTTGGTATGGGGAACTCCTCGCCCTGTCGCTGTGAAGAATGAAAATCTACAGATAATTCAGACTTTAATTAACTCCGGAGTAGACGTCAGTCTGCAATCACTATCGTACCCTTGGCTTTTACCCTTACAAATGGCAGTTCAAATGCGAAGGAACATCGAAATCGCTGAATTGCTATTTTGTTTAAGGATGAACACGAATTGGCGGTTGGTTTGAAATATGTTAGTGACCAAATTATTTCAGATCTAAGTATTAAATCTGTTTTTCCACTGTACGCTGGAATACTAGCTTATCGTTTACGAAAAGCATTAGGACGAAAAAAATTATTATATAGTGTGATAGATTCAATTTATGATGTTTTTAATGAGATTCTTCCAAGTACTTTTACATGGAAGATTTTGAAACTTTTAACTTACGAAGATTTAAAAAATTTTACTGATCATTAAAATAAAATATTTATCGTGAGTATTGTTCACAAGTTTGTGATTTGATGGTAGCGATTTCATGTATATATACTAATTTAATTAATTTGTATATATTGTATGTGTATATCGAAACAACAATGTTACTTTTGATATTTCTGTACAATTAAGAAGTATATTATTTTAAAATGACAGAATACCCCTGAATCACTGTCAAACAAGATTTATCGTCTCTGATAAAATTCAGTGGGTAACCCGTCCCATAAATGCTTCAAGTTGGGAATATAATAATTCTGAAATAAGTTTCTTACCAGGGACAATACAAGAGGTGTGCGCGATCTAGTGGTGAGCACCGAACTACTCTCGCTGCTGCTGCCTAGCACCACAACTTTTTAAATCAGTAGTTATTAGGTTTAAATGTACATTTATTAACCTCGATAAAATACATACATTTATTCTAAATGAAGATATTTTTTTGTGTCTAAGTAATATTTATTAGAGTTAATATAATAATATTTTGCTTTAATATTTGGGTTTGTTGGCACTATAAAATAATTTAGTTGTCTATTAAATAAATATTTTCTTAATTTTACCAAATTATTTTATTATCTTAGAGAGAGAATTATTAATGTCAACCAAATAGTCTGTAGTATGTTGACGTAATAAAATTTAGTTGCCCAAATAAATATTAGTTTAACAGAATTTAACAAAACCAATTTAATTGTCTGTGATGATACTGAAAATCACAGATGTCAAAAAATTTGTAATTACTAACAAATACAACAAATTATTAAAATCTTATTATTTTAAAATAATAATAAAATTGTTTTTATTAATATTTAATTTGTCTATAAAAAAAACATAATTTTTGAGTGTTATAATAAATTGTAATTGTGTAAAACTTGAGTTATATAGTCTATATTGTTTAATAAATTGTACGTATACATGGTATACCATTTAAATTTACTTTTTTAAAAAGGAAATACAATAATACACAGAAAAAAAGGATTTTTTGGCGCGAAAAATTTTTACTCGCCCCAAGAATTTTTTCGCATTATAAATTCAAAATAAAAATATTCTTGGGGAGAGAAAACATTTTCTTGAGGCATAAAAAAATGTCTTGTGCTAAGAAATTTTCTCTAGTCCTGAGAGTTTCTATTTTCATTTTATAATGCAAAATATTTCTTGCGCCAAGAAATCCTTTTTTCTATGCATGTTTTTAAAATTTGTTAATAAATTGATTAATATAATTAATGTGAAACATAAAAATCAACGGCTTATTAATCTCAATAGTTTGATGGGTAAATAATTTTTTCTTTTCTTATAAGTAATTAATAAACATTTGTTATTTGGTAATCCCCATAACAAATTGGTATAGTACTTGACTTCCATTTAAATTGAGTTTTAAATATTCCCCAAACTTCCATTTTCTTAAATTCAGATTGCAATTCTTTCTGCAAATCTGATAATAATTCCGTCCTATTTATTTTTGAATCTTGGCCGGCTCCATATAGACCAATGAGTTTAGTAAAAGCATTTACAAAATTTAATTCTGATAATCCATTATTTTTTACTACTGCGGCGAGAAAGTGCGCGCGATAGGCAGCTGCTCGTGCGAGAGGGAGAGGTTCAGGCGCCTGGTTCGTTTTTTCGTCATATCTAACGAAATATTTGAGATACGAAAAAACACTATGATATCTTTTTTGTGTATTTTTTCATTTTGAACTTTTTATTTTTCATAAACTGCCCCGGTAAATCAGCGGTTCGGGAGTTATATCGATTTAAACAATTAAATTGTTATTAACAATTGTTTGCACCACTTTTGAACAAAACAGTCTCAATTTTGGTGAGCCTTGGCCCAAAATACGTAAGAAACCGTTGAGTTTAGCCGGTGCCAACAAAATGTATACGGGCTCTCCTCTTCAGCCGAAGGACTATAGAGAGCTTAGTTTTTTTAAGTAACCAACAGTAATTATTTTGTAGATTCATGTCTGAAGCTCTATTTACCTCTGACTAAAATTTGAATTATTCGAAAAAATAATACAATTTTAAATCGTTCAAAAGAAAGTTTTGAAATTATTAGTAAATTTTCAAATAATTCGAAAACTTACGAATATTTCGAAAATTCACGAATAATTCAAATTATTCGATTCAAAGTTCAAATCAAATAGTTTTATTCGATTCGATACGAATAATAATTCATAACTTCGAACTATTCTCACTTCCCTAATTAATTATTTATTTAATATACTTACCAGGGCTTTCGAAGTAAAATACTGTATCCGAAATATGAAAAATCACGATTACGAGCAATAATTGCATTTTTTAAAACGATATTATAACAGAAACTTATTGGAATATTAATAAAAAGTATGAATATTATCAAATTACTTGCGAGCATTTTGAAAAAAAAAATTATTTAATGAGTCAGTATGACAAGAAATTTAACAGTGATTGAATCAACTTCATTACTCGTGAATAAAACCTTCAATAATTCAAGTACAGGAAGAGTCAGCACTGATAAGACTATCATTTTCACACAAAGCTTTGTGTCCGCTAATGATATTTATAATTTATTATTATATCGAATCATCTAATGAATATTTAAAAAATTTCACTCTATTTATAAATATAAATAAATAGTTAGAATATAATTATATTTTATTATTTATTTGTCAGTAATCACTTCGACTAGCAATGAAAATTAAATATTAAAGAAAAAAAATTAATGTTCAAATTACAAGCAATAGCTGAAATTTAAATAAATAAAACTTTAATAATCACACAAAAATAGTGAATACTTGAATGAGGCACTTTAATTACTGATTAATAAATATAACAACGTGAAATAAAATTAAGTTGATTAGTTACTTAAATGTAATAATAATAAAATGGTAAATAAATATAATAACTTTTAAAACTATATTTTTTATTGCTTTATCACAAGATTCCTTTTCTTTTCAAATTAAATTCACGTTCTCTGATACTGAGCGCGTTGAAAAATTTTATTGGATCAGCTGGATTTAGTTTTGGACACTAATTAAACAAAAAAGAAATAATTAATTAATAATTTTAACTACAAAATTAATGGATTAAAAAAAAAAATTACCCCTTTTTGCTGTCTAACGGCCATTGCTAAAGGTAACTGTTGAGTTAAATTTTTTTCACGATCTGCATGATCTGGATGCGTTGAAAGCCAGGAAGGAATCATTTCAGGTTTTACGTTTAATTCTGTCATAGTTCTCATCATCCCCCAAAATACAACGGCTTGTCGTACGTCGTAACAAGCTTTGGCCGCCAACATTAATCCAACATTATCAGCTTCATTTTCTAATTTCCTACTGTACGGATACGTAACAAGAATATCAAACATATTTATTCCTAGTGCTTGAAGAAACAACGCCAACAGATCTGGAAACAATGCCCATACTACTGCGATAGGTATTGCCAAAAGTATATCTTGTATTAAATTTCTCGAAATCTGTTCAATCTAAAATTATAAGTTGAACGTTAATTGAATTAAATTTAATATTAATTACAGTCGACTACTCGTCATAAGCTTGGTCTAGAGGTCACAGGGAAAATTTTTCTTGGAATTTCAGTCTTCACTACCATGCGTTTAATTTTGTCCTTAACTACCCGTTATAATCCTGTTTAATTTTATATGAAAACAAATGGAATTGTAACAAGTGTCGAAGATTAATACGGTGCACTTAATACTTGGAGGTTGTAAACTCGACATTTGTATAACCAGCTTTGCTTCTTCTATAAAATTATGAATAGTTATTTTGTATCTCCGGATATATTAAGGCAAATAAAACTGAATATTTCTAAATTCGATTTAAGGAATAGCCATTTAGTCCATGTGTCAAATACAAAACAGAGTAATTCATTAATTTTAGCGCATGGATAAGACTTGATGCAGTTAAGGGGGGAACGGGGTCTGAGATAAAAAAAAAGAGCATATTTTTGTGATTTCTTTTTTTTCAGAGTACCTTCTTTATTTAAACTCTTAAAATTTGTGATATTATTACGCATGAGTCCAAGAATATTCTGTTAAATTTTCTTAAAAAAATATTGAAAAATAAGCCAGTGATAGTGGGGAGAACAGAGTCACCTTAAAAATAAAGTTTCCATGCCGTAGGCAGAATAACTCATGACTGCCTCATTGAAATAAAAAAAACCAAAAAGATTTCTTTAGTACCTAAATTTATCTTGGATTTGAACGAAGGAATATACAAAATATTCATTTTTGAATTTTTGGTAAAGGTGCAATCAAAAAGTTCTGATTTTTACCAAAAATTACTCCTTTCGTTTAATTAAAAAATAAGTAGTTATTAAAAAAAAAAATCCTTCGTTCAAATTCAAGATAAACTTCTGTACTAAAAAAATTTTTTTGGTTTTTTAATTTCAGATGAAGCAGTCATAAGTTATCCTGCCTACGGCATGGATATTTTTTTTTGAGGTGACTCGGTTCTCTCCACTACCACTGGCTTATTTTTCAATATTTTTTTATATAAATTTAGCAAAATATTCTTGGAATTATGTCTAACAATACCATAAATTTTAAGAATTTTAATAAAGAAGGTACTCTGAAAAAAAAAACACAAAAATATGCTCTTTTTTTTTGTATCTCAGACCCCTTTCCCCCTTAACAATTACTCCTGTGATTTAGAACTCTTCAGAGGTTTATTGGAGCAATTCAAGAAATCGACTTATGATCTACTTAGAAATTAAATATTGTTTCTATTTCTATCATGTCTTCATCTATCTTGTTCATCAAATAATCATAACTGAATTATTGTATCATATTGTAAATTGCAGAAATGCATATTAAATAAATAAATTATTTTAAACGTCATATGTACGTATGGTCACACGTCATTATCTCGATTTTTCTTGCAAATTAATTATAGAATCGATGACAGTTTGCCAAGGATACATCGGACTACCTGAATTTTCTAGTACTTAGTGCTAAAATTTCTGCGAAATATAGGTGGCAAATTTCCCTCATTAACTGGCATAATTTTTTCTATTCTTAGTTTATAATTTTGACAATTTTAACGGAGGCTTATCTCGGGCTTTCTGGTATGAAACTCAAAAGAGTAATTAAGTGGGGAAAGTTTTGAACTCAGTAACTGCTGATTACGGGGGAGGGGCTTATTAGAGGCAGGCTCATAACAGGTAGCCGACTGCATTACCGTAATTAGTTTATCTAGTTACTGGATGTTGTAAAAGAACGTGAGCTATTTCATGAGCTAATATGGTTGCTAACTGATCATCATTTTCAGCCATTTTCAATGATCCTAAGAAGACAAAAATATTTCCACTCTGTAAAAATAAAATAATACTATTAGTTTATATAAATATATTAATAATAGAAAATTTATTTAATTTACCGGTAAGACATAAGCATTTTGATCATCAAGATTAATTACGGATAATGTCCAATCTCTTTGTTTAATTTGAGGTAAATCTTTGTTTGCTTCTAATAATCTATTTACAATTCTTAATAATCTGACATACGCTGGATGCGTTGTAGGTACTATTAAATCTTTGTGCATCTCCAAGTGCTAATTTAAATAAAATATATAAATTAACTTTAATTATATACATAAGTATTAATTAAATATTTTAACTTACAGTTTCAAAAGTTATTTTTCCAAGAACTTTTTGTTGTTCTGGGCTCATACTTATAAATCTAGATCTACCGGTTAAAGGATCCATCTCAATATTCATTAAATAAAACATAAAAAGAACCGACACAAAAAATCCGAAGGCTCCTAATTAAAAACAAATGAAAAATAATTAAAAACTATGTTCTAACAAGTAACATTAATTTATATCGGGTTACGCTGTCTTCTGAGCCTCGAGATAAATTTAAAGGAGATTTCAGGAGACTTGTAATGAAAAATATCTGAACTGTTACAATCCGATTTAAATTAATGGTATCAATATTTAAAAAATTAAATTGATAAATAATAAAGTATATTTAAAAAGTTACCATAAATTTTCTGCCTTTGCCTACAGACCCATGCTATGTACAGTTTCTTTTCTTCAGGGGTTTTACGTGCCCACCATTTTCGAAAAAATCTACCAAACAACAATGCACCGATTCTCGTAATAGGTCTTATCAATAAAGCAACTGCTGGTGAAATATTACGTCTTGGTGTTGTATAAAAATAATTATTAATCCTGAGCAATCCATTACGTTGATAAATTTTAACAAATGATGACGATGATTTAATATACAACGATCGTGACACACGATACTGGCAACAATTATTTCCTAATGTCCATCTTATTGGTACTTTTGATGTACTAATAATTTGTTTTCTACTTATCAGCACTACTCTTCTTAATGGCAATAACATTTTTATTTATTTATATTTTTTTTGTTTACTTATATATCAATATCTCACTTTAATTAATTAATCACACGTTGTAAAATTAAAATAACATTTATAATCGACATTTAAATTAAAATTTAAATTAATAAACTTATAAATATTACTGCGATATTTTTATTTCTACTATTGAATTTAATTAAATTAATTAAAATGGTAAAAGTGATAATAATTAGTATTAATTAAACGTGTTCCATACACGCAGCTAATAATAATAAATGAAAACCTAAACGTGCGTGATAGTGAATCATAACACCAACTGATATGCCATACTGTAATGCAGCATAGAGCATTCTTTTTGAAAAAAATATCGCTATTAAATGTAACCAAACTGGTCGTTGTCTTTCTTTAATAATATTACATGCAGAATTCGTTGTTGTTGTTGTTGTTGTTGTTGTTGTTATTGCTGATGAAGATGTCGACGTTGATGATAATGATGTATTTGTAGATGTTAGATAGACTAAACTTTGATTCCTTTTTGAATTTAATTTATACTGCCAGAACATGTCGTATTCTCAAAATAAACCTATTAATTATTAAATACAATAAACAATAATTATTATTTTATATATAAAAAATAAATTTATTGAGTTTTATAAATCATAACCTATACGTACGTAAAAACTCAAGTATTATCAGCTATCACTCATCCAGTTGTATTTATTGTTGACGACAATTGTTAAATTTTATTTATAATTACTTAAGATAAATTTTTTAAATGTCTAATTATTTAACTACGACATTTTATATTGTCTATATAATAAATAAATAAAAAATTAGAATTTACCTAATGGTAAAGTTGACTATAGCTATCAGTCGAAAATAATCGATCTTTAAAACGATGACAGTAAAGTTGGCGGACATCTGACAATTTTTAAAATTTTTAAATAATAAAATAAAATTCTTTTAACAAAAAAATTAAAAAGTTGACTTTTAGAAAATTCTAAAATCAGTAAATGCATTTTTTTTATTTTATCAATTTAATTCTTTAATTTTTTTATATGTAATTTAAAAATTGTTTTATGTCTGCTACATTACACTCAAGTTTAAAACGTCATATTGCTTGCGCGGTATATTTGTTTTTTATCGAATGTTTTTAAATTATCATATGACCAAAATAAACGTTAAAAATATATTCTTATCATTAATATTTTACTTTTAAATATATATATTTTAATGGAATTATAAATAGATAAATAACATTATTGTTATGTTACAAAAATAAATTTTTATTGAATTATTCAACTGTAATTTTTATAATAATTGTTGATCCTGATGCTGATAATTGCTTATGAAAGCATTTTTTATTTTTAAAGATATAAATAAATGGCTGGAATATAGAGTATGTATGCATACATGTATTATTGGGACTTTATTATCGTGTAAATTGGAATATAAATATATATACAATATTTAATTAATGCAGCGTATTGTGGGAATTATCTATATTTAGAGAATTAATAAAAAATTTCGATAATGAAAGAAGATTCAGAGTTTGACGAACACTTGAACAGAGTTTATAAAACGTAATATAGAAATATATATATAAAGTATTATCTAGAGTTTTAATTGCACAACTTAAAGTCTTATACAAAACTTAGTAGGTATCTCTGATTAAAGGAAATGATTTACTCAATGATGAATTTATATCTGTATAGTATTAAAATTGAATTGTTTTGAATCATTTTTTAAAATCAGGGATGCTATAAGATTTTTCAAATTTAATTTTTGAAGATGTATTGATCATAAATTAATTTTAATCCATCGAGAAGATTAAAAAGAAGTAAAATAAATTTTATTTATCAATGATTTTTAAAATTACTTGAACCTAGAAGAGTTACAGTACCTCACAGCAGACTAAATTCAACATCTGAGTGCACAAAAATTATGATACTAAAGGTACAGACATTAAATTATTTTTTTTTTCTTAATTGAAAAAATTAAATACTGACAGAAAAAATATAAATAATGCATCTGAAGAAACATTAAAAATATTTTTGTGCACATTTTGAATTATTTATTTTAATGACAAGTGACTTGTTAATGAAAATACTAAGATTTTCATGTCTACTACTTCCAGCATCATCAAAATTAGTAAATGTCTGAAATTGACCCTTCAAATTTCAAGTTTTATTAAATGTACTGATGTGAATGTGTTAGGATTTAGTTTATTTCAGTTTTGATATTATTTAGTCTTATTATAACTTTTAAATCTCTATCTTTTAGTTCCAGCACAAAGATAACTTGCAGCTTGGTTGCTTGATGTTTTTCATACTTATTTATACAGAAAAATTTTTAGGATGATGGTATTGCTTCTCATAGTTTTTTCTATAATTTGTCCACTTTTAACAAAAAAATTTTTAAATTGTGGTCTATCAATTATTATTTAAAAAATTTTTTTTTACAAATTTTTTATATTCGAAATCCTAGTACATATATTTTTATTAATTCTTACGTAATATCCCAAGCAGCACAGAGACCACTAAGATGTCATAAAGATGTCTTTGAAAGGAACGAGACAAATGTTATGTTGTTTCAAAGGCAAGTTTTTTTAAATTTATCAAATAAATAAGACATACAGATGTTGATCCTAAGAGTAATAGAAAATTTTTTTTCTTTTTACTGTCTTAAAAAAGTAATTTCAATTAAAAAATCATTTAGATGATGACTTGTTTGACAATTATTTCTGATTGTTTTCTCAACATTTTAGTGCTTTGTCTTATAGATATAATCTGCTATCTTATAGATGTCACCAAGCCAAGTGTGTTATTACCAAGTAGCACAGAGGCAGCTTTAAGATGTCATAAAGATGTCTTTTAAAAGGACAAGACAAATTTTTTTTTGTCTCAAAGCTAAGTTTATTTAAAAAAATAAAACATACAGATGTTGGTTCTGAGAATTATAGGAAATTTGTCTTCTTCTTTCCGTCCTAAAAAAGTAATTTCAATTAAAAAATCGTTTCGATGACTTATTTGAGCATTATTTGTAATGAACTTTTTGTCGTCACTTGTGTCAAGTTTTTTTAAGCAGATATTTTTCGGTGTCATGAATTTCTGATCGCTTTGTTAACATTTTGGTGCCTTATCGATAAGTCAAAAAAGAAAAAACAGCCTCAAATTTATCTTATAGATGTCACAAAGCCAAGAGCGCATCTTGGAATGAGTGTGAAAGAAGTTGACAATTGTCATTTTTTAAATTTCGAAGTAAGTGAACTAAATGTAAATTGAATAAAATTTTAAAAATGCGCATATATAGAATTTGAAATTCAGTATCTGCATTTTTTTAATTTTTATATTATTAATTTTTTAATTACTTTATTTGTAATTTAAAATTTGTCTCATATCTGCTATATCACTGACCTACTTGGGCTTCTGATACAATTGTCATTTCAAATAATAATTTAAATTTTTTGGCGGTAAACTCTATCGATAAAATAATAGCTTACTTACCAACAAAACTTGTAAAAAAAATCACTAGTGTAACAGAGACAGAAAAAATAATATATATCTTCATCCCTTTCCAATAATCCAGGTTCCTAAACATGAACAACACGAGTATAGATTATAGACTACTAACCTTACTAAATACATACACACAAAATAGGTGTTAGGTGTGACTTTACACACAAATGCGTACACAAATTGCACGTATTGGCATATATGTGACTGTGAAGATAAAAGTGTTGGTATGTGCGCGCGTGTTTTCTGTCGCTGGCCAGCCGTATTCGTTCCGTCCCGTCATGAGTCAGAGCACAGAGGAACCCATGGCCGAGTGGTACGTTTCGTAATTAATTTCCCTCTCGAACGTTTGGTTAAACGCGATGCGATCTATCGTTGATCGTAGTTGTCGCACAACAACCCGGGTCACGGTTGTACGTCAATACAAATAACAAATCATCAGTCAGAGAAGAGTATCACCGAGTTATCGTTTAATAAAAACCACGAGGATGCCACTTAAACTCGTCAGGTTTATCGTATATCGTCGTCCTCGCAATTCATTTATTCGTCGTCATGTTTAATACACAAACAACATATATATATTTATTCAAATTTACTTAAATTAATATTTGGTATTCGCTAATCGGTACTCAGTTTTAAATTTCATTACTTCTCATATTTAATTTAATACTATTTTATACGTACACATATAGTTGATATCAAGGAGTTGATTCGATAAATTTTTCACGGTAAAATCACTTTATTATTATATGTATTGAGTGTAACAAGAGTGAGACAGTTAGTGTGTTGTCTAACGTGAGTTTATCAAGTCTTCGCGTTTTAAGTTTTTAAAAAATTTAAGTTTCATTTTTTTTATTACACACCTCTTGCAGACTGATGTTACTTCCCGGATATTCAAGGGTTTAAAAAGGTACATAAGTTGTTTTTTTTTTTTTTTTTTTTTTTTTTTATTCCCATTACTTATTCCTTCATTTAATTCTACATGTTTTATTTTCTTTTATTCTTTAATTAAATATTCAAGTTTGATTAAATGAATAAATGGTGAATTTTTATGATACTGAAGTTAGCCGACGTCTAATAATTTTTTAATTTAAAAAAAATGATAAATTATAAAAAAAAATAAAATTTGGAAAAATTGCACCTACAGTTTTTTTAATTTTCTACATGTGCATATTTTTAGTTTCTTGTTTTTTTTTTTTTAATTAAATTGTTGAACAAAAAATTCAAAAATTGTTAATTGTTTGCTAACTTCAGGGTCAGGAATTTTTTTATTACTTACTTTTAAATTAAATTTTTATTTTTTAAAAATAAGAGTCAATGTTTTGGCGTTAATTAATTTAAAATTAATTAAAATAAATATATATATTTACGCTATAGAAATGAAAGTCAAGTAATAAAAAAAATAAATATTACAGAGTAAGATGATAATTTTAAGATTTAAATTGATATGAGATATGTTAATCCTAAAATAATTATTTGTTTAGTATTTCTGTGATAAATCTAAAAGAAGAACTCGAATAAATAGATAAAAAAATAGCCCAAGTATAATAAATAGCAAGAAGTTAAAAAAGGTAAAATATTTACGAATAAAAGTAATAATAATAATAAAAAATGGATCCTGGACGCAATAGACCAAGTCGACCGCGGCTAAGGTCACATGGAAATCCCTCACGGGTTCTTGTCTTCGATCAAGTTGAGTCTGAGGATCATAAAAATAATCCAATGGAACCAGAGACTGCTCGGAGGTCACTGCCAGCGAAAGTTGAGAGCAAAGAGGCACCAGTTCGTGCTTGTAAGTATACATATATATATATTATTCGGTATTATGCACACATGCTCTGTGCCTGTTGATTAAAACTATTTGTTGTATGTCATAACTCGATACCTTTTGCATAACTAATAAAATCAATTGATTGATATATACATATATTTTTTTATTTATATTTTCAGCTGGCAGCGAATTGTCTAACCTTGTGCGAATGCGTAATTCTGCTATCGGTAAATCTGCGCCATCACTGTCAGTTCACATGGTAAATAAATAATAAATATATTTATTGATTGATTTATTAATTAATTATTAAATAATTTATAATTATCTGTAAATATTTTAGCGTGAATTTAATATTCCAAGACGTGCGGCTAAAGCAGCTCATCGTAAATCCTTTATCGCAACAACTTCACCCACTCTACCTCGATGTCACTCTCCATTGTCTGGTACAATTATATATATACACATTTATAATCATTATTTACTTTATTTCTATTATAATTTATGGCAATTACACGTAATCATGTAACTTGAAGATAAATAGGTTAATTTAGATCATAAAACAATAAACAATAATATCAACAGTCCCGAGTTGTTGGCACTGTTTATTAAGGTGTAGTAATGTATTGTAATGAAGAGTGATGAAATTACGCAAACATTTTTTGGCACGCGATAGATTTTATCGCAAATCATATATATGTGATGTAAGAATCAAATAGACGATGAGATTGCAATAGAATTTTAGCATGAATCGTCAATCGTCCTATTGTTGCTTAATTTATTTGCTTAACAACAATTAAAATTTAAAAGTAGATTACTGAGACTTAGTATCAAGTTTAAGTCTAATTATTAAAGATTTAAATTATTAAGCATTGATCAAGTCACAAGTAATCCGCCAAATGAATTATTCAAATGCAAAAAAAAACAACACATATTATAATTATTATAAATATTTAAATATTGTAGCTTTTGTTCCTATTGTGGGCAGTCCACTTGAAAGTCCACGCATGTCATCAAGTCCTCATTTTGCATTTGTTCCAATCAAAAGGTACTTAAATATAACGTTCTTTTTTTAATCATATCAATAAATATTTTATTAAGATTAGAGTTATTGTTAATTTTATTATTTTATTTTTTGCAATAGAATTGGCGGCGGAGCAGGAACTGCTGATGGAAGACGTTGGTCTGTAGCAAGTCTACCTTCAAGTGGTTACGGAACAACTCCTGGTTCCAGCAACGTATCGGTGAATATAAATAATCTACTGACTCATTTCCTGTTGGCTTGGTTAAACAACTAAGTTAACTAATATATAATATTATTTTTAAAATAAGTAATATGTATGCATGTATGTAAGTTTTTTTTTTCTTTTTTACTTTACGCAGTCACAATGTTCAAGTCAGGAACGTTTACACCAGTTGCCAAACATTCCAACAAAGGATGAATTACGTATGCTGTCTTGTCACTTCTCCAAGCCCGGGACTCCTTGTTCATCGCATCCAGGATTCCCGGGCTCAAGTATATCTAGCATTCCTGGTAGTATATCATTTAGTCTTGAAGAAGAAGGCAGAAGGTCACCATTACACCGTCCAAGATCTCGCAGCTTAAGGTAATTTTATTATCTATTTTTTATCGCAAATATTTAATTATTAAATTATCATTATTGTTTTTTTTTTTTTTTGTTCTTTGTAGTAGTCCAAGTCGATCGCCAGTTATCGACAATGAAATCGTCATGATGAATACGCTGTACAAAGAACGTTTTCCAAAGGTATTGTGTTAAATACTATTTACCATAATAAAATAAACCGTTATCATAAGTAAATTTGTGAACAAAATATAATTAAACAAATATACAGTATTACGAAAATATATAACCAATAAGTAATGTAAGCATCCAGATATTGGCAGTGAGCCAACGTGCAAAGTCATCAAGACAAATGAGTTCGATTCATTCAAAAATAACGAGGAACCTCATGTGGTTGTTACTCTTCTATAATTTCTTCGCCTTCTTATTCTTTTTTTCCACAACTTCTACTACTATTATTGCGACTACTACGTCAATTCTTGTATTTATTTCATTTTACGAGGTCATCCGTCTGACCCAAATACCGCGGGGTTCCGTAAACCCGGAGGGCAACATACTTTTTTATGCTATCATGACATCCTATCTGTCTACTTTTCATTACTCTCAAAAACAACTTTGGATAAATTATTACTCAACATGATTCATTATACCATTTTATTGTTGCAGCCTTTTTTTTAAATTAATATTTTATTTTAATAACAATAGTATCAATAGTCATATCATAGTAAAAAATATTAATTATTATTATTTATTTACTGGGAAAGACGTATTGTGTCATTTACTATTATTTTATGTCTCAATTATCGAATTATAGTTCTGACATTTAATGTTTAACCAATTGAGGTAAATGACTGGCAATTTGAATTTGAATTTTATTGTAAATTTGAATTGGTATGAATTTAATCATCCAATTTAGTTTTTACTTATTACTTATAGCATCTTATATATTTTATAAATTATTTGACTTTTGTCTTTCAGTACTTGATAAAGTCCTGAAAAGGACGAAACGTTGGACAATAATTTTTAATAAGCATTAAATAATAACAACAATATTGTCCAATTACCTATGAGTTATTTACGGATATTAAAGAATGGACATTTTTTTTTTATTATCAGGCAACTCAACAGATGGAAGAACGTCTTACAAATTTTATAAATGAAAATAAAGAAATAGATGAGTATGAAATAGTATCACATGTGGCACAAGACTCATTACCAATTATAAGATTTGTTCATCATCAAATAATTGAAATGGCACGCGACTGTTTACAAAAGTCACAAGAGAAACTTATAACTTCTCGTTATTTTTATGAAATGACTGAGAGCCTTGAGCACTTGTTGATGGAGGTTGATATTTATATTTTATTATTATTATTGTTATTATATTCTTTTGTTTGGTTCTTAAAAAATTATTTAAAGAAATAGCTAGTGAAATAATATTATTTTAAATCCATTATGCAATTTATTTTAGACGAAGGATAAATCTTTAGAGGCAGCGACACATTTAACTGGGTTAATTAAGAAATTATTGTTGATAATTTCGCGGCCAGCACGGCTATTAGAATGCCTAGAATTTGATCCTGAAGAATTTTATCATTTATTAGAACAAGCTGAGGGTCAGGCAAAAATAAATAATGGCATCAAAGCGGACATTCCTCAATATATTATTAGTAAATTATCGTTGAATCGAGATCCTATATCTGGTGAGTCTGAGAAAAGCAAAAATACATTAGCTTGTTTATTAAAAGTTCATTAACTTTTTAACCCTTTCACGCATAATGGACACATTTGCCTCTGCATAATTTTTCCGATTTACAATAATATACTGGCTAAGTAAAATCTTTTTTAATTTTATAGTACTTTTTCAAGTTTTCGCGGAACACCTTTACATGTAATGGTAAAAGTTAGTAATAGAAAAAATACAGTGAGCTAAACGTCGCCTGGAAAATCGCACAAATAATACATGCTCTCCATGTAATGTTCATTCATGTTATACTTCAGATCGTAATTTTTTTGTAGAATTTCATAATATTTAGTATTATAAATAAGTAAATACATTTCGTGACTTGTATTTTCTACCATTGTATTTATTTTGCAATAAAAACGTGAAGTATTTTATTGCAATCCATTAAAAAACGAATACCTGAAGGCATATAGGGCTATATGTGTCCCCCTCTCAAAAACACTAAAATATACACAATTTCTGTCTTATGTATAACTTTCATGTTGAATTAGATCAAAATAGATAGATATAAATAAACAAAAACATTTTTACTGTCTTGGAATAGTTATGAACGTGTAAGGGTTAAGTCACTCTTATCTTAATATTATTTTAAAAAATGGAAGTGAAAAGTATAAGTGCTGATAATAAAAATGAATTATTTACGATTATCTTAATGTTATTTTATTTTTAGATCTCCAAGAAGATATAAATAAACTTGAAGATTCGGCAAGTTTAAATAGTAGTAATTTAGATTTAGCGTCATCGAGTCCACACAAAGACGATGACAATAAATCACAACGTGTGCCATGTGAAAGTGACTACGAAGTTGTTAAATTAATAAGTAATGGTGCTTATGGTGCGGTATATTTAGTTAAAGAAAAAACAACACGCCAACGTTTTGCATTAAAAAAAATTAATAAAAATAATTTAATGCTACGTAATCAAATTGATCAAGTGTTTGCTGAACGTGATATTATGAGTTTTACAGATAATCCATTTGTTGTATCAATGTACTGTAGTTTTGAGACTAAAAAACACTTATGTTTAGTTATGGAATATGTTGAGGGTGGTGACTGTGCTAGTTTATTGAAAAATATTGGTCCTTTACCACCAGATATGGCACGTTTTTATTTTGCTGAGACAGTACTGGCTGTTGAATATTTACACAGTTACGGTATTGTTCATCGTGATTTAAAACCTGACAATTTATTAATAACAGCATTGGGTCATATTAAATTAACTGATTTTGGTCTCAGTAAAATGGGTTTAATGTCATTGGCGACAAATTTATACGAGGGTTATATTGATCGTGATACACGGCAATTTTCAGACAAACAAGTATTTGGTACACCTGAATATATTGCACCTGAAGTTATTTTACGTCAAGGATACGGTAAACCCGTCGACTGGTGGTCTATGGGAATAATTCTTTACGAATTTTTAATTGGTTGTGTTCCATTTTTTGGCGAAACTCCAGAAGAGTTATTTGCCCACACAGTAAACGATGATATTGAGTGGCCAGATGAAGAAGACTGGCCGGTACAGCCAGAAGCTAAAGATATTATAACAAATTTATTGCAACAAAATGCACGTGATCGATTGGGTACAGGTGGTGGTGCGCATGAAGTTAAAGAACATTTATATTTTTTTGGTGTTAATTGGAACACATTATTGCGTCAGAAAGCTGAATTCGTTCCTCAATTAACAAATGAAGAAGATACTAGTTATTTTGACACACGCATGGATCGTTACAGTCATGATTTTGGTGAGGATACTGATGACACTGATGATTCACCGCTATTTGGAAGTTTCTCTTCATACTCACCTCAATCACGTAAGATATCTCAGTCACGTCCGCCTGTTCTTGTAAACGATAATGAACTTGACTTTACCAAAAAACAACTTTTCCGCAATGAACTTGAACGCAGTGTGTCACAATTATCACCAAGTTCTTCCTATTCACCGCCACTAAGATTTAATATTGATAAAGCTCCATTCTCCTCACTGACTATTGATAAAAATCGTTTTTCTTTACCACCCACTGCCAAAAATACTCAAGACACTAGTAATGAATCAATTAACAAAAGTTTGGATAGTACTATTTCGTTAAATAGTAGTCTGGCATCAACTATCAGTGGTAATAGTAGTAATAATAATAGTAGTAGCGGTGAATCACGTAATACGATTGTTAAAAAACCAATGACTGATACATTAAATACTACGAATACTACAAGTATTAATCTCAGTACACCAGAATCATCACAAACTGAATCGGATGACATAAGCCCACAAATACACAGAAGACGGCATATTCATGCACGTGATAAGCTGCCCAGGTTCAGTATTTCCATTGATGGTGATCATATGTGAGTCATTTTGCCTTAATCGGCAGATTTTTTTTATTTTTTAACTTTTATTTATTTATTATCATTATTAATATTATTTTTTATTATTATTATTATTTTTCAATCACAATTAAAATTTTTTTACGTTTATTAATTTAAAATTTTTATTTATTTATTATTCATTATTATCATTTAAATGTACTCGCACGTGATTATAAGTAATTACTTATATTACTTTGAATAATAATTATTTTAATTTGATTGTTTTGTTATCTCAGGATTGACTTAGCAGCAGCTAATAAAGAAATAGCGGAAGATAAACATAATTCAAGTACAGATTCATTTGAATCATTAAACATAACACCACTTCCGTTGGCAACGAAACAAAAATCACGTTCTGTTATTAAATCAGCATCAACTAGTGGACTTTCTCTCGTTATACCTACAAATGATTTTTCATGTACGTATATATTAATTAATTAAATATTAAAAATTCTATCAAAGATTTTGATCATCAATTAAGTACTTTTTTTTTTAACGTCTAATTAAAATGAACTAATGTATGAATAAAATCATAGATTAATATAAAAAGATAATTTATAATTAATAGATGATCCATCAGTTTGTCAGTCGATAGAATCTCCTGGTGGTTCATCAACAGCTTCATCTCGAGATACATCACCATGTCGTGAATTAAGTCCACTAGTTACGAGTTTAAAACCACCGATAATTATCCGTCGAGGTCCAAATGGTTTTGGTTTTACTGTTCATACTATTAGAGTTTATTATGGGGATAGTGATTTTTATACAATGCATCATTTAGTTATGGTAAATTTTATTAATCTATAAATATTAATATTAAATAAATAAAGAAATAAATAATAATTATAATTATAAATATTTAAACAAAAGGCTGTAGATCAATCAAGTCCTGCATTTGAAGCTGGTTTAAGACCAGGTGATTTGATAACACATATCAATGGTGAACCAGTACAAGGTCTATATCATACTCAAGTGTTACAATTGATGCTCAGCGGTGGTGATCATGTAACACTTCGTAGCACACCCTTGGAGAATACAAGTATTAAGACTGGAGGCCGGAAACGTGAACTTGCACAAAGTAAAATGGCACGTAGGACATTGCACCGACAGCGTAAACAAAAACGTGATCATTCAGATAAGAAAAGGAAAACGTCACTCTTCCGAAGAATAAGTTCGAAACGTGCGAGTGTTGAAATGCAGCAGGTATTTAATAAATAATTTTTAAAAAATATAATCATATTGAATAAATTAAAAACATACAATAAAAATATAATACTTTATTTATTATAATTATGATAATGATAATTTTTACGCACGTCCGCGACAACACTTGCTCTGTTCACATGTTTGCATGTTATTCCAATTGTTTATTTTCTTTATTCATTTTTTTTTTTTTTTTTCGTTTATCAAAAATTTTTTAATTTTACTTTTTACAATTAATTTTTAATTAAAAATAAAAATAAAATGAGTGCAGGTCATGGTTACGTGTGTAAGAAAGGTAAATAGAAAAGCAGCATCAGCGCTAAGCAACACTTTGTATTTTTATTATTTTCAGCCATTAACTATCAGTTGCCCATTGTCGGCACCCATTCTACCAAGCGACAGCAAACCTCCACTTATGGTATGATTTAATTATTTTTTTATTTTATTATTTATCCGCAATGTATTATTTTAATAATTTTATTATTCAATACGCGATGCTTTTTGTTTATTTATTTAAAACACTAGCACGCTTTAAACTAAAATCGTTTTATAATTATTTATTATATTTAATACAGTCGGTGTTTTATTGAGGGAATAAATTAATGGAAAACAATAAACTACAAATAACAATAATAATATTAATAATAATTATAAATAATATAAAATGAATAATGTTTATTATTAATTTATTTAAAATGAATAGATGGCCGCAGGAATATGTTCTCCGTCCATGGTAACACCGAGTCGTTCATTTCAATCGTTCACTCGGTCATTACCACCACAACAAGAGTCCTCGGCATATTTTGCTGGTTTACCTAAGTCTGTATGTAATCCGTCCCCACCGACGACAAACCGTCCCAGTGTTGATTCATATCATTCAACTGGTGGTAATTCAAGCCCATGTTCAAGTCCAAATTCATCATCATCACCTGGTTCAAGTACTTCTGTGGGTGCTGGTATAAGTACAATAGCCAATCAATCACCACATTACCAACGACCGAGTACACTTCATGGTTTAAAACATAAATTACATTCGGCTGCTAAAAATATACATTCACCTAATCGTAGAAAGTCCGTTGGTCACATTCCATTATCACCATTGGCAAGGACACCAAGTCCTTCGCCAATTCCTGCTAGTCCTACACGAAGTCCAAGCCCATTGGCTTTTCCTACTGGACATCAACCTGGTAGCTCTAATACTACACAATCATACAGTCCAGGTAAATAAATTACTTGTATATATTTTTTTAATATTTATGAATATTACTAGGGGTGTGCGAATCGAGTTCGAATCCAATATAACTATTTGATTCGAATTTCGAATTGAACAATTCAAATTTCCGAATACTTTGAAACTTTTTGAATAATTTGACTCTTTTCAAATTATTCAAATCTTTTCGAATTATCCGAGTTTTTAAATTATTTGTAACTTTTCAAATTACTCGATTCAAATCGACAAAATTTTAATCAGCTTTCAAATATTTAATTTCTATTTAATGGAGAGATTTGTTTTCAAGAGGGGTCTGAGTTTTTTTCTCTATCACACTCAAGTCGACGAACAGTACTATCCTTGTTGCACTTGCGCAGTAAATGGAAACTTTGTCCACGTTTGTTTCTTCAACAAATGAAAATTTTTAAAAAGTCAAAACCTAGATTGCTAGATTACAGAGTAATGCGTCGAGTCTCGTTCTCAATTTTGAATTTAAAGATTTTGTTTGAGAGAAAAGCTTAGACAAAAATTACTATAGACCCTCCTTAAAGTAATGAAAAATAATTTTTTCGTAAATTCCTGTCTGAGCTCTATTTACCTCTGACAAAAATTTGAATTATTAGAAAAATTAATACAATTTTAAGTCATTCAAGAAAAATCTTTGGGATTATTCTTGAATTTTCGGATAATTCGATAATTTACGAATAATTCGAAAAATTCAAATTATTCGAAAGTTTGAACTATTCGCACACCCCTAATTATCATTATTATTATTTCGGATAATAGGAACTTCTTTATCTACTCCAGCGAGTTCAAAAAAAAGTTACGGCCGTCCAAAGTCAGCAGAACCAGGTTCACCATTACTACGTCGTGCATTAAGTCCCGATAGACTGCATCCACGTTCTGCTGAAAATAAAACATCTATTTCTCCATTGGCTAATAGTGTTGTACGTGTTACACCTAGAGTAACAATTGCTCAGACTTCTTACCCAGAATCCAGTGATGATAATAGTGATACACCTAAAGATTCAAATGATAAAAATGATATTAAAAAATCTGCTGACAAGTCTAATGAGTATTCAAAAATATCACACACAATACCAATGTCTATAAATATTCCTGGTGTTGGATTATCTAACTCGTGTGGTGGTACACAATTACCCCGAATTGCTGAAGAAAAAGACTCACCAACAGGATCTAAGAGCGATGATTACTGTAAAGATACAAGCAGCGATTCAATTACGTCGTCTAGTGGGGAAAAAATTATTACTGGACTTGATAAAAATGATGAAAGTAAAATAAGTTCTAATTCAGAAAGTAGTGCATCATCGGATTCTGTTAAAACTGTTATACCATGTGTCAGTGAGAGCAATAAATCATCATTGTCATCAATGTCATCACTGTCATCATCAACTTCGTCAATATCAACAACTTCTTCTACATCGGTATCTACTACATCAGCTTCTTCATCGGCAGCAAATCAATCAACTGAATCTCGTAATAAAAATTTTAATCCAACAACTTCTGCTATTGCTGCTTGCAATGATTTTGATGCAACAACTCCTAAAATAATTGAATGTAAAATTTTTAATAAAAGTAAAATGGAAACAAGTCCAGAGACACGTAAAATTTTAAAGAGATACAAAGTTGACAGCATGGATTCATCAGCTTCGGGTAAAAATGAAAATAATACAGCCGTCGAAGACAAAAAAAATAAGTAAATGTTTTTTTTTATCATTTTCATCACTTTATTATTTATTTTATATATAACAATTAATACAGGAATTGTATTACGTACTTGAAAGCATATTAAAATAGTGATACTGGTGCTTTCTTGACAAAAAAATTTTTTTAAAAATTATCTTGAATAATTAACGTCTTTCTGATTGTAAATAATTAAAATGACAACTGATTTGTAAATATAAATATAAAAAAAAAAAGGAATGAAATGTTATTAACTCGGCTTTCGTCAAATATTTAAATTAATACATCACAATGCATTCCTTTTTGATTATGTAAATTAAATAACTAACAAAAATAAAAAATACACAAAGGGAAAGTTAAATAAAATAAAATTACTGGGAGATAAGTTCATACAAATTATATATAATCGACTGAAGCATCATCATTCGCAGTATTTAATCGATCTCATTTTCATTGACATTGATCACTTTTTTTTTCTTTTCATTTCAACAGACTAGCACGTATAAATAAAATTAAACAAACATTTAAAGGGATCTCTGTAGTAATTTAGAGCTAAAAATATCAAACGAGATCCTTTTTTTTTTTTTTTTTTTTTTCAAGACTTGTACACAGTTGTTAATTTTTTTTTTAATGTAATATTTATTTTGACTTAATTACCATCAAGCTGCCATTTAATCGCCGATATTGAATTTACAACAAAAAAATATATAATAATTATGGAATTGACTCCGTAAAATTTAAACGCGAAAGAAATAAAAAAAAAAAAATTCTTAATATGCACGTGCTACTTTTTTTTTATAAATTTTTGGTCACTTATGTTGACATTAAAATAAATGTTAGTAAAAAAAAAAAAATAAACAATTAATAATTATATAATAGATTGATAATAATTATCGTATTGATGTTTAAGAAAAAAAATGAATACAATCGAATAAAATATATAGATAAGTATTGCTCACTATCAAAGCTTATAAAACTTAAAAATTATCAATAAAAAATATGTCACCTATTTACGAACAAATAGTTTATTGGTAAAAACATCGAAATTATATATTTAAACAACAACTAATTATTGTGACATGCAATGTCTTTTGTAAAACAATTTTATTGATAATTTTTTTCAAGCAATTGTTTATTAATTTAAATGTATGTAATGTGTGTTTTTATCGGTAATATTTAAATTATATATTTTAATTTAAAGATTATTAATATTTAATTTCATTTTTCTTAATTTTAAATTAAATTAATTATTAAAAATTGAGTTAATGTTAACATCTTATTGATATTAATTATAATTCATTGTTTTGTCGCAATTAGAGTAACAATTTTTTCTTAGTAATTTGTTATAATGATTGATTTATAATTATTAAATATTACTTATTAATGTTTTATGTTGACATTTAAATTTGCGATAGAAAAAGTTAACAAAAAGTAAAAAAAAAAAAAAAAGGTTTAAATAGTTATTGCAATTTAAATTAAAAACGTTAAGTTTTTTTTCTTAATTATTACGTTTTTCAACATTACTTTTTAAAATTGTCAATTATTAAATTGTCAAATTTGTTGTAAATAATTTTTTTTGTCCATACCAAGGAGTGGTTTATTGTTGTATTTAACGTCAATCAAAAAGAATCGGTACAAGATACAAGAAAAGAATTCAAAATAATAATAATAATGATAACAATAATAAAAATAAAAAGTAAAAGCTTAAGTAAGTAAGAAAAGTTTAAAAGAAGGACAAAGCAAAATGCATATGCATAAATAATTGTTAAAATAAAACGTTAAATGTCTTATTATAAATAAAAAATTTTTTTGCTTGTGGTAGATATTTCGTGTTATACTAAATAAATAAAAATTGTCGTGTGTCTTTATTGTAAAACAACTAAATTGTTGATTAGAATTAAAAGACTAGTTGTCTTAGTGTTCACTTAAGTCATATTTAAATGCTGATCAAAAAAATAATAATAATTTAACACAATAGAGTATAAATCAATAGTTTACATGAATTTATTAATTTTCCTAGTTTTTTTTTAATCGTAATTAGTAGAGATGTGCTTTCTTTTTATATCTATTACTTTTTTTTTATATATATTTAGGTTGTGATACATTAGAATTTCATTTATTATAAATTAAAATTAGGCATTTTTTTTATTAACATATTTCAAATATGCACTTACTTTATTTCTTTTAATCTTTTTTAAATCCGAAAATATGTTTTTTAATTTTAATAACGGATTATTTTTACTTTTGTTGTCTACAACTTAATAAAAAAAAATGAAAAAAACTAAAATACAAAACTACAGTTTAATATAAAATATCTAATAAATAATAATAATGATAATGGAGCGCAATGATTGAAACGTTTAAATTAATCAAGTAAAAAACAACTTATAGTCGATAACTAATGATCGATTTTGATTAATGATAGGTCGGGTCTTTTTTTATTGACTATAAGAAAATAATAAATATGATTTATGATAAATCAAGTGGAGTATGTTTTGCTTAATTAGCAATAAAACGTGAGATAAAAATGTCGAATTTAAATAAATATATAAATATATATATTATGTGAATGTCAAAATTCGTAATTGTATCGATAATTTGAAAATTATTATTTTTAAATTGATATATTAGATATATATGAATATACTTGATATACCAGATTTTTAAATCTGATTATTGTGTATCCTCTTTTATCTATTATATTAGATCAATAAGTTCTGTGATTTAAATAATTGATATTGGTAAATAAACGAAAAAATTAAAATAGAATTACCACCATAATAATTATCTTCATTATTATTTTTTTAAAAATCCATTTTAATTCATTGGGTATTAAGGTCATTCTCAGACAGTGTCCCCCACTTTTTAAAAATTATCAATGACTCAGTTGTCATAAGCGTATCAAAATTTTATCAATTGATTAAGAAATATTAAACTATTAATTGAAAAAGGACAACGTAGTAACGATTTCACCTGGATATAGATTTAAAATAAGATTACTTACAGTTGATGTCAATTTTATAGTTCGAATTTTCAAATTTTTTAGACTAAAGTTTATTCAAAAAATTTTTTTTAACTCGTAATTGATGACAGCTGTAAGTAATTCTTTTGAAATTCTACACCTCGGGAAAATTACTACTAGTTGTCATTTTTTCAATTGAGGTTTTAATTTTTTTTAATTAATTAAATTAATTTTAATACTGTTATGACAGTTGAAAGTCATTGCATATTTTTAAAAAGTGGGGGTTGGGGCACTATTTCAGAATACCGTAAAAAAATAATTTATATTGATTAAATTATAAGTACTAACAACCTGCAGTCCCTATGTACGCAATCACCCGAATGTCACTACTAAATTTATTAAATGTTTTAAATTTATTTATTTATCGAATCATTTACTCTGATATATTTTAAATTTCATTATCAAAGAAGGGTCTATAGTAATTTTTGTCCAAGCTTTACTTTTAAACATATCCTCTAAACGCAAAATCAAGAACGAGGTTCGATGCATTACTCTATAAATTAGTAATCTCCGTTTTCATTTTTTAAAAATGTTCATTTGTTTAAGAGATAAACGTGGACAAAGTTTTCATTTACTTCGCAAGTGCAACAGTGATAGTGCCGCTCTTCGACTTGAGTGTGATAGAGAAAAAAGATCAGACCCTTCGTAAGGGTTAAATATAGGCAGCATCCTTTTGGTAAATCCCAAAAATTTTATCAGTTATTTTATACTTGCCACCTTTCTTGAGATAATTTAATTCACTAGAAAGAATCAGAGGACAATCCCTATCCAAAAATTCCCATAGAATCCACTCAACTGCGACAAAAACCGCATAGAAACCAATAGAGTCTATAGGATTCTAAGCGGTTTTTGTCGCAGTTGAGTGGATTCTATGGGAATTTTTGGATAGGGGTAATGAAAAAATTGAATGCATGCTGATTTTTTTCAAATGTTCCATGATTATACAATTATCGCAATATAAGAACATTTGTGACATTTTGAGCTTAAGAGTAAATGGAAACTTTTTCCACGTTTTACTCTTAAACAAATGGACATTTTTAAAAAATGAAAACGGAGATTACTAAATTATACAGTAATGCATCAAATTTCGTTCTTGATTTTGCGTTTGGAGAATTTGTTTAAGAGTAAAGTTTGGACAAAAATTACTATAGACCCTTTTTTTAAAGATGCACTTGAAAAAATTACGTACGATTCACACATGGACTCCTGGGTCATTTATGCCCGACGATACTTTCAGCTTATATCGTGATGTAATTAAATTAATTCTTTTTTCAATCAATCGAAAATTTATTCAAGAATATGCGTTCAAAAATGGCGCACATTTAAGAAATAGACCCGGGTGATTTTTACCCAATGTGTCTCTTCAAAGTTAAAACTGCTTCTGGTTAAATTTTTAAATATTTTACTCTTTAAAAAAAGCAGTGTTAAAATGAACTCACACTGGTGTTACGGTGTTATCCAAATAGTGTACATTCGGAGTAAATTAACTCCCATCGAAGAATGAGGGTGTGAGTATAAATGTTAAGATCTACACGGAGAGAAATTTATGGTAACCGTTCCTAGTACGTTTATGAAATATCATCCCATACCGTCATGGTAATGATTGCTTGGAATTATGGGATATAGGCCCATACTTTTTGGGAAAAGTTCCCATAAGTATGGGAACAATTCCCATTATTATGGTAACAGTTCCCATATCGCATGTGAAAGAATTATGGTAATGATTACCATAATATTATGTTAATCGTTCCCATTATACTATGGTAAACGTTACTATAGTATTATGGTAACCATTGCCATAATATATGGTAACCATTGCTATAATATATGGTTATCACTGCCATAATACTATAGTAACGTTTACCATAGTATGATGGGAACGATTAACATAATATTATGGTAATCATTACCATAATTTTATAGTAATGATAACTATAATATATATGGGTATCGTTCCTATAATCAACATTTCAAAAATTCGGTTACCATGCATTATGGGAACCATTCTCATAATATATTGTAATTGTTACCATAAATTTTTCTCCGTGTACTGATGCTCTAGTAATGTTACAGTAAAATTACCAAATTATCGTTAATTGAGATGAAAACAATTTTATTGCCTATAAAATAAGCAATGTTACTTTTATTAAACTGAAAAAATTTGATAAATTTTTGATTGCTTGTAAAATTAAACATTTAGAAATAAACTAACAATTGTTTTTATTATAACTCTGATGTTTTTCATGAGGTAATAGTTGATTTAAAGATGATAAATTAATCATTGATAATTTTATTTTATTTTTCCCGCTGATTTAGTTTGAAAACTGAAAAGAGACTTGTATCATAAAAATCTGTGTATATTTTATGCAATAACATTATCATGTCATTGTGGACAAATATTTATTGGATTTCTCGATAAATTGGTAAATCTTTCGTATCATTATTTTTTGAAACGGTTAAAAATTTGTAATTTTATTTGAAATACAATTGGACTTTTGACACTTGAAAAATAAAACTACTTTTTTTCTTAACACCAATAAGTTTAATACCGAGATAGCGTAGACTTACACCGGTTTTTCTTTTTACAGTGTATGTATTATATTCTTGCGGATTGATATGTCATTGATTATTTTTACTGGTATTTGAATTAATTGACGTTTTTAAGTATCATAAAGTAATAAATATTGTGTTATTTACATGATTGAATTATAAATCATCAATACCCACCAAATAAGATTTTAATTTAATACATATTCTTTTTATTTCTGAATCAAAGAAAGATTATTTTACACATATACCAGTATCCAATTATTCGTAAAATTGAATTTAAATTCAGTAAATTTTTTATTCTGTTTTAAGACATATACAAATTTGATGCTTTTACGTTTTTTTCATAATACTACCAAAGAGTTGTATCGTCTTTTACAAAAAAATATCTATAAGCCTATGGGATTTAAGGGGGACCACTAGTTTGACCATCTGAAAAAAAGATGATCTTTGGAAATTTTTTTAAAGAAAACTACTGTGTGGAATGATTATATATTTTAAGGATATATTTGTGGATATATATTGAATACAAAATAAAATTTTTAGACCAAAAAATTCCATATTCAGCGAGTTATTCACAATCTCTCAACGCTCTAAAAAAAGTCCCCCCCCCACTGTTGCAGTGATAGCAACCTTCACAGTGCATAAAATCAAGAAAACCAAGAAGTTTATTAAATTAGAAGGTATTTCCTGTGACCCTTGGGCGAAAATGTGATGATCTTTGGCCTGCCAAAACTACATTTTTGATACGATCTGAAAACTGGATGTTCATGGTACATAGAATCGATGATTTGTCTTCGAGTTATAACTGCAGCAATTTTGAAAAATGTATTGTCGAGAATCGATAAGCTGCTGCTCTATAGATGGCTGTGCTCAAAAAACTATTTGTGATATGTACTTGAAAGTTAAGTGTGTTATTTTTAAAGGTATAGACGGTCGAAATATGCAAAAAAATTGATTTTTTCAAAATTTCACGCTAGTGGTCCCCCTTAAGTCACTGATTTAAATGTTTCAAATTCATCTAATTAGAGGGGTTTAAAAGTGTCCGATAGCTTTGAAATTATTTTTCTCATAGAGATTTTTTAATGATTAGGATTTTTATCTTATTTAAGTTTATTGTTTTATTATTCAGTAATAAATTCTAAAATATAGTAATAAATTTTTGTATAATAATAATATTATTAAGATTTTAAACGAAAAACTTAATAAATATTCATAAATTATAAAAAAATAATTTTGTATTAAAATATATTATAAAAACCTACATTTGTTTTCTTATACCAAGAAATGTTTCAAATAAAAACAATCTATAAATTATTCAATTTAGTTACCAAAAAATAGGGTAGAGGTACCGTTTTTGGTCACTTTAGGGACAGTTTTGGACACTTGAAAAATTTTAATAAAATAATTTGTAAAAGATGCAATGATATAATTAATTTTACGAAATATGTATAAAGATACTTTTATCACACTGTTTACATGAAAATTTTATCTTATATTTTTTCATTAATTAAAGTAAAGCCTTGAATGTCCAAAAATGGAGCAAACTACAAATGATATTTCTACCCTAATTATTGTTCAAAAGTTCTGATCGTCTTATATAAACGCATAATTTGCGATTGATTATTATTTAACTTTTATTAAAATGAAACTGAATTTCATTGCTTAAATAATAGTGACTTAAAACTTTTAAATAAGAAATATAAATAACAATTATCATAAATTTTTAATAATTAATTACCATTTATAGATAATTAATAATTAAACAAAAATATCCAAAATCGTATTATAAAATATTTAGACATCAAAAATCTTAAAAATTTTATTTGTAGTCAAAAAAAAATCTTATGTTTTATGTTACTCTGAAACATCATTCATCTTTTTTCATCTGGTATCATTTACTCTCTTATTCTTACTCTCATAACTCTGATTTCTTCTCTTTCTTTTTCATTGACTGACCATCTCTCACTCTTCTTTACATATGTATCATAAACAGTCGTGTGTGTGAAAGTGGAGGAGTAAAACTGAGATTGTGTATCCAAGTTGCCACACATCACACATGTGTAACATCTACATGCAGTCTCAGCCTCAGCATCAGCTTTAGCGTTCCATCTAAAAGTAAAGTAATATTAGTTGTTAGTCGAGTGGTAGTCACCAGCCAGTCGGCAGCAGATGTAACTAGTGTATGAGACAAATGATGCGTTGGCTACTTGTGTTAATATTTTTATCATTAATTGTTACTTTTACTAAAGCTTCTGATGAAAAACTTATCGACAATGAGATACCTGTTGATCAAGTTGTAACTAAAGAAGATGAAGATAATAAAGAAGTACGTGATGAAGAAACACGTGATGACGGTAACCGAGTTCAAGAGTTAGATGAAATAAATAAAAATAATAATAATAATAATAATAACAATAACAACAATAAAGACCCTCATAGTCTCGATGTCGATGATCAAGGGGAAGATGAAGATGATGAACGTGATGCTGTAATCGTCGAGGCGGAGTGGAAAGATGCAACTGATTTGAAAAATAATTACGATGATTTAAAACAGCTCAATTTAGAAGAAGCTTATGAACATGCGGTTCAAAGTTACCTTGATGATAATTTCGATCAATGTATTGTTGAATTTAATTTTGTTATACAAAGGTATATTTATTTATTTTAATATTTATTTATTTTTTAATGAAACTGAAAATAGCGAATGGCCGACAATTTTTTATTTTTTATAAACAAATTACAGATTATTAAAAAAATTATTTAAAAATTTGCACATAAAGATTTTAATAAAATCTTAGTATGTTTTGAAAATTTTTTAAATATAAAAATGAAAATAGCAAACGTCCTTCGATTTTTTACTTTTTATAAACAAATTACAAATTATTAAAAAACATATTTGAAATTTGCACATAAAGATTTTGAAAAGTTCTTTGTGAGCATTTGAAATTTTTTTAAAAATATTTATATTTAGTTTGTGTATTTAAAAATAAAAATAACATTTTAGAGAGTCGGCTGCTTTCACTGTAATTTTATTTGAAATTTGTAATCAATAATTAATAAATGAATGTATTATTTTTTTTTATAGATATAAAGATTACAAAAATGCAGTAATTGAGTGCCGAAGAAAATGTCGAGAAAATGTATTATATTTCACTCCAATTTTGTTAGAAAATATTGAAGATTTAAATTTTTATGAAAAAAAAGTCAGAGAAACACTTTGTCTTTTAAGATGTAATCAAGATTATCGTGATGTAGCTGGGGATCAAGCTCTAAAACGTCTTCCTTCGAATATTGAACAAAAAATAATCGATTTAAAACCGTATGAATATCTTCATATTTGTTATTATCAGGTAATTTTTTTATTTTACTTTACTATTTTTTTTTTTTTTATCGAAAAAACTTCTTTATTTATAAAAAAAAAAAAAAGAATAATAATAAATCGGTTGTTGAAAATTAAAACTGAATATAAAAAAAATTTATTTTTCAAACAAATATTTGATATTTTAAAACAGCAATTGAGTTTAGAATATAAAGGATAAATATTGAGAACTTAAATTTCTTCCGGTTTTATAAAATTTTTTTTGTGGAATTAAAACCTTGAAGTTATTAATAGATAAATTTTTTTCTACGATAGAATAATCAGAATAAAAATAATAAAAGTTTCAAATCCTGAATACTTTTTTAATAATAATTGTTTTTTATCATTTGTTATGGTGTTATAAATTATATTTAGTTATGACTGACGGTATTAATAGCTAATCGCGTAATCGTTTAATTGATAAGCTTAAAGCGCGACGGCGCAGAAAAGTTTATTCTTATTACTTTCACCGTGTGAAATTTTTTTTCTTTTATTTTTTTTTAAATTATTACGTAAGCTCATTGTGTTTAGCTTGTGACTTTAACTATTTAACTTATATATGTCCATAAATATATATACATGTATGTATATATTTAAAATTTAATAATAAATTAATGGTGAAAAATGTAGGTTTATGATCCTAGCAAGAAAACGTGCATACGTTGTTAAATATGTTGTTTTAAAGTAACCATAAGACTATTTTAACATAAACATTTATTTTATGAATAAATTACCCATAATATTTAACTATATTTATCTATATATATATTTTAACAACAACAAATATAATTTACTTGGAAAAATTTATTTCCTTATTTTTATTATTTTTTTTCTTCTCTTTCACATTAGGAAGTTGTTTACTAGTTTACAAAAATGTTATCACCATACATATCGTATCAGTATGACCCCTAAATATATGAGTTGTTATACGGAATAAAAAAAAATTCATTACTATTTTTAATAGACTTATATATAAAATTAAAAAATAGACAAAAAATAAGATTTCTTATATTTAAGTAAAATGATTGCGAAAAAAAATATGAGATATGAAATTTAATGAAATATTTTACAAGGTTTCAAATAAAATAAATTTTTGATGACCATGTGAAGGATGTAGAGAAAGCCGGAAAGAGATTTATAATTTTGTTGACGAAGAAATAAAATAAGAGTCATACATGCAAAGCGACATTAGACCCATCATATTGTGGGAAGTGTGTCTGGTATTTTTATGATAAAAAATGCTGATAAATTTTTTTTTTATAATATCGTAAGATTCTTTTTATCGAATTTTAATAGTTTCCATAAATTTTTTGTTTCCTTATTTAATTATAAAAAATATAAACATTGAGATCTTTAAGGCGTTCGATTATGCATTGATATGAAATAAATATATGAGTATTTTAATTGATTATTGAATAAAAATAAATGTTTATTTTCTTTTTTTAGAGAAGTCGTTATCAAGAAGCAGCAAACGCAGTTTTTACATATCTAGCCCGTCATCCAAATCATAAAATGAGTGTAAATAATCTTCGTTACTATTTGTCACTTGCTGAAGTAAAAGAAACAGAAATTTCAAATCTCGAAGCTCCTGAATTTATTCAGTATTACGTTAACGGAGTAAAAGCTTACGAAGAAGAATATTATGAAGAAGCTATTGAAAGTTTTGAAAAATCATTAAGAGCTTATTTGAAAGCTGAAGAAAATTGTAGAATTTATTGTGAAGGTCCATTTGATCAAGGATGGCATCCAGAATTTACTTCATCAATCGCCAGTATGTTAAATAAATAATGAAAAATTAAATAATATCACGTCACTAATTTCAAAAGGACATATTTTTATACGCTCTTTTGGCTTTAGAAATATATATAGTATAATTTTTTTTCATTGCCAATCGTGTCGTAAACTTATTTTATAGCTAAAAATTGAAAAAAAAATTTTGAAAGCTAAAAGGACATATAGCTTAAATTATACACCCTTTTGGCTTTGAAAAGTTTTTTTCCGAATTTTCAGGTTTAGAATGAATAAGCCTCCAATACATAGAAAAAAAAAATTTTCTTGGCGTAAGAAATTTTTTATAATATAAATTGAAAATAACGATGAGAAAAAAATATGATCCTAAAGTTAACAGACAATTGACAATTTTCAGATTTTTTTTTTCAGTAAATCAATTACAAGAATTAAAAACTAAAAACATGCACTTGTAGAAAACCAAAAAAACTACAGGTGCAATTTTTAAAAATATTTTTTTCTTATAATTTATCGTCTTGAAAAAAATCCAAAAGTTATTAGACGTCGGCTAACTTCAGTATCATAAAAAAATTTCTTAGCTCAAAAAATTTCTTCTCGATCTAAGAAAATTTATTCTCACTCCAAAAAATTTTTTGTTTTCAATTCATAATGTGAAAAATTTTTTTGGACAAGTAAAAATTTCTTACACCAAGAAATCCTTTTTTCTGTGTATGATTAGCAATTAAAAAAAAATTGTACGCCTTTTTGGTTTTAAGCTTAGTGACTAAAATCAAAAGGGCATAGAAAAATGTCCTTTCAGAATTAGAAACGCGATATATTTTGTTAGAAATAAAAATAATAAACTTTTTATTTTTTTAGATCACTTTACATTTTGTTTGAAATGTAAACGTAGCTGTTCCAGATATTTAAACAATATAAACGGAGATTATCAAAAAGATTTACTAGCAAGTCACTATAACTACTTGCAATTTGCTTATTACAAAAGTGAGTAATTCAAGGTCATTATATAAAACTTCAATTCGCTTATTAGTTTTTATTACAATTACCGACACATAAGATAATTTGTTAGCATATTATTTTATTTAACGACCTTATTCTCATCGTATAATTTATTTAAACATCTCATTATTAATTTTAATTTTAATATCAACTTATTTATTTATCTGTTTATTAATAATTTAACTAATTCAAATTTTAAATAAGTATTTTAAAGGCGTAAAATGTAGTATAATTATTTTAAACAAACTTTAAACATTACGTCAGCATTTAATTTAAAGAAACATTAATAATTTTAGTTACGTCAAAGTATGAGTGATTTTATTAATGATCATTTGCTTTACTTAATGTTTTATGTATTCTTTAGTGGGCGATATAAAAAAAACATGTCAAGCTGTCGAAAGTTACCTATTATTCTTGCCTGCTGATGAAACAATGGTTGATAATAAAGAATATTATAGAAATTTACCTAAAGTTCAAGAAAATTATTTTGTGCCACGTCCAGTAAGTCATTCAAATTTTTATATTTTTATTTGGGTGTGCAAATAATCCGAATTTACGAATTATTTAGATCGAATAGAAATTCGAATTCGTAAAGTTTCAAATTATTCGAAAAGTTTTAATTATTATTATTTTAAAAATTCGAATTATCCTTAAGCTTTTGAATTATTTGTTACACAGAAAAAAAAGATTTCTTGAAACAAAATACTTTTACTCGCTCTAAAAATTTTTTGGATTATAAGTTGGAAAAAATAATTTTGTTGGGGTGAGAAAATATTTTCTTGCGCCAAGAAATCCTTTTTTTTCTGTGTAGTTTTTGAAGTATTGTAAAGATTTTTTATAATTTATCATAAGTTAAAAAATTTTAAATTCGAAGTCTGAACCAAATATTTGAATTCGAATTGAATGATTTAGAAATTAAAGAATAATTCGAATTGTTCGAAAATTAGAAAACTTGGTAATTATTTGAAAATTCAAATCTCGAATTGAATAGTATTCTTAATTTAAACATTATTCGCACACCCCTAATTTACATATTTATTCATCAATGGTCGGTGTAATTTATTCTTGGGTACATATTTTATTAAAGAGCCTTTAAATAAAATACCTATTCAAAATAAAATATTAAAAAATTAATATTTATAAATTTCTTTTTTTTATTTTTAGGAAATTTTACAGTACGTTAAACGTCAAGAGTATGAGTTAAGAATTCTTCAATTTATTTCTCAAGAATTTTCTGCTATCGATATTAAATTCGATAATGATAAAAAAGTATCAGATAAAAAAAATAATCAAGAGGATTTGGAGAAGGTAAAATTCGAAAAATGAAAAATAAAAAATTTTTTTTATCTCTATGAAAATAATCTAATTTTATTGATTAAAATATTTCTAATTATTTTTTTCATTTATATTTTATAATTATACGGTTAAAAAAATACTCATTTTTTTTTATAAACATTTGTAAATGTAATAATAATAATAAAATAATAATATAAGTAAAAGTTAAATTTTTTATTGATGTCAAATTGTGAAATTTAAATAAATAAATAAATAAAAAATAGCATTTAAGTATACGGAAACGTAGTTGCAGTGATGCAGTGCGTTGGTCTAAAGAAAAAAAAAGTTCTAGCGCAATGCAATGATATCCAATCGTCAGAGACATCGTTTATATGAGAATACAACGCGATTCAATGCAATAACTATTTCATAATAATAATAATCTCAATAATATAATCGTTAAATTAATTAAATGATAATCTCTAAAGAAGAAACTAAAATTAATAATTTTTTAAATTAAATTAAATTAAATTTTTTCAGATCATGGATCATCCACCTCCAGGTCATTCACCTGCAGTACAAGCGCTAATTAACAATCAGTCATTAATGTATGAGCGAGAGGAAACTGTGAGGCGGGAATCACAAATTTTAGAATCACTAAAAAATGTTAGAGTTATTTTGAATGAAAAAGAACTTAACGGTACACTTCGTTATTTAGCTGATGGATTTATAACAAAACCTCAGTGTAATTCACTTATTAAATTAGCTCAGGTAAATTTTATTTAAAAAAAGTCTTATTTTAAAATATTTAATTTAAATAAATTATTTATTACAGGTGGCTGCAGTTGTGGGTGACGGATATGAAAATAATAAAAGTCCTCATTCAAAATATGAACTTTTTGAAGGCTTAACTGTTGGAAGAACTGCTTTGGTATTTTTATTTTTTTAATTAAATAATAAAAGTTATAAATTTATTGATAAAAATAATAGCAATGATGCGTTATTACGGCTCCATGTATTTAAAAAATTTTCAAATGGTAATAACCATAATGTCCATAAAAAATTCACTTTATTTATTCAGTTTTACTTTACGGTTAAAAAATAGCATCGATGAATTGTTATCAATTTTACATAATACAGAATTTTAAATTTATTCAAAATAATCATTGCCGTCAAATGGGCGGTGATGGGTAAAAAGGATTAGAGTTTTTGAAATATATATTTCATACTTTGTAAATATACATATTTCAATTATTTGATTGCTATAAAATAATATACAACTTTAAACCATATAAATAGATCCATATTGATGTAAATAGATTGGGGGGGGGGGGGGGGGGTTAGAGCCATTTTCCAAAAAACTCTTTCGAAATGCAATATTAATGAAACGACAATTTTTTAAAGAGAGTATTCATCAAAAAAAGAGAGGTTCAATAAATAAACCAAAAGTGGAATGCTTCAAATTTGTAATAATACAAATTTAAGAAAAAAAATATTATTTTAAAAAATCAGTTATATTTAAAACACATCAAAATAAAACTTATAGAAAATAATTATTCGGAGTGTGCGAATCGTGTTCAAATTAAATTGAATATAACTATTCGATTCGACATTCAAATAGAATTATTCGAATAATTAGAGAAAATCGAATCACTTGAAACTTTTAAAATTATTCGTAACTTTTTGAACCATTCGAAAATTTTTGAATTATCTGAAAGTCTTCGAATTATTTGTAACTTTTCGAATTGTCGGATTAGAGTTGAAAAAATTCTGATCAGCTTTCAAATATTTAATTTTTATTTAATGGAGAGCTTAGTTTTTTAAATTAACTAAAAGTAATTATTTTGTAGATTCATGTCTGAGCTCTATTTTCCTCTGATTAAAATTTGAATTATCGAAAGAACTATTACAATTTTAAGCCATTCAAAAGAAAATTTTTAAATTATTCGAAGCTGTAAGAATAATTCAAAACCTGACGAATAATTTGGAAAGTTTCGAATAATCCGAATTATTCGATTCGATTCAGTACGAATAATTCGTAAGTTCGAACTATTTGCACACCCCTGATAAAAAGTTACAAAATAGTAAAATTATAAATTAAAATAAATAAAAATTACATTGTAAAAAGAGCGGTGTTAAAATGAAATTACACCGGTGTAAGAGGCGTAATTCGGCGGTGTTAAACCGGTGTAAAAGCGGGGTAAACTGCGTCCACTTGGAATATTAACTTTAAAGATTATAAAACACAAAAAATGTCAGTTCTTTATGAAAATTAATAAAAAATATCATTTATTAACAAGTATAGTGATCGAGTAAGTAAAAATATTCACAAAGTAAAATATTTTAACACCGGTCTAGAATATTTACACTTGCGGCGGCGTTATTTTCACGCCGCTTTCGGTGTTGAAATTTAACATCGCTGATTTTAACACCTAAACTGCTTGGACTTATCCCGGTGATTTTTTAAAGTGTATGATTGTCATATAAAAATATTTTTCTTTTCTTTTTTTAATATAACAATCATATTTTTTGAGTTTACACTTTTACTATTCTATAATTCATTATTTTCTATAAATACATTTTACCATTTTTTCGATAATATTCCATACGCAAGGTACGTTAGCATCAGCCTTTCTGATGAGTCCATTGACGTAATCGAAACAAAACTGTCATTTTTGATAACGTTCATTGTACTTCACCTGCATGACAAGTTTTGATAGTTGACTTAAGAATCAATTTATCTCGAAGCAACACTTTATGTCACAATGTGCAAGTTGACAATTTAAAATTTTGGAATCAAATAATAATGAAAGATAATTCAGATAAAAATATTAATAAAGCGTCTAAAATTCATAAGTAAGATGATGTTAACTTCATACAAAATGCAAAAAACACTTTGCACAATACGTAATTATTGTTTATTGAAATAGTAGGTGGAGTCGTAACGCGCATAAATATCAAAATAAATAATTCTAATAAATAAATAAATATATTTTCATTTATATAGATGGTTTATTTTGGTCTATTGACTCCAGATTACTTGGAACTTTTTTTAAAGTCATCTGAGAAAGCTCGTGCACACGTCGAAGAATATTTCAATCTCAACCAACACCTGTATTTTACATACACTCATTTGGTCTGCCGTTCAGCTCTTCCTGGTAATTTTTCTATGCACGTCGCAACGAAATCACACTACCCGTCTCTGTAAGAAAGCCATCCACATCCTTCAACTATTTTCCTATACCCAAAAATTTTTTGTAATTATTAATAAATACTTTTATTTAAGTTATTGATTAATTAATATTTTGCACAGGTTCTCCAATGAATCAGCAAATCTTCAGTCACGATGTTCACGCGGACAATTGCCTGGCGATTAAAGAAGGCGTATGTTTACATGAAAGTCCTGCATTTACATGGCGAGATTACTCAGCAATAATTTACCTAAATGATGATTTCAAAGGCGGAGAATTTATTTTTGCCGGAGACCCTAAAGCCAGAAACATTCAGAGCATCGTTGAACCACACTGCGGACGAATGGTCGCATTTTCTGGTGATGAAAAAAATTTACACGGTGTCAAAGGTGTCCATAAAGGTCAGAGATGTGCACTTGCACTTTGGTTCACTTTAGATAGCAGGTACAACGAACTAGAGAGAAAATTAGCCTGGATTATATTAGACAGGGTTAAATTAAAAGGTCCTGTTGATATTAAAAATATAAGTATTCCTCTTAATTATGACAAATTATTGAGAAAACGATTTAAAGACGATGAAATGTTGAAACTTTTATTACAAATATCTAAATAGGAAACCATTGTTCTTTATATTGCAGTATTTTTTGGTTGTTGATCGTTATAATGTTTTTTTTTTTTTTTTATTTAAGGCCAGTATATATCTACGAAGAGAATTTTTTTCTTCCTTAAAAGTGACTGCTACCTTTTACGTCATAATTAATATCTACATTAGATTATCATTTTGCGGCAATATTTTCCCATGCTCACTGTTTGAAATCTTTTAGCATACACTAAAAAATATTTCCTTTAAATATAGTCCTTATTAGTTAGAATTCTGAAAGTCATTAATTATGGCTAATTACGGCAGTCGATCTATGGCCTCTGTTTTCCATGTTCACGACCAGTTTTTACCTACAACTCGTACGGACTCGTCCGTGAATGTAAATACCGTAGATTTCTAGCCATTAGTCCTCGTCAGACCTCGCAAATTCACTAGTGGCCACTAATAATTTTATGATTTGCCATTCAAAATACAGAGAAATATTATTTCTTTTTTGTTATATTTCTAGTCTAGTTAAATCGATCATAGGCTATATAACTTCTAGGAGCATATTGAAGGTACTGTCAAAATCTCTATCTCAAATAACATACGAGATTGCTTTAGAGTACCCTCGATATATCAAAGGTATTCTGATGCAATCTGTATCCCAAAAAACATGAGATTTTGACAGAGTACCCTAGATATAGAATTTTACAGTTTAAAAAAAAATTTTAATTAATTGTCATTACAATATAATTTTAAAATACATTAGTAGTATACTGCCGTGCTAAACACAGAAGTGGTAACTTGTATAGGAATACCATAGTAAGTTACCGCTTCTGTACTTAGCACGGCCGTATATTACACTGTAAAGAATTCAGAATTGTTACGGATTTTATTTAAATCCGAATTTACTCCGTCATTTGAAGTTCCGGAGTTTAAAAAAAAATCATTTCGCATATGGAGTAAATAGTTTGGTTTTTCAGCGGAGTGATTTCGGAGTGATCTGGATTTTATTTAAATCCGCATGTATTCCGATTCAGAGTTTTAATATTAAAATAATCTTTCTTTAGGAGTTAAATTTACTCCGAGGGGATTAAATAAATAAAGTCATCGTTTCACATTAAGTCTGAATTTCAATCCGCGTTCACTCTGCAAATTTTTTACAGTGTACGTATCAAAGAAGAAAAAAAGGAAATTCCAACCCGCCTGTGTAATTTTTTACCCGAGCCAAAGGCAAAGATTTCGAACGAATATTAATAATAATGCTGCTGTAAAATAATTGCCTCATATTTATAATTTTAATTTATATTCAGATCATAAATTTCTACTAAAAACAAATATGATTTTTTTTTATAATGAAGGTAGCAGTCTCTTTAATGAATCACGATGTTAAAAACTGAAAAATATCTACCTCACAATGTCAGTAGCTATAATTATATATTTATAAATAATAAAACAATCATTTATATAAAATATCCTAGATAAAGATCTTTATTAACACAAATCGTTACATACTATTATTGTTTTGCAATTTTGTTTCTATTGTAACATGTGTTTATTGCGTTCATTTATTTTTATCATCATAATCTTTTGCATTAAATTATTACTTTATTTTAATTACTAACCATTATGCGAACGTACTGTGTATTTAATTATTTTCTTTTTTTTTTACAATGTACACGGTTTATATTTAGTTTATTTACATGCAATTAATTTATTTATAATGCAGATTCTGTATTAAATTTAAAAAATTTAATTATCAATTCAATTTTGCATTTTTAAATAACAATCGAACATGTTAATAGTTTTTAATTCATTTAATTTTTTAAAGACAAACATTTATGTTGGACAAATTTTCAATTATTATCAATTTTTGAATACAATTTTAAAAATAATTATAATCACTAATCACAAAAATACTGTATTAAATGGAAAAAATTATCAATTTTATTAATAATTTATTTTTAATTATGATCTTCGAGTATCACAGAAGTGCTCTCAGTCAAATTTTAAAACAAAAAGAAAAAAATTAATTTTATGACAATTATTTAAAAATTAAAATAATATTGTAATTAATTTATCAATTATGACAGAGTCAAGAGTATTCATTTTTTATTTTAAATAAAAAAAATATTAAATACGACAAATACTATTTTTTTTTTTTTTAATTAATAATAAACGTTATCATGTACTTCGAAGACTTTACAATCACGTAGATATGTTATTAATCCACAAGTATTTAAGACAGATATTAAATATCGACATAAAATTTTAAACATTAGTCAAAAACATTAATTTTTTTTTATAAAAAAATCGCCAATAATTTAGAGATGTAAAAATTATATTAATTTAAAAAATATTAAATTTATCAATTGAAAACATTAAAATATTATTGGTTAACAAATTAACAATTAAATTTATATCAATTATCCATCTGCATCATTAAAAATTCACTTGAATTCGCGTCATCATTTAATTTATTTAATTTAATATATATAAAAAAAAAAAAAAAAAAAAAGGAAAAAAAAAATTTATTCAATAGAATAGAATCCGCAACATTTACGTAACCAACAAATAGTCTTCAATGTAATAAAGATATTTACATAATATATATTATTAATATTAATAATCGGCTCATTTTATTAGCACTTATGGCTTTAGCCTTTGGTGTTAAATATTTAATCTTAATAGCTTATCAATATTAATAAATCAATAATTATTTTTGATCCTGATTTTTTATCATAAAAATGCCCTTAGATTATTTTAAACCGGGTCCGCGACTATGAGACCATACAGATCCTAAACAAATTCATTCTCTTTGGTATCCAATGGCCGTAATCTCTTTATTTGTTTTGTTTATTAATTAATCACCGAAAAAAAAATAACCACGATTAATAAAAAATTTTGATTAACCGGCAGTGAATAAACAGGCAAATATTAAAATAATAATAAATATTATTATTATGTTGTTGAATGATCCCATTGCGGTGACCATTGAGGCGAGGGTCAATTACTGCTTGAAGGAGGCGCAGCGTATCGTGTTCGTGGATCTGTATCACCATCACATATATATTTACCTATTTAAAAGTAAATATATTATTTATAAATGTTATTCGTTTATTTATTTAATAAAAAGTTTAATAAAATGGTAATGTGATGTTAGTTAAATTAAACTCACCCGAAACAAATCGACGCTTAACCAAACTCAATCTATATCCTGGGCCAACTAATTCAAATTCAACTCCAGACAGAGTTGTACCTTCGCAATTAAATTGGGTGAATATAGTTCCCTGAGTGCCAGGACCACGATCAATTTCAACTCGTGCTTTTAATGATCCTACACCATTGGCTTCGCTGTGCTGTGAAAGCTCCGTGAATTTCCACAGTAAACGATTTGTGTCTGGTAACCATTGAGCTGAGGGTTTACTGTGCATACTCTTGAATCCTCCGTCAATTGGTGCTGCTACATGAAGATTTAATAGTGGACTTGGTGATGCCATTGCACGGCTATTGTATTTATAGTCAATCTAAAACAATATATATTTAAATCAATACGCGTATCTTAATATTTTTTAATTTATTTTTATATTTTAAATTTTAATTACGTCAAAATAACTAGATGTGAAAACTCTATAAAAGATTAATTCAATAATAATGTATCTACACAGAAATTACTTTTACAGAAAACTTATATACAAAAATATTTATCATAATAAAAATGTCTATCAAGTTCATCTCGGTACGGCACTAAATTCAAATAATTATTAAAACATTAATAATAATGGTCATCTTTATCAAATGTAAAAATAAAGAAATTAATCCTCGAAGTAAAAAATATAATTACTGAACAGGAGTAAGATGGTAAATAAGCGAATAAAATTTTTATTTTAAAAAATAATTAATATAATAAATAAAAAAATAAATATTTGAGTATAGTATTGAACTAATATATTATTTTAATAATAATTATTAAGTTCATAAAATATTTGACTAGATAAAAAATTACAAGAAATTATATTTCCTCGAGAGGCAATTTTATCACTTGTATTTTTATTTATAGTCGTCTCGGAAAAAGTTTGGGATTTTTTCCCACCATTATTCTTTCTCCCTTTATTAAAATATTCTGAAAAAGATATTCTGCCCATGTGCAAATCTAAATATTGTGGTAAGGCAAAATTCTAAACTTTCTATCGTACGACTATAATCAAATATCAACGTAAAGTCCTTACTATTTAAATTCACCGCCGAGTCAAAGTAAATTTTTCATACATCGTTATTATACATGATAAATTATAACTATTTATTTGAATAGATTTTCCGCGAAAATTTTTACATGTCAAAATAGAACGGAGTAAAATGAATCTCATAGAATTTTTATTGTTTAGATAAAAATTTTTTGAGATTCTGAGATATTAATAAATTTGGTGTAAAGAAGGACTACGCTCGTTTTGATATAAAACTATTTTTTGAGTAAAAAATTTAATTACCTATTAAATTATTTATATACATTTTTGTTAAATCTGTATTAATTTACCTCATTATTAGTAAAATTTAAAAATGCAATTTTTAATACTCCTAAATTTTTTAAGGGGCCATTTATAAAATACGTTCGCACTTATGGGGGAAGAAGGAACGTCTTACTGTGACAAGATGTGACAAGGAGGGCCGGAGGTCTGAGGAAACGTGACGTTTGCAGCTCATCAAACAATTTTGTAAATTTTTCTCTCGGTTTTAAAAAAAAATTTTTTTTTTTGTTACGATAGAGTCATTTATTTCATATTTGTAAATATATAAACATTTCTTTGCATTATATTTCTGTTATAATGGTGACGTATTTTATAAACGGTCTCTAATTAAGAATTCATTACTAAAAATAGTTTGTTCAGTATAAATCAACTCAATTATTTTTCATAAACGAATAACAAAAAAAATATCCATTGATTTTTTTTTAGCGGAACTCCCTAGTATATATTTCAGTTTATATTTTATGGTCATATTAAACTAAGTAACCGGTCAATATATCCTTGGCCTAAATATTCCCGCAAAATGTGAAAAAATTTATGGAGTAATTCATTTGATGCTAATAATGATTATGGATAAAATCAACTATTTATAAGTTTTATAAAGAGAATACTTTTGCAAAGATATATTGATTTGTAATTATTAAAATATACCTTTAAATCAGTGTGAGTTGGCTCACATTTCCAATAGGCAACGAGTTGAAATGGACATGATGCCGCGCCTTCTTTAGCCTTAATTTGATATTTAAGTATATCAACATTAAAATATGATGCTGTTGGGTTTTGTTCAGCTTGACGACGTAATAATGTTGTTAAGGCACTCATATTAAAGTCAAATATTGTTGTTTCTGATGTTGTCTGTGTAGCATCTCTATTTAAAAATGAATAATTAGTAATTTTTATAATTATTAATAACTAAGTAAATAAAAAAAAATATAAACATACATGCTGACAAGTTGAGAATTCGGAACAAGTCTTTCTAGTCGATTAGTATTTCTCATTCTAAATGTTAATTTTGCTGGACTTGGATTATTAGCAAGTACAGCGACAATACCAGCAGGAAATGAAAGCATCATATCACCGTTTAGTTTGACCTGACAGCGTGTCTCATCGGTACCACGGAAATACGAATGAACAATTTCATGAAAAGCTACAGCAAGTGGTATTGTATCAGCAAGACCAATTGTCAGTGGAGAAGGACCGCGCGATGAACCAACGCCAACTCCAGCAGTACGAAATTCAAGACTTGCAACGCTATCAGCTCGTGATATCGTTGCTGGAGACATTCTCCCACGTGGCCCGCCTTCACTGCGACGTGATGGAGGCCGTGGGATTATTATCGAACCCGTTGGTGTTGATGATGCTGATTGTTTGGGTGGCAATGCTGGCGTTATGTCACCTACTTCGGAGAATAAATCTCCTTCTATATCATGAATAATAAAATGATATATCAATAATTTATTATCAGAGCAGTGATAAATATAATATGGATTTATAGAAGGATTAATTACCTGGAAAACGTGTGTGAGATTGAATCGGAGGCGCTGATTGTGGAGGCGCAGGTTGTGGAACCGGTGATGTTGAAAGCGGAGGTGGACTCTGCAATGGTGCGTAAGGATGACTTGCCGTAGGTGTTGATGCACTGGACGGCGTACTGCTAGGATTAAAAAGATTTAGACCGAGTAAGTCTGAACTTGGTTTGCCTCCTAACTGCTGTGATACTGACTGGGAACGTTTCATATGATGATCTGAATCATTATTTGATCCTCTTCGACCCTATAATTTATCGTTTCCATTAAAAATATTTTTAAAAAACTTTTTGTTTGAGATTTTGTCGGAAATTTATTTTTTATTTCTGTTGTAAGTTTAACAGAATTATAAAAAAAAATTTAACTATGCAAATTAGGTAATATTTAATAGTGACTCTCATTACGAATAAAATTCCGCGGGAAATCTAAAAATAATTCAATTTCATATTGACGTCAAATAATGGCGTGGAAAAATACTCTAATTGTAGCTAATGTTCGATTTGTGCTCTGGTCACTTACGTCCCTATAAAATCGATACTTTTAATAATAAAAAAGTAAATAATTCAACTTGTTTCAAGAAAAATTTTTTCAACTGTTTTTTATTATTTGCTTAACTATTACCTGGACTTGAATCACTTATTTGCTTGTTAAGTTTTTTGTTTGTAAATTATAATATAGAATTTTTTAAATGCTTCACAATAAAAATATTAAAAAAAATATATATATATACACTAGCGTAGAAACTTTTGATCGAAGTTTACTTAATATAAATTAAAAATTTACATATTTTATGAAAACTTATTCGATTGATTTATAAAAACTTTTCTTGAACAATAATAATAAAAAAAAAAAGTTTGTATTAAATTTTTATAAGTTAATTTAGTTTTATTCCCATGGGTACTTGACTAATGGATCTCAGTTTGAATAAAAATAATTTATAAGTTTTACCGTTGGAGCTGGTGATAATGAAAGATTTTCAACAGTTGCACGTAACTCATCAACACTAGCACTCATTGGTGCTCCACCATTACTCAATGGTTTTATTTCCACCCTTATTTTACGTTCTCTCTCGTCATCAGATTCAGTATCAGAACTTGAATAAAATCCTTTTTCATTTTCCCAAGGATCTGGTTTAGGACGAATACAATAACCATCTTCGTCTACCTCAGGTGTCGGAGTTTCTGATTTTCTACTTTCATCTTTTTCTTCCCTATTAACAAATAAAAATAAAAAGACAATAATTAATAAATTTATATACAAGTTTAACAGCACGCCCAGTGCATTACTATCAAGTACATTTTTAAAAAATCAATAAATTTAATTATTTATATTTAAATTAAAGTTATAGAAGATTAATTTATATTTATACTTATTGATTAATATTATTGTTATTATATATTATAATTATTATATTATGTGTAACTCTTTAATTTGTTGCACTGGGTCTGCTGATAATTTAAATACTGACAGGTCTGACTTTTCTTCTTTGTTACTGTTTGTATCCACAGAATCCTTTTTCTTCTTAGCTTTTTTTTCTTTTCGTTTTTCACGTCTGCTACGAAGAAACCCTGTTAATTTATTTAAAATATTATTAGTAAAATTATTTCATAAAAATAGTTATTAATTGAAATAAAGAAAATAATAAAAGATAGTTGTAAAATCATTAAGTATTGCAATCAATTGAAACCATAGTAAAAAACCAACGGGTTCGGTAAGAGCTGAAAACGTATGACGACTTATTTTTTTTTTTATATTTATTTTTATTACAAATCAATCGAATTCCAATTCACTCAAATTCCTCACAAACTTCTACTTGCAAATGACATTAAAATAAAATCAAAAAAATTACTAGTATGTATTAGATTTGCATTTTTTTTTTTTTTTTAAGATTCCAGATAAGTGCAATGAAATTAATGATTAAAATTATTAGGCTTTCTACTGGCACTAAATTATTCTATAATTACTAAATTTATTAATACAAAAAAAAAAGTCATATACTAATAAATTATTTATAATAAAATAAATTTAAACCATCACCATTTTTAAGTCAGACGCGAAAAGATTGTGATAAATTGTTTTTCTAACAAATAAATCTTTTAATAAAAAAAAAAAAAAAATATAAAATTTTTAAAATCGGATTTTTTAATTAAAGAAAAAACTATTTTAATAATTATAGATAATACAAAAAATTTAAGTACAAGACATAAAAAAAAAAATTTTCTTTATAAAATAAAATAAAATTAAATAATAATAAAAAAAAAATTAAATAACATGGATATTTAATCATGCAGCATAATTGAAGTTGTTGGAGTAATTTGTAATTAGACGGCTCACCTGAGGCATCCCCGTCAGTAGCCGCCTGTTCTCAACTTTAACGTCCATCTCCCATTATCTTATCTTAGATATTGTTATTCAAAAACAATTAAAAAAAAAATAATAATAATAAACTATTAAATAAGTAATTATTAACGTGAAACATGTGCGTACACATAGTGACAGAGATTCATAGCTTTTGATAATTATAAGTAAACTTATTATTCATTTTTTTAAGAGGCAAGACATTGACATTGAACGTTGTGTTCTTTAATTAAATTCAAGTCTTACATCTTCTCATACCAGTTTAAGATTGATTATATGCTTGTGTTACGTTGTAAAGTGCACACACTGATGATTAGCACGTATATATTTTTTATATGTGAAGATATTTTTTAAAATCTAACGTCGAGACATTAATGACATGAATGATTCTAAACGTCGTAAATTATAAGTAATAAATTAACAAACAAAATACCAAAGAATTGTATGTGTGTGTGTTTTTTATTGTAACGATAAATAATATTATAATCAAGTTATAAATAACTTAATGAAAAAATTATTTTACTTTTTTGTAGTTAAAACATTTGACCTTTATAAAAACCCGTAATTATTGTTAGAAAAACAATTTAAAGTACATATATATGTTACTTGTAAATGATAAATAAAATTTTGAATATTTAATTTTTTAGTATCAAGTGTATAATCTACAAGCATTTGTTGTTAGTAATGACTGATAATTAAGTAAGTAATTAATTTTATTAATAATAATAATAAAATAAAAGCGTTAGATATTTAAAATAATATTTCATAAGGCATTATGATAGTGCTTTGGTGTTTTACATGTTTACGTATAAAATCCAGAATCAAAAGCCTGTGACAAAGCGTTTCCAACAAAGACAGACAGACAGATAGACAGAGAGGCAGATCACCTTTTATATATTATATCATCAGCTATTTTATTTAGCCTATAAATTATAATAGGCAGTGGCTAATAATTACCTAGCATAATTAGCAGAAATTAAAGCCGTAAATATACAATAAATTCTATTGTATTTATATATGTATATCAAAAAAAGTTATGTTAGCATTAAGATGAATATAAAGGCAGAATAAAAATAAATAAAAAGATTTAATGTTGAAGTAAAAATTAAATTATCGTTAATTAAAATTACGTGATTTAATATCCGTGTGAACATAAAAATTTTCTAAAAGCTTGAGCATTAATAGAACAGCTACATCTGCATCTAATTTTGTTGATCAATAGATTACTTGTATGAAAATGTTTATAAATAGTTAATAGTCAATAGTAGATTGTTAACATCAGTAGGGAAATAAAAAGAACTAAAAAAAAAATAGTCAGTTGTAGCTGTTTTATGGAATGGATTTAAATAGTTTTACGTGGACAAAGGTAAATGATTAAAGCAGTTACATTTAGATCCTCTGAGAGGGTTCCTGGAGATGCTGGAAGGTGGATTGTCACCTTGAGGAGTGACAGGTGCCGAACCGGAACCTGCTTGCCTCTGCCTCTCTGAAACAATCACTCATCGCTCATATTTTTCAATCCGCGTCGCGATCTCTACTTTATTTTTTTTTCTTTTACCAATTATTATGTATATTGTATTGTTTAATTATTTATATTGTCAATTTTTATAATATATTCAACTCGACGAATAAAATTTGTTTAGTGTTCAAAACAATCGTGATACACGTACAAACGACACGCCTGAATTCCTATTTAAATTCCAAGTATTTGATTAATTCGATCGTGCTGGACTATCTATAAGCCATTCAAAGTGCCTTTGGCACTCACCCGTACCTTGATTAAATATACACACATACCTACACACGTATATGCATACATATACATGTTAAACAATATATGTATGAAAAACTATTGATACTTTTAAATAAAACTTTTAAATTAATTTAATAAACATCTAAAGTTTGTCATTCAATTTTAAATTAAATACTGTGCGCTCATATTCTATATTCTCTCTCTCTCTCTTTTTTTTTATTAAATAATATCGATTGAAACGGGGAGAAAATATACGCTCGTATATCATCCTTCTTCAGCAGCTAATGACGCACAAAATAGCATAATGACTAGACCACAAAAGCATAATGATTATAATAATTTAAAAAATAAACAAACAATAAATGACTTTGAGTAGCTTTTTCCGGGTGGTTAAAATAATAATTACACTCATAAATAAGTTATTAAATGTTGTGCTAAAATGAAACAAGTCTAAGTTTAAAAAAAAATAATCGAATACTTTGCCTCAAGACAAAAAAATTACTTCCAAGTATTTATCTTAAACCCAGATGTTAAATGATGACAAGGTCAAGTGTTAAAAAGATATCAATAAATTCAAAGCATTACACATTAAAAGTTTAAGCGATAATGTTAAGTATGTAATAAATAATAAATAAAAATGAGTTATTTAATGTTTAAAATAATAATAATTTTGTATCGAGGCAAGTGTAAAGGGGACGCGTTGAAAATAATTTTGTTTTAATTTCGTTTTTCGTAGACCTACCCTGGGAGTTGGACATAAACAGGTTGAGAAGCGAGGTGGTACGACGTGAGCCTTTGGTTGTAGCGTCTTTGTCAGTATTCTTATCCTTAATCTTGTATTTTTTATTATTATCTTTAATATCCTTTTCGTGATTATATTCTATAGCAATGTCCCCGTGATAATCACCACCCACCACAACCTTAGCCGTCTGACTTTGGTTTTTCTTAGTAGTGTTGTATTGTTGTTTGTTACCAGCAACGCCTGTTTCTCCATTAGTTCCTTTAGAACTTGGTGGTTCCTTTATGGCTGTTGCTGTTGCAGGATCAGCAGCTCCACCACCACCGCTCCCGATACTTCCGATAACACTACCGCCACCACTGCCTCCACCCTCGACTTGGTGCGTTGAATTAGCCATTTCTGCAAGGCTTGTCATCACTTCATCGTACTCGATCACCCCTGATGCATTTACAATTATTCAATTACGTATTACAATACCATCATCATCCACATTATTGTTGTTGATTTAATACAATATAATTTGTTTTCATTAAATATTGTTGTTGTTAATTTAAATACCTGGTCTTTCAAATCCGGTGTATTTAGATTGAACAAACTGCTCCAACAGTTTATCTACCGTCATATCCAGACACTGTCGTTTAAAGTCAATATGAACTTGACCAACTTGCTCATGATTTGTTTGAAGAACATCGGCATATGTGTTTAAAAATTCTTTCATTTGACGTAAATGTGTTTCTTCAACATCTTGAAATCTCTATCAATAAAAAATTATTTATTAAATACTCGGATTAATTTAAAAAAAATTATAATAATAACAATAAATTTACCCGGCATGCCTGAGTCATTTTAGTTTCAAAATCATTTCTGATAACCGTATATTTATCTACAAGTACTTTATAATCATCTTGAGCTTTTTTAAACTTAACCTCGGATTTTTCGAGTTCACGCTGGCTCGCATTATCCTTTCGCAACTTCTCCAACTCTAGCCCTTTTTGCTGACACATGTCCTTAGCTTTTTGTAGTGTCACCGTGATACTCTGTATATTCTGAACGACCTCGAGGGTCGATGACTCCTCCTCTTTTACCTGAAATACATCATCTTATAACTATACATCTATACAATAGTTAACTTTGTTTTTTTTTTTTAACGACAGTTTCAACTTTTAAAGTATTTTTTTTTTCAACATATAGTACGGATGAGTGGGCGTATACTGATAAGCGTGTGTATGATAAGAGTGAATAGGTTTATCTTGAACCCAGGAACTGTGTTTTAAGAGATATTTAAATATCTATGGATGTTTATGAGTTTATAAAAACATACTTACAGTCTTGTGCCTTTTGTGTAGCTCATCAGCATACTTAGAAACATCTTTTATTAACTCGGATACCCGCTGTGCCATCTGTAAATGCAGGCTGGCTAATTTTTCTGCAGCTCCACGTAATGCTGCCCATACTGGTGCAAATGTACCCTGTATACTACTACTATTACTTGCTTGTTTAGCAACTTTACTCAATAATTTATAATTATTCTCTTCAATTGCCGACCGCTCTCGGAGAAAATCCGCAAGCTCTTTACTCGCCACCACTCCATGCTTCATATTATGATACAATACATCAAATCCATTATTCTTTTCACCCTAAAAATAATAATAATAATAATCGTGTTTATTTAGAGTATTGGTAGTTTAAATACATTCATTCTAAACAACTATACAGACATTTGAATAAAATAGTTTTAAAAATGAGCTTTTACATATTGTTTCAATGTTCTTCTAAAACTCGATAATGTTGTTTCTTGTTTAATGTTCTCAGGAAGATTATTATACCAATTACACCCTATATACAGTATACTTTTCTGAGCTGTATTTATTCTCGTATGTTTTATATTAATACAATTACTATTCCTAGTATTATAATTATTTTTACATTTTATTAGTTTAATGCGGTTAGTTAAATAAGGTGTTATTGTTTAAAATTTATAATATAAAAATGCACGTATGATACACCATTCGCTGATTGATAGTCATCCAACCTAAAGCATCTAACATATCTCGTATACTAGTATATTTGCTAACACCAAGCACTAATCTCATGGCTCTATTCTGTACTACTTGCATTCTTTTAACTTGTTCCTTATTATAATTTAACATCAAAGTACTGCAGTATTCGAAATAAGGAGAGATGGTAGATTTATATATAATATTTTTAGTGTAACTAGTAACTGAGTTATTTAATAATAATAGTATTAATAATAATAGTATTAATAATAATAATAATAATAATAATAATAATAATAATAATAATAATAATAATAATAATAATAGCAAGTAATAATTTTCTGTAGTTTTTCGCTGATGTAGAAACTTGCTTAATTATTTTTATTTATTTATTGGTTTTGTTTAATAGTTTAGTACATTTAACAATTAGATCATCAATTTTTTTAATGAAGCCTTAGGATAGTTTAAGCGATGTATCAAGTATTAAACGTAATATACTACGCAGTAGACGGTTATTATTGAAGTAAAGGGGGATTGAGTGTGTAGTGATTTCAGTAGGTGGTTAAATGATAGAGATTGTTTTAGCAAACTTTTGGAGGTCATGTTTAATTATAATCATGTAATCTTACTACTTTAAAATTTACTTAATCACAAATAAATATTCATAATTTTCTTAATAAGTTCAACTTATTTATTTATGGGTATAAAAATATAAATAAAATTTTAATTAATTTTTTAAGATATTTAATTTATAAAAAAAAATAAAAGATGAAAATTATTATGCAAAGTAAAGAGTAATTTTGTTTATGTTAAAATATATGAAGATCATGATTATACATAGAACATTCTTTAAACAGTAATATTTAATGTACCTGAAGATCGGAACGTTTTTCCCGGAACGAAAATAAAAAATCGAAATGAAAAGTAAAAAATCTACTGGATCTAGATTTCTGAAAAGTTCCGCAGGTCAACCGAAAATTAGAGCTAACCCCAATTACTTAAGTCACCCTTAAGGAGTCAAATTACATAATTTTTTTCATTTTCGTTTCGCGAAGAACGTTTCGATCTTCAGGTCCATAATATTTAAATAATAATTTTTATTGAATATTGTAATTACATAATTGCGAAATTAAATGTAATGTAATTAAATTAAATAATCTAATAAAATAAATATAATTTTTTAAAGATACTTTTAATTGATTCTGTAAAATATCTAATTGCTGAAATGATAAAAACAATTTTTTTTTGTAATTCTTTCTTAAAATCAATTTCATCTAATAAAAAAGACAATTGTACAACTCTATTATACAGCAGACTGTGACGCACAAGGTATATAATATAACAGGGTATGATTGATAAAGAATTCAAGAGACAAGCATCCAGACGACGACGGTAAAGTCACATAGCACACACTTCGTTGGAGTACAGTGTGTAATATGTAAGCAAGAAGTAGCCTCATAAGTATAAATTTCTTTCAACTCGTACTCTTTATTTTATTCTTTTTATTTTTTCTTTCTTTTTACACACCCCTTTAAGTTTTTTTACTTTCATTTTACATTATACTCAATCCTTTTATCCATGATTTACAGGTCTTACCCTCCCTATTCGCTAAAAACCCATAATAATACCAACTCGAAAAGTAACTTTGTGCGCTCGTCAACCTCATGGTTTTTCTTTCAAGACCAATAGAAGGTCAACTGGCTTAACCGGTTTCCACGGCTTTTCTTCGTCTTCTTCATCGTCATCATCATCATCATCATCATTATCATAGTTTGAAAAAATCAAAACCAATTTTAATAATTTCTAACAATTTTTTTTTATATTTCTACTTTAAACTCAAAGGAAGCACAAATAATCAATTATTAGCGGTTAAATTTGCCTCATTTATTAAACAGGCTCTAAATTGAAGCTTTGCTGATAAAAAAATAAATTCTCAAGGCCTCTCAAGAAAATAATTTACAAAAAAGAAATATTATTATCCAATTATGTGAAAAAAAATTATTAAAAGTAATGATGTTTTACTTTTTTACAAACACTCGAGTTATTTGTAACAGAAATGACAAGTTGTCAAGAAACTTGAAATATACTAAAGCCATTTAGTTTTTTACGTTAAACAGTTTACTAATAATTTTTTAATGTACTTTATATTATGCTTATATCTATTATTATCCAATTCTTTGTTTTCACACAACATTTAATACGTAATTGTTTGCAAATTGTGGTATCAACAACAATAGATTCTCATTGTTATTTTTCATATGTAAAAATACAGTCTTGTTAAATTTTTTTCAGTGTTGTATTTAAATACTTTATTAGTATTTCACGTATAATTAGGTTGTATAATTTTTTTTTTTTTCGAATGTTTAGTCAACTTGGCAATTTGTATTTGTATTTAAATAATAAAAAAAAAAAAATTGTTACAAGTGAATACTGGGATAAAGTATTTTAAATTAATTAGTTTGAATCATTTTCAATTGTTTTAATTACTTTCCAAGTATTTGAAGTAATACTTTAACTACCAGTAAAACATTTTTATAAGTAGTATTTCAATTACTCGTTTAATGAATATATGTGTTTAAATACTTTTTATTTATTTAAAAGCATTTTTAATTTATGTAAATTAATGTTGAGTACATGTATTAAAATACTTTAAGAAAGTATTTTTTATTAGTAGACAGAAAAAAAGGATTTTTTGAAGCAAGAAATGTTTTGCATTATGAATTGAAGTCAAAAATTTTTTTTGGCACTAGAAAAAATTACTGGATGCAAGAAATTTTTTTTTGCCCGAAGAAAGTTTTTGTTTTAAATTTATAATTCAAAAAATTTCTTGGGGCAAGTAAAAATTTTTCGCGCAAAGAAATTCTTCTTTTTCTGTGTATGTACTTGAGTGAAATATTTCTTATTTATGGATAAATTTCATTTCTTTGAAGGGTTTTGTCATGTCTGTTAAGGTAAAATCTTGAATTACAGATAATGTAATAAAAATGGGACATTTTCATTAATTGATTTAATTTAATATCAATAATAAATAGATTATTATTGCGTATTATCTTATTTAATGCTTTTACCAATTTAATTGACATGCCACATAATCTCTATGGAGTTATGTACTTGAAGATCAGAACGTTTTTCGTACAACGAAAATGAAAAATATTCCCAGAGAGGAAAGTACGACGGGCCCAGGCTTGGCCCAAGTATGTAGAACCTTGGCCCAAGCTTGTAAGCCAGCCTTGGTAGGACTCTGGAATGATAACAGGGGGCCCGACTTGGTTGCTAGGCTTGGCCCATGCTTGGTTGCCAGACTTGGCCCATGCTTCGTTGCCAGTCGTGGCCCAGACTTTGTTGCCAGACCTTGCCCATGCTTCGAGGAAACGGATAAATTTAATTAAAAAAAAATTTTATTACTATTAACCTCTTAGAATTTATTATCATTAACGTTTATACTATCTAAAGGAGGTAAATGATGTGAAAAAAACTCGGTGAAAATTCTGCTGGGCTCTGGGCGCGAACTGCCGTTCTTCTGATTGCTGGGTCCGAACAATAGCTACTGAATGAACCTACTAATGTTGAATTGATACATTAATATAATCTACTTATTAAACCATAGGTATAGCCAAACTTGGGTAATCCTACCTTGGCCCAAGTCTGGGTTGCCATTGGACGGCCAAGGCAGGGAAACCCAGTCTTGGCCCAAGCTCGGGTAATCATTGTCACGGCCAAGGCTTGGTTACCCAGTCTTGGCCCAAGTCTGGCTGGCCAAGGCTAGGTTACCCAGTCTTGGCCCAAGCCTGGGTTGCCATTGGATGGCCAAGGCTAGGTTACCCAGCCTTGGCCCAAGCCCGGGTAATCATTGTAACGGCCAGGACTGAGTGCCCAATCTTGAGCCAAGCATGGGCCAATATAGGTGTGCCAAACTAGGTTCCCCTGTGCTGGGCCAAGAAGGGCCCCGTCGTTCAACTCTGGCAGCTCCTGCATGGGTTTATGTAATTTCACTGCTTAAGGGCCAGTTTCAGAGGCTGAAGGTGGCCTAGGATTTTCAGCTGACATACCAGCATCTACATGCGAAACACTTCGGAAATCTAGTTATCCAGTAGATTGTTTAGTTTCAAATTTTTCTTTTCATTGATTTTGATGGTTGAGACGGCAATCGACGCATTTTTTTTTAGTTCTAGAGCTGATCAGATTTTGAAATTGATTTATATAGTCGTCTTTGAGAAATTTCAAAAACACTAAAAAAAAATTTTTTTTTTAATTCTTTCGTTCACGGTTTGTCTTGACAGAATGAACCGATTTCGATGGTTGAGGTGGCATTCGACGCGGCTAATAAAGTTTTAGAGCTGATTAGATTTTGGAATTGATCCATCGAGCACATTAAAAATTATCTAAAAAAAAACATTTTTTATAAAATTTTATTTTTGGAATATCTTCGAACGCACTCTATCGATCAAACTTAATTTTTTATAGCTTCTAGATATTGACAAGCCGCGTCGAACGATACCTTGACGATCAAAATCGCTTCATCTATTAAAAAGTTACAGATATTCACATACACACATACATACACTCGGACATCATCGTGAAATTAGTCAGAATAGCTTCCTAGAACTTCAAAACGTCAAAATCTGATAGAAGTTCGGTTTTTGAAAATCGGACTGAAAACAATAACTTCCCGAATTTTTGAAAATTTTCAATTTTCGTAGCGGGAAGTTAAAAAAGATTTCTTGGCGCAAAAAATTTTCACTTGTTTCAAGAAATTTTTTGCATTATACATTGAAAACAAAAAAATTTATTGGGGGGAAAAAAAATTTCTTGCGTCGAGGAATTTTTTCTAGTTCTAAGAAAATTTTTGTCTTTAATCTATAATGCAAAATATTTCTTATAATATGTTAAGAATTAGTACCATGGTCATAATTAGGTACTTTATCTTATTTGTATTTCTATTTAAATACTTCAAAAAAGTATTGTTTGCCAGTACATATATCGAAGTAAAATACTTTGTTAGTGAAACGATGAATTTTATGACTGAATTTGTGTTTAAATTACTTTTGAATGGTATTTTTTACAAGAATATATACATGTATATTAGAATAAAACTATATCAGCAGAATGTTACTTTGGTTCTTTATCATCACCCATTACTCTTTAGTACTCTACTTTTTTTCCCTTCTATTTTAAATTTTACACTTTGTGCACCTGAATAAAAACGCAAAAAAAAAAAAAAAAAAAAAAAATAAAATAAAATAAAAACGAAGACCTTTAAGCTATGCAAATGGTCTTTGTTTTACGGATATTTACGTCTGACTTTGAGCAGTCAGTATCAAATAAACCAAATATATATATATTTTAATCAGAATCTGAAAGAGACTCGCATGATTCAATGATTAATAAAATTTCGATAATTAATTAAAAAAAAAATGTAAATATTTAGTTGAAAATGAATGACTTTATCAACAAAAATCTTTCATTTCACAAGTAAAAACAAAAAGTATAATACTGTTATCAATATCTCTTTGATGTGTACTTGTGAGATTATATGTGATAAATTAAAAACAAATACTTAAATATTTAATAGATATAATAATGTTTACTCAAGCGTATATATCGCTTGTTTTTATTCATCATTTGAATATCGTTAAAGTAAGTGCGCACTCGTACATAACGAAAGGATGTTTAAACAAAAAGATTAAAAATATAAAGTGCAATTCAACTTCCTTTAATCTATCATACTAATATAACATTAATAATTATAAATTTTGAACATACACATTATTTATTCATTGTATTGAGAAATTTTTATTGTTTGAATAATTGAAAATTTTTTTGTTTTAAATGAAAAAATTTTTAGCCGAACAAAAGTTCAGCACTTAAAAATTTTTAATTAATTCAAAGAATTGTTTAAACATTTGAATAAGTTTTTACCATTAATTACAAAGTAAAGTTTATAATTCAAAATTTTAAATATGAACTAAGAAAAAAACGTGTATGTACATGGTGCAAAAATGGTTATACGTTATAACATTATTCAGTAGTAGTAAGTAGTAACGGTCTAAAAGATGTAACGTATTTACTCACTCTCTCTCTTTTTCTTTCTTTTTTTATCACATAACAGCAGTGCCTAGAGAATAACAAGTCTAAGAGAGACGAAATAATAAAAAATAAAAGAGAAGTGAGAAAAAGAGAAGGTGAAAGATCGTGAAGAGAAAGGATAAGCCGACAGAGTTTTGGTTGAGAAAGAGAAATAAACAAAAGCGTCGAAGGACACTAACTTCTCCTCCTTGTTTTCATCCAGACTTAAATCACCTGTCTCTCTTTTCCCGCTTATACATTAAATATAAAATGCCTCGTATGTAATAATGTAATATAACATAATACGTTAAAAATATACATGATATCTTTCTTTAAATTAACATTCGTAACGATTATATCGATTTATTTTAAATATTATTATTATTCGATTGTTTTTTTATCTACGGCATTCTTATAACTAAACTCATATCTATCAAATTCATTTTCGTGTTATCGTTCAATATACACTATCTAATTACACTACATTATCGCATGAATAAAATAAAATAATAAAATAATAATTAGAATTAAATTATAAAACTTACCCAAAAATAATCAGCAAAATCTACAGTCATGATGAGCAATCAGATCATCCTCAGTATTATCATCAATTTTTATTACACTCTCGTTATTAGTATTTGTTTTCTTTTTTCTTTTCTTTTTTCTTTTTTTCAAATACAATACCAGCAATAATGACAACTATTATTATTATTAAGGTTTACGCCCGGGAAGTCTTAGGAGTCTCTGATCTAGGTAGTACCGTTGTAATGGGTTTCTATTGTCTGTCATCAAGCAAACCAAGTCATACTGATATATGATGCGATTTAAAATATTCAACTAAATTATTAAACCGGGACATGAAAAATAATCCATAATCGTAAATGGTACAAGATTTTTTTTTTTAAATATATTGAATATTACTCTGAATATAATTAAATTAAAATTTATAAGACATTGATTAGAAAGTAATAATTATAATATATGTTAGTAATAGTAATTAGAGTTTGATATTATAAACATAACATAAAATAAATAAGTGATTAATAATATTGCACGGCACTGCACCACTGACTGTTATTAAATTTATATAGTTGTAGACTGAAGTAATGTGATATATAGAATGTGATTGAATACGATGACGATGATAATTGGTGATAATACTCTTTGACTCTGGTCTATAGAGTCTAGTGTGTTATGCACATAAAATTTAATATATAGCGAACAAAACGTAGCGGCAACGATGGTGACTCTGCAGAAGCGCGGATAAGAAGGGTCAACTTTAATAACTAGTATGCTCTGTAAGGCCGTAAAGTCCGATGTCTGTGATAGTCTAAAAAGACACGAGACTCGATATTATTCGTAGTAGTATCGCTAAGTTTCCTAGTTTTATGTATATAGATGTTATACAGACTGAAGATGACGTGAGGTTTTACTTTGCCGATCGTTTATTCTCTACTGCTGTATGGAGCTGCTGTTATATATTACACGACGGTGTTGTGGTATTTTAGCTCGAAATATCATTACCAGCGACATCTTGACGTTTTACTTCAAGTTACCATTTTAAAATCAGTTGATAATTTGAATTTTGATGGTTAGGTATTGTAGAGATTTTTTTCTTGGTTGCGCTGTTGCTCATGAGCATAAGCGCAATTTTTGAATTAAATTTTTTTACCGCCATTCATACATAGGACTGATAATGGTTCGAAATTCAATAGAAAAGATTTATAGCATAAAAAATGTAGAAACACACGAATAAAATATCATAAAATTTTATAAATTGAAATAATATAATTATATTATTAAATAAGTACACACATAAGAATAAAAGTTGTGGGAAAATATGGTCAATACTGAATGCAATAACTTTTTTTCATCTTGAAAAACTAAATTTTACGGGTAGCAGTAGAAAAACAAAAATTATGATAAAAGACTGTGTATAAAAAATCAATTTATATCAACTATTAAATGAATAAAAAATATTTATTTACAGTATGGTGAGAATTTGATAAAAATTTTGTTTATTTGAATATCATAGTCCTTATAAGTTGTTATTTTTATGTTTAAGTATACGGATTATGCAATTCAGTTTCTAAAAATAAATGTTATTTTTTATGAGTGTGAATGTAGCAGACATCAGACAAATTTAAAATTATTAATAAATAGAGTAAATAATTAATGAAATAAAATTTTTAAAAAATGCGCATTTAAAAAATTTTAAAATTAATAAGTGCATTTTTATAAATATTATTTTTTAAATTATTTACTCTATTTATTTATAATTTTACATTTGTCTGATGTCTGCTACATTCACATTCATTATTTTTTATTTATGAATATAAATTTATGGTAAGTGAATCACCGTCCTGACGTTTCTTCTACTAAAAATAAATTGTACTTAAAATAAAAATATGTTTACTTACATTCGATTATTTTTTGTATTATCCATTATCATTAAGTAAATACCAAAATAAATAAATTCAATTTGCTTTTCACAGGCTCTGAAATTAAAATAAATTTTAAATTGCTTTGATAAACTTACTTTTTTTACCCCAATTTCGAATTTGTTTTTATATATTTTTTTTATTTTTTTATTCTCTTCATTGATGTGTTTTCATGTTATCGAAGAATAAAACAAATAAAATATAGTTTTCATAAATTAACTTCTTTTATTTTAGATATAAGTCGTTACTTTCAATAATCCATTGGAAATAAAATTATTCTCTCTGAATAATGTTTTGTTTAAAGTAAGAGCGTTCAAGTTCTATGAGCAACTGAAGAGCTATTGCTACTGAAAAGTGAGCGAACCCATATCGATTGACTTTACATTATATGGTGCTCTGACAAAGCAGCCCTTCGTATTCTGCGAATTTTCATTTATTCATAATAATTATGTCTTATTATCGGTTATCAAAATAATTGGACATAAATAATGAAATACTTTAATAGTCCCATGACAATTTTCAGTTATTATAATAGTACCAATGTTGTATGATTGTCTACTGCTAGACTTATAGGTGCCTTTCTTATAGGGAGAACTGAAGAACGAATAATAAACGAGGTTCATTGTTCAGTTAAAATTTGACCACGACTGAAGCCTTAGAAGTACAAAAAATGGGTGTACTAAATATTTATTGGAAATTTTTCATGGCTGTTGGACTTTGGAGACCAATTGAATGGCATGGTTTAAAAGCACATCTATACAATTGTTATACTATGTTTGTCATGTTAATGAACTATTTATTTTTTATGACGGGAGTGATGGATATTAATTTTAGAAATATTGATTTTTTTGGTTCAATTGATATTATTACACTGATGTTACAGTCTATTGAGAACTTTGCAAAAATATTTTGTTTGGTCAAAAAACGCAATGATTTATTGAATTTAAATATTTATCTTCACAGCGAGCCATTTAATTTACGAAATGACGATGAAATATTGATACAAAAAAAGTATGATGACCTTAATAGGTAATGATTATTGTTCTATAAGTTATTATAACTATTTAAATTATTTAAGATTAACAAAAATTATATAATGTTACAAAGAAGTTGATTTATTTAATCTTTCAATTATTTTTAGCTTATAAATAATTTAATCTGAATTAATATTGTAAAAAATCAGAACTTATATACGTATTGTAAATTATAATGCGGTTATTAGGTAGATTTTTTTAAAAATCTAACTATTGTATTTGTCCTCATGGTCGATTTTACAAGGTATTTCGTCATAAACTATCATAATTAGTTGAGTAGAGTTCAAAAATACCACTCGTTGAAAAATATATATATGTATGTATATATATATATATATTTATGTCATAGAACCGACTTTTGAGAACACGATTGCGTCTACAATTCTTATCCGATCTTAATGAAATTTCCTACACTTATTCTATGGGTGATTACCACGGTTAAGTTCGAAGATGGGCTGATTCGGTCGATTAGTTTAGAAGTTATGGCTGTCTGAAATTTCAACGATTTTTCGAAAAAATCAATTTTTAATCACTTTCAAGTCCATATAACTTTAAAACTACAACTCATAGATAATTTCTGCAAAAAGTATTTTAAAGCGTGACTAATAAGCTTTAATTTATGACCTCAAACTTTATATTTTGACCATTTCTTCCAATAATTTCATAGCCTTGAAAATTTTAATGGAATCAAAAAATGTTGAAAATATGGTTTTCAGTCCACAGAACTTATGCTTGTTCCATTATAATCCAGTTTTGTCAGTTTAATTTTATTGTGCACAAATTAACCTGTAGATTTCACTGCTATTTTATATTTTAGAAGTATTTCTTTTATTACTTATAATGTATCAAATGTACCTCTACTCCCAATGATTATCACTTGTCTTGTCATTACGATAGCACCCACAGTTCTTATCGGATCTTGATGAATTTTTTTACACTTATTCTATAGGCGATTACCTTGATCAGGTTCGAAGATGGGCTGAATCCCTGAATAGTTTTGAAATTATGGCTGTTTGAAATTTTCATGATTTTTCGTTAAAATCAGTTTTTAATCAACGCTAAAGCTCATATAACTTCAAAACTATTATTTATACACAAATTCCGTAAAAAGTATCTAAAAGCTTGACTAATAATCTCGCATTCATGACCTTAAGCTTTATGTTTTGACTATTTCTTCCAATAATTTGATACCCTTGAACTTTTTAATGAAATCAAAAATGTTGAAAATATGGTTTTCATTCCACATAACTTATGCATTTCCCATTATAATACAATTTTGTCACGTGTATTTTATTGTAAACAAAATAACCTGTTAATTTCACAGCTATTTTATATTTTGAAAGTATTATTGTTATTTTAACTGGGCTTGTCATGGTAATTAAGAGCGATTACAATAATGATCTCATACTAATTAAATTTTCAATACTTTATTTATGTGAAGGTTAGTTTGGTACATTACCTGTATAATGTTATGTCAAATCAACTATCTGAAGTTCTCTATCAATAATAATCGTTGTCTTATTTTACCCTCACTCCTAGAAAACGAGTCTAATTTCATATCATGACTATACACTAATAAGATATGTATGTATAAAACTATTTTTTTATATCAATTAATTGAAAAATCTACCTTCCATTTCGGTTGCCGAATGGCCTTTTTTTATAGATAAATTGGAAAATCTACCTACCATTTCGGCTGCCGAATGGTCTTTTTTTTTTTTTTTGGATAGAAATTTTTTTATTTTTAATAACGATATCTATTTAAAAAAACTTATTTTATTGCCTTCTCTTTTATTCAAATGAAAAGTAAATACTGATTTCCACTATAGGTATATATATTTTTTTTACTCAATTTTTCAAATAAATTACGTATATAATTTTTCTGATATTTTACACAGTTAAATTAATTTAAGTTCAGGCTAAATTAATTTTTTTCACAGGATTGTCAATTTTGTTTGTTTAACATTAGGGCTTTTATCGACGTTGTGGTATACCGGTTTTAATGCTTTTCAAATGATTATGCCAACAGTGTTGCCTTATAGAAGTAAAATGCCGTTTAATTATTCTGAGCCCAAAATATTCATTATAACAGCTGCAAGTCAATGCTACACAGTAGTCACTATTGGTATTATTAATACTACATTTGGTATATTATTTCCGAGCATGATGTTGCAAATTTGTGCTAAGATTTGTATACTCCAATATCGTTTTCGAATGATAATTACGAAATTAGAAAATAATGATTATAAGGGTAATGATAATTTAAGTGTTGAAAAAACTAATGAAAATTCGCCAAAATATTTAATTGCTAAATGGGTGGAAAGTCATATTGCACTTTTACAGTTAAGTTTTATGTTTTTGATTTCTATATTATTTTCTATAATTTTAATGATTAACAATAATAAATTGTTTTACTTTTGCTCGTAATTTTTAGTTTATTTAAATGTGCTAATAGCCTGTTTGCAGAAACTGTTTTTATTCATTATGTTATTAATTCGTTTGTTATGTGTACATTGACACTTTTACTAAGTCGATCTAGTTTCGATATTTCTCTTATTGTTAATGCATTTTATTTTGCTCTTAAATGTGTTCAACAATTTGGTCAGTGTGCTTCTGCACATCAAGTAACTTTAGAGGTAATGTTGTTTGTCAAATTAAATTTTTTTATTTTATTATCTCAATTTTATTTTCAAAATAATTTTATTTTCATAAATATTTTGGTAAAGATTTTTTTATTTTAATTATATTTCTTATCGAAAATACTTACGTCAGAGGTTCAGAGAAATTCATACAATTTTTACGTGGAACAGGCGTGCAATAGCCACAAGTTCGACTCTTAAGCTCAGTAAATGTTTAGTTAAATTGTAAAATTATAAACATGTTTCACTCAACTTTTTCTTTCAATTGAAATATACGTTTTTATATTTAATTAATACCAATGTATATTTTTGCATCAACAGTTTGAAGATCTTCGTCATGTCATTTTTTCAACTAATTGGTATGCCATTGATGTGGAAGTCCAAAAATTACTTACGATAGTAATGTCAAAAACTATAAAAGATGTAATTTTTGTTAGTGGATATTTCGTTGATTTATCTCTGGATTCATTTAAAAGCGTTAGTATTTATTTTTTATATGTTTCTAAATATTAATCGTGAATTTCTTTAAAATGTAAATAAGCTTCTATTTTATTACTGAGCATTTTTAAAGGGCTTTTAAAGTCACATTACCTTACTAAGCAATATTAATTACGTATTTGTTATTATTTTTGTCATATTATTAATATTAAATTTAATATTGCAAATATAACGTAATATAACACAATTTCATTTTATAAAAGTAGTTTAGAAGAGACCGGGATAGTACAATTTATTACTTTGTTGAGTACTTTTTTACATAATCAGTCTATTATGAACTGACGATAGATTTGCCTCAAATAAAAATCCAATTTTTTATCCTAAAAAAATAAATTTCCTAACCGGTTATTTGGGATCAATGGACAACGAAATGTCTGTTGTTTAAGTTTGGTAAAACATAATTGTATTATTATTATTATTTGTAGATAATGAAATTATCATACACTATCTTCAATGTGATTGATCAGTGATTGGGATGTTGAAAACAACAAATTAACCTAATACATATGACAGATAGGAATACTGAGACATGTTTTTTATATACATAGTAGGTGCTATAGTGCTGTGAAATTAATTGTAATTTAGTTGTCGTGTTCATTGGTTAGTAATTAATAAATTATTATTTATTTATAATTTATTATAGTAGAATATTTTTTTAGTGGAATAAATAAAAGTAATATAAATACATTCTGACTATTCTATATCTTTTATTTTTACAAACTGTATAATTCTATTGCCGGATAATAATTTTAAGTAAAATTGAGATTTAGTTGGAAATAATTATATTTAGATGATCAAGACTTAGGAAATTTTTAAAATAAAAACTTTAAATGAAATAGTGTATTCAAAAATGAGCGGACATCCGACAAATTCTAAAACATTGAAATAATAAAATAAAATGTTTATAAAATAAATAAAAAAAAAAATGCACGTTTAGATAATTCAAAAATGAGTACATGCATTTTTTTAAATTTTATGATTTTAACTATTTAATTTTTTTATATGTAATTAAAAAATTTTCTTATGTCTGCTACATTTACATTTGTTATTGAAAATGGTTTTTCGGTTGTGAACTTTTTTGTTTGAACTTGTATAAATTAAAGATATTGACTAAGAATTGTTTTCTTTTGCATGCATTTTATTCTTTAATAAATATCAATGTTATTGCTTGTACGCAATTAATGAATTTAAAAAAAAAAATGATTATTCGGCTTTCTCTAGTAAACACAGAATATGATAAAAAAATTTTTTTTACAATAAAACAGTAGCGACGATCAATCATTATTCTTAAGTATGGCTATATCATTCTGCTGTTATGTATACTCGAACTGATGAATCACTTTTTATTCAAAGTTCTGTGATCTGAAATAAGATTAAAATCTTTTAATCAAAAATTTTAAATTACTGGAAAAAATTCATTTAATTAAAAAACTTAAGCATGTACTTAAGGTAAGAATTTTCTTACTTTGCAATCAATAGTTATTAAAATACAATAAAAATAATTTTTTATTATTTCAAATTCTGAATTTCTGTTATGCAGCGTTGATATCATATATTTTCATAATTTACAACTGATAGTAAAGTTATGAGTGTCAATGTAGCAGACATGAGACAAATTTAAAATTACAAATAAACCAATTGAATAATTAAAAAAATAAAAATAAAAAAAAAATGCACATACTTATTTTAAAATTCTATAAATGCGTATTTTTTAATTTTCTTTGATTTTGATTTAATTCACTTATTTCAAAATTTCGAAAATTTAAAATTATCAGTTATATTCACACTCACGTAAAGTTATATTATTTAATTTATGATATTTTATTTAATACTCAATGATTTAAAATTGAATTTATAAACGAATTTTCATTGATTATACTTTTAAAGAAATTGTATTAGTTTAAAAAATAGTCCAGTTGGTAACAATGTAAAGAAAAAAAAACTAAAGCAAGCGGGCCCTTACTGCAACTTAGTCACTCGCGTCTATACGACAGTGTCCATTGTCTCAGTGACTGCTGTGCTTAGAGCGTACATTATTGATAGGTCGTCATTTTCTTTTAATACACAATCCGGGTAGATGTTTTGATAATTATTTAACAACTATTAACAATTGATGAATTATAAATATTAATTAATAGTATTTGAAAATAAGAGCAACAATTATTTGTCAATAATTAAATAGTGTAGTGAATGAATAGTGAAATTATAAGTATCAAGCAGTGAACGAATGTAAAAATATACATATATTTTTTTTATTAAAGATTAATAGAATATGAATAGTTGAGTGATGTTGAAAAATTAATAGGTTTCAAGTAACAATATAGATTGAATTAATGAACATATTTAATATAAAGTGAACTATGTGTCGCAGAAGATTCAAGTGTACAGACAAAACTTCATAAACATGTATGAGTATTAAGGTTAAAACATTTTTTAATATATATTATTAGTGATTATTTTTTAATTATCTTAGAATAATGAGTGTGAATGTAGCTGATAATTGGCAATTTTTGAATAAATAAATAAAATGTAAGTAGAATAAAAATTAGAAAATTCGTATTTAGAGAAATGAAAAGTCAGTACGCGAATTATTTTTAATTACATTATTTTAGTTAATTAATTTGTTTATTTAACATTTATAAATTGTCTCATATTTGCTACATTCACGCTCATATTGAAATATATCCATGATTTAAAAACACTGACATCGTTATATTTGGTTAAACAAAAAAGCTTTTGTGTATTTCAAAGTGTACTTCGGATCGGGTTTCCAAGCAGTTGAAATTGAAAATAAACAGACAAGTTGTTGCTTGTTTGATAAAGTAAAGGAAGGAGAAAGAGAGGTCTCGTAATGACAACACCTAAAACCTTTGTTAGATCGATACGTTACTTTAAGTAGTAGAATAGCCGATAAAGAAGAAATTACAAAAACTATTTTTATTTTATGATGGCGAGATGGCGACACATTTGATGCTGAGCACTACAAGCCAAGGTAAATTTTATATTTGAATGACGTAAATCTCGATGAGTGTGAATGAAGCAGACATCAGACAACTTAAAACTAACTATCGATATTTTTGCGAGAAACGCGAGTACAAGAAATTTAAAAAGTGAACACTGGCGCGTATTTCAAATATCTTTTCACGTATTTTAGGACTTTTTTTATCCACTGTTTTTCTAAAGCTATAATTTTGAAATTAAATTTTTAATAAGTTCTCTCATAAATATATATTAATTAGGATGGGCAAAAAAAAAAGAACTAATTTTTTTTTCTTTAGTTATCGTGAAAATGTCGTTCAAGATGAGGGTATGACGCAAATTACCCAGTGTGCATATTGCCCAAAACTAAAATAGGTTGGTATCACTAGCGTCAAAGCAAAACAGGAATTCTGTTTTATCATGCGAACTCATCCGCGCTACCCGGAAATTATTTGAATTTAAAATTAAAATAATTGGGCAATATGATCACTTCAAATTACCCAACATTAGATATACTAAGCGATAGATCTACAACTTTTTGGGCAATTTGCACTATTCAAATTACCCAACATTAGATATACTAAGCGATAGATCTACAACTTTTTGGGCAATTTGCACTATTCAAATTACCCAACACTAGATATACTTAGCGATAGATCTACAATACTTTGGGCAATTTGGACCATTCAAATTACCCACAAATAGGTTAGATTTGTATTAGATCTATAGTATTCGGGGCAATTTGCTCCATTCAAATTACCCAATCAGCTATTACACCAATTAGCTCCGTTGGGCAATTTGCACCATTCAAATTACCCAATCAGCTATTACACCAATTAGCTCCGTTGGGCAATTTGCACCATTCAAATTACCCAATAATAATAAAATTGTATGATTCTATTTTAATCAAATATTAATAATATTGAATAATTTAATGCTTAATTTAAAAAAAAAAATTATTTATTGACCTAATTATATAATAATAAATATTCTATGATTATTGAAATTATGGAAACGATTTGATCGATAGACAATTATATATATACATATATATTTATATACAAGATTTGAATATGATAAAATAGTATTTATGTGTTATTGATATATTTATTTATTATGCTATTTTTTTAGTGAAACAAAATGATTTAGACAATCATTTTGTAAAATTTCGAATAGAAACAAATAAAAATCATAAATCATGTATATATATATATATATATTACTTGTCATACAATAAAAACAAGTAACGCAAATGTATCTTCATTTTAAATAAAAATATTTTATTATTTTTTCTATTTAATTTCTAATAAAAAAAAATTATCTTGAAAGTTATTTTACATTTATTCACTCCCTTAATTAAAAATATATAGATATATAAATATATACATAAATATGCATATACAGGAAATACATATATATATAAGCTTCCGGTTTTAATTTCACATTAACTCTTTAAATTTTCCAAAATCTAATGTATATTGCGTCGGAATATTAAATTGGATTTCTCCGATCCCTTCTTCATCAACACCTGTAAAAAATAACAAACAATTGAAACTAATATTTGATTCTAGAATGAAACTATATTTGAATAATTCGAGTAATTAAAAACTACACAATCAACTAATCTTTTGAGTAATTGAAATGACTTTATGCCAACATTTTCGAAACGGTAGATACTCGACAGTAAATCCCACCTTAATGCTTCGCATTTGAGACGTTTGATAAGAATTTATTTTAAGAGATAGATAAACAAACAAAAGCAAAATCATATTTTTAGTTTTGAATATTTAATATTTAAAGTTAACTTACATTTAAACAGCTCATCTGCAGTGAGTTGTTTTAATATTTCCACCACACTTGCAGATAAGTTATCAACTCCATGAAGGTATTGATGGATGGTGTTAGATTTCTGCTCGATGTGACCCCAATACACGAATTCTTTCAAGGAACTCTGTAATAAGATTGGATCTACAAAATATAAAAAAGATTAGACGCATTATTAGATCAAAAAGTTACTAAATTATCAAGAAGCTATCCAAATTATATTAATAGTACCTGGTTTCTTATCATTTTTTATCAAATCTGATACAAGCTGGAAAAATTTGATGATGGTGATTTTCTCGTCTTTCACTTCTGACCAATACTTCTGTAATTTACTATGTGTCTCAGTAGGTTTCGGAGTGTGGGTGTTATTAAAGTGCACATTTTTATTATTTTCTGTGGTGGCAATAACTCTCGTATGCTGCTTTATTTGAAATTGTAGTAGAGCTCCTAACATGATATTTATTAGTAAACAAGCAATGAATAAGCAGCACTAAAAAATAATTTTATAAAAATAATTGAGGACAGTATACTTACGAGTAAAAAACATCGGTGAAGGTTTTTTTTTTGCGCCTAACAAAGAATTTAAGGACTTATTTACGGCCTCTGATGGATTATTTGTCCGTAAAATTTTATTTCCTTGCACCGATATTTTCTTCGGATCTACTTTACATAGCCAGTAATTAAATACATAAGCTGTAAAAGTATTTAATTTAAAAATCATGTTGCTTGGTATCAAATCAATTATTTTAAGGAATAATTTAGGTAACCAAGCTGCCGGAGCCAATGGTAATGCCATGAAAAGCATTTTAATGCACTGAGCCGCCAGAGAAGAATCAGAAAGCGGTTTCAAGCCGTGTTTCTTCCAATTTTTTTGTATGGCCTTGGAAAAATGATTAAACTTTAATAATTAGTACAGCGCAGAAAGAGAAAACTATGGGAATCATTGCCATCCTGAATCCAATAAATTCTCACAAAGATTTTATAAGAATGAATAAATTCTATAAGAAAGTGATATACTTAGGTATAGACCTTATGCATATACAGTTATGAGAATCTATCATTTTTTAAGTAAGGTATCATTCAATACCAATATAAATATAGGAATCATTCGCATAATTTTCTTTCTGTGAACAAAGAAAAAAGGTGCATATGATTTAAATTATTTTTTACCTGCGTATAGTGGAAAAAACACCCCAATGTTGTGGAGGTAGGGTAAGCAATTTGAGCTGCATTGCTAATTGCATTCTCAAAGTCCGAAATTATGTACTTCGGTCTCCAGTTTGGAGCAATTGTACTTTGTACAGCCTTAAATACTTGCTGATAAGTAATTTCTTTTTTATTCGGCATTAGCACATATATTGCTGGATAGATCTAAAAAATCATTAAATTAATAATTGAATATAAAAAAATAATTAAACCTGATTAAAAGCTCCATTTGAATCCTATTGAAACTCAATTTGATTCAATCAAGACATAATAATTTTTATCGATCATTTTTCTGAGTGAAACCGATCGATAGTCAAATCAAAATTTTTGATTGAATCCAATTAGAATTTTTCAATCAGAGTTTTTAGTTAAGGATCAGTTCAAAATCTTTATACCTTTCCACAAATATCACCAGAAAATATAAGAAGCTGATAAGGATTCAGGTATTTACGGCGAAAATTTGGTTTGAATCTGAACGTACCATCAACATTCATTTGTGATGAATTGTCGAAGTACTTTATAAATTTAGGACTAAAAAAGGCTAAGCATTCATTAAAGCTGGTCCCAAAGCTTTCCATTTTAACATGAAATTTCATGATTTCATTTTTTTCATTTTCGATTTGGTATCGAAGATGTAGTTGGGCTTGCGGTGACATTAGAAAATGTTTGTATGCTAAAAAGCTTACAAAGTTATTTGGCAAATTTTTTCGAAAATCCCGACCCATCTGACTTCTTACAGAGGGGTAAGGGACTAATGTCGCAGCTAAAGAGTGTCTGTTGATAAACAAAAAAAAAAAAACATTCATAACTCTCTTTAAAAACTTTCATAATGTCCAATAGATTCTCATAAATTTTCATAGAGGTTTTATGAAAATGAATGAGTTCAATGAGATAGTACTATAGTCAAGTATAGACCTTAAACATAGAGTTATGGGAATCTATTGTTTTTTTTTAAGCGGGAAAAAAATTAAATATAAGATATAAATTAAGTTGTATGAAGACTAATAATAAGCTAAAATATAAGGAGACTATTCCTATACAAAAGTTCACATAGAGTCTATTCAAAGTAGTCAGAAATCGCATAGAACCAATACGTCTATTGGCTTCCATGCTGTTTTTAACCCATTTGAGTGGATTCTATGGAAGCTTTTGTGGATGGAGATCAAGGGTTGTTGTCGATAACTTACCTTGAAATGAGAGAGTCGTATTCTGCTGATAAAGTTCTTGAAAGTGGCATCGTCTTTGCGCGATTTTTGATGTCCACTTTAAATGCGTGAATGGGTAAAACGTGCTCTTCACGTGGACATTCTCGCCTGTGAACTTTCGAAACGACGATCTCCTCCCTCCCATCAGGGAAAACTGTCAGTTTTCCACGTCCAGGACATCCGTAACCAGGACTTTTTTTATTGGACCGCTGATTGCATCTAACGTACCTACAATATAAAAAAAAAAAATTATTGCTGCGAGAGAGATAAAAATGAAAATGCTATTTAAATGAAAGAAAAAAAAAAAAATTTAACTTACTTTTAATTACAAAATGATTATTTTTTTTTTAATTAAAATGTATTATAATATCATATACATACCAGCAGTTAAGCCCAGCAGAAGAATGGATATTATATGTATATCCATCGAAATTTTTTGAATTTCCTGCTCGAATTTTACGTTTAAACACCATAATTATTATAACAATACTTTTATAATTAAAATTACAATTGGTTTTTTAAGACGTTTAAAAAAGTAAAATAAATTACACTACAATAATCACGTTCAGCTAGTTAGTAAAATCCAAGACGCCGAATAAAATATAGTAATCGTCTTTTGTTTGTAAAACAAAAACCAATCGAAATTTTTAAAAACAAATGAATATAAAAATCTTGTTCACAAAAAAGGATGTTGATTAAAAGAAATATAATTACCTTTTCCATTATATTGTACTTTTGTTGTAAATATTTTCCACAGTTCAATAATAATTTGAATTTTATTATTATTGGGTAATTTGAATGGTGCAAATTGCCCAACAGAGCTAATTGGTGTAATAGCTGATTGGGTAATTTGAATGGTGCAAATTGCCCAACGGAGCTAATTGGTGTAATAGCTGATTGGGTAATTTGAATGGAGCAAATTGCCCCGAATACTATAGATCTAATACAAATCTAACCTATTTATGGGTAATTTGAATGGTCCAAATTGCCCAAAGTATTGTAGATCTATCGCTAAGTATATCTAGTGTTGGGTAATTTGAATAGTGCAAATTGCCCAAAAAGTTGTAGATCTATCGCTTAGTATATCTAATGTTGGGTAATTTGAATAGTGCAAATTGCCCAAAAAGTTGTAGATCTATCGCTTAGTATATCAATGTTGGGTAATTTGAAGTGATCATATTGCCCAATTATTTTAATTTTAAATTCAAATAATTTCCGGGTAGCGCGGATGAGTTCGCATGATAAAACAGAATTCCTGTTTTGCTTTGACGCTAGTGATACCAACCTATTTTAGTTTTGGGCTATATGCACACTGGGTAATTTGCGTCATACCCCAAGATGATGAAAAAAAAAAAAAATTGGAAAATCCAAAAGTGCACGACTCATAATGCTCAATTATTATGAAATGATAAAATAATAATAAAAAATGGCGGGAAGCACGAATAAATTTAAAAAAGTTTGGAAAATCCAAAAGTGCACGTCTCAACGCTCATTTTATGACAAAAATAATCATTTATCAGTTACTCAATATTTAATTATATAAATACTCCGTAAAAATATTAAATACAATAAAAGAAAAAATTTGTTTCAAATTCTCCCGCGAATAGTATTTATTTTTTCGCGACTTAAGTGCCCCACCAAGTTCCAGTGGACAAACTAAAAAAATAATTACATTATTTATATATGAGTGCCAACTTTAGTACGACAGGCATTAATTACCGCATGTGTACAAGCTCTGATATCAAGGTTTGCGGAGCAAGACTTGACATTACAACAATTTCCATTAACTTTACGCACATTATACATCAATTCCGGACTTTTCTGATTTTTACTACAGTTCACTGACTAATTTGTAATCAATCTACTGCTGGTTCTGGAACGCAAATTTTTTTCGAAGTTAATGGTAATTTGACTTCAACTTGGAAAGTTATACACAAGTTGCCGTCAACTTGACGTCCAATTGCGGCCGCAGATTTACAGTAAGTTGACAGCAGCGTGGCTATCAGAGAAAGTAATCAGGGGTGCCAAGTTTTTAATATATAGTATATAGTATATACCAGGTATTTTTGTTTTTATTATGTCTCTGCGTGTAACAAATTTTATTGAAAAAAAAGTTCTTAAGTTTATTTGTTAATTAATATTGTGATTTTTTTTTTGTATTTTTAATGACTAAAATATTTACAATTTGTTTAAAATGAAATAAGATAAAACTGAGATGATCTGAAGCGCCTATGTGTGGCCAAAGATTGAACTATTATTTATATATAGATAGATATACAAAAAAAGACTGTTCACTGTTAATGAATTTATTCATTTTTTAATTAAATTACATTGAATTAGACAGTAATTTTAAATTGGCTATTACTCAGAATGATACTGAAGCGAATGAAAAAAAAATTGACTCAAAAAGTGGTTTTTTAGGCGTTATCGTGACCACATACATCATCCGCACATACAGACAACCCGACGTCCGCCGAAATATTTTTTCAAGAACGGTTTTTTTTTACTATTTACAAAAAATAGTGTTTTTTAAAGTATCTATTGTCATAGAAAACTGTTATTGTCGATATTTGTCAACTCATTTAATACTCCAAGTGCAAAAATGATCGGATAAAAGCAATTTAAACCGAGAAAATTGCTTGACCTTGAGAGAGTAAGAGTAAAGCACAGCTCACGCTTCGCGTTGAGACGTGCAATATATACAATTTTCTTTCATTAAAATTTATCTTTTTTTTTTTTACTATATCAGTATTTTTTTTATAATTATAAAAGAACTTACTCAAAATATCTCGATTAATAAAAAAAACAAAAATAAAAAAAAATAAAAAAAAAAAAATTGAATTGAAAAAATTCAGGCTTACCAATTAGCAATAATACAAAAAAAAAACAGCTGTACTAGGACGGTAATGCGCAAACGCCCCAAGTGGAATAAATGTACGTATAATGTATAGATATATAACCATCCATGTTACTTTTTTATATATATATATATATATATATATATATATATATATATATATATATATATATATATATATATATATATATATATGTATAGTTATACAGCCTTTTTATTTTTTTATTAATTGTAATTAAACGACACTGAGTTACCTAGCCATTCGCAATAGGAGACCTACAATTCTTTCAAAGAATTTAAAAAAAAAAAAATTTGATTTAATTGCTGCATTTTTTCGTAAGTTACGATGTATACGGGATTCGTACTTGACGGACAGGAAATTTTTTTAAACTATTTTGACGTTTTTTTCGTTTTTATTGAACTAAATAAATTTTTAAAAAGTATGGAATTAATCTCCATTAAATTATCTTCAAAAAGGTATGCAAAGTATCTTAATTCCGTAAATTAACAAGGGTATAATAATTGAAATAGTTGCCGAAGTGAGGCAAAAAAAATTTTTCGATCGTAAAGCACACTCTGATACTTCGCATCATGAGTCGTGCAATTCTGATAAAGTTTGAGCCCTTAATATTAACATTAAGAGGTACCGATTCGTGATTTTTTATTTCCAATTTCAATAACATGAAAAAAAAAGATTTGTTTGCAATTTTATATTTCGGTAATGGCTCATTGTACAGATAAGCTCAGGATACATTCTCGTAGGAAATTAAAAGCTCGATAAAAAAATTTTCTTATTATTTTTTTATCAATCCATCTGCTCAAAAGTTATTGGAGCTTAAAGTCTAATTGATAGTAAATTTCGAGTTCTTTTTATTTTTCCAGCGAAACTATCAGATTTATCACAAAATGTCATAAGATCTTTTTTCTAGACAATTTTATTCCCTACAAATTATTATTCACGAAGTTTTTTCAAATTCCACATTATTTTCTAGTTATTTTCATTTTAATGTCTAGATCTTAAAAAAGTCGTGTTCTGATCGATTTCAAGAGCTCGACATTGAAATGAAAATAACTAGAAAACAATGCGGAATTTGCACAAACTTTACGAATAATAATTTGTAGGAAATAAAATTGTCTAAAAAAAGATCTTATGATATTTTCTGATAAGTCTGATAGTTTCGCTGGAAAAAGGAAAAGATCTCGAAATTTACTATAAATTTGAGTTCAAGCTCCAATAACTTTTGAACAGATGGATTTATCGAAAAATGATAAGATACTATTTTTGTAGAGCGTTTAATTTCCTACGAAAATATAACCTGAGCTTATCTGTACAATGAACTATTGCCGAGGTATAAAATTGCAAGCTTGAGAATTTTTTTTCCCGTGTTATTCAAATGGGAAATCAAAAATCACGAATCGGCACCTCTTAATATTACCCTAGTAAAAAGAAACGAGGGCTGCCTCGTTTTAAACTAGGCGCTAGCTAGCGAAATCGAGGCAGTTCTAGAGATTGTGCGCCACCTATAATTAAGAAATTGGCATAGCGTGCGCCTATGTATTGTCTATGTCAATGTATATTTATGTTTACATAAAATACTGATTAACCTCTAATTCATTATTAAACATTTCTAAGTGGTGTAATAAAATATAATAAGAACTACATAGTTAAATAAATTTCACATATATGAGTTTATTTATAATTTATTATTATTATCATATAGTAGTTTAATAAATAACATAGTTTGAAAATTGATATTTGAAATGAAGAAAAGACTTGACACAATTGTAGAACTCCGATTGTGGGCAATGAAAACAAATATTGCGAATAATTAATAATTTTATTTAAAAAAAAGTTGATTAAATTTAATTAACCCTTAACGGCCACACCTCACCCAGGTCACATAACGGCCACACGGGGTAACTCCCTTTTTTTGAAAGTTTTTTGACGAATTTATTTGAAAGGTATAAGACCTCTGATTCCACTTTTTTTAAGCCTGGGGTGACTAGTCACCCCATTCGGCCGTTAAGGGTTAAATAAAAGGTGATCATTACTAAATGATAATAATAATTAGTACTAGCTATAAGTAAAAATAATAAATTTTATCAAATTTAAAAAATATTTAATTTTTTCAAAGTATTTTAGTAGTTTTGTTAAAGATTACAAATTTTATAATGAAAAATAATTTTTTTGATTTTATTCGATCAATGTATGATATTGCAGTGCGTACTAAAATTATTAGTCCACATGTAATTATTCATGCGATGAATAAAATCTGAAAAGTCAATAAATCTGACCAGGAAAGCCGTGATTCCTTTAACAACAAATAAAAAGAAAAATAATTTATTGAATTAAATAAATATATATAGCTATAAGTAAAAATAAGAATCTTCATTAATATTTTAAAATTACTTGATGTGTTCAAAGTATTTCAGTATACGTTTGTCAAAATTGATAAATTTTACAATAAAAAATAATTTATTTAATTATATTAAATAACAATGATAATTACTAAGTTTTAAAAGTTTGTAGTAGTTATAAGTAAAAATAAAAATGCTCATTTAAATCTAAAATTATTTGATTTGTTTCAAGTATTTGACTACGTTCGTAAAAATTATAAATTTTATCATAAAAAATAGTTTATTGAATTTTCTCTTTGCAATTTGAATTTATTAATTTATTAAATAGTATTTTTATTATATAAATTTATGTTAATTTCATCAAGTAGTTAGTGTTGATTGGTTTAAATTATTTATATTAATCTTAAGCATTAATAAATTTATCATTATCAAGTTATTTATTTGATTTTATAGTTATAATAATTATTTTAAATATTCAAATATATAACCTAAAATATTGAAACCGCCAATGACTTTTAAAAAGCCGCCATGTTGGATTTAGATAATCTCTAGCGAAACTGGCCAGCCGCTAGCCAGTGCCTCGTGTTTATGCTAGCTAGCGCCTTGTTTTACTCTAGCGAAACTGGCGAGGCGCTAGCCACCGCCTCGTTTTCATTTTTACTAGGGTAATATTAAGTGCTCAAACATTATTAGAATTTTTTTTTCCATCATCTTGAACGATATTTTCACGGTAACTAAAAAAAAAAATCGGTCTGTCAGTTGACCCTGCGGGCCAGCTCCAAAACTTCCCGCAGTTTTCGAGCTCAAGGAGCTCGAAAACATTGTTGAGAATACATTTTCGAGCTCTTCGTGCTCGAAAACACTTTTGTATGCCTTTGTTTTCGAAAAATAACGTTTTTTACCATTTTTTTTCCAACGATATCTCTCGAACGAATAAACCGATTGCAACAGTTGAGGTGGCAATCGACGCGTTTAATTGAGTTCTACAACTGATCAGATTTTGAAATTGATTTATCGAATCGTTTTTGAGAAATTTCAAAATACTATTAGGGTTACAAATAAGTTTCCGCCGTTTTTTAACACAAATTAAATATTTATTATAGAAGAACGGTAATATAAATTTATTTAAAATATTGCCCATCACTTGCAACCACTTTTTCCCATCTCTCAGGCAGAATTCGAATCCCACGTCTGAAGAACTCCTTGTCTTTTGAGGCTATCCACGAATCAACCCAATTTTTGGTATCCTCATAAGATGTGAACCGCTGTGCCGTCAGAGCATGAGCCATGGACCGGAACAGGTGATAATCGGACGGTGCAATGTCTGGTGAATACGGCGGGTGGGGTAACACTTCCCAATCAAGTGTTTCCAAGTACTTTTTCACAGGAGCCGCAACATGTGGACGAGCATTGTCATGCAGAAGAATAATTTTTTCGTGTCTAGAATAGTATTAAGGGCGTTTTTCCTTCAGAGCTCGGCTCAATCTCATCAATTGTGTTCGAAAGAGGGTTCCAGTAATTGTTTCGCTCGGATTAAGCAACTCATAATACACTACACCTAGCTGATCCCACCAAATACACAGCATAAGTTTTTTTCCGTGAACATTCGGTTTTGCTGTTGATGTTGACGCGTGGCCAGGTAATCCCCATGATTTTCTTCTTTTTGGATTGTCATAATGTATCCACTTCTCATCTCCAGTTATGATACGATGTAAAAAACCCTTTTTTTTATGTCTAGCTAGCAGCATTTCACTTAAGCATAATCGGCGTTCAATATCTCTCGGCTTTAATTCGTACGGAACCTAATTTCCTTGTTTATGAATCATTCCTAATGATTTTAAACGATGTGAGACTGCTTGCTGAGTGACTTCTAATGTTAGAGCAAGTTCTTTTTGTGTTTGAGATGAATCTTCTTCCAATAATTCCTCCAATTCTGCATCCTCGTAAATTTTTGGCCTTCCACTGCGATCTTTGTCTTCTACGTCGAAATCACCGTTTTAAACTTTTGAAACCAATCTCGACACGTTATCTCACTCAAAGCACCCTCACCATATGCTTCTACGAGCAATTGATGCGCCTCAGCAGCAGATTTCTTTAAATTAAAGAAGTAAACTAATATTTCCCGCAAATGACGCTTACTTGGCTCAAATTTTGACATTTTCAACTTATAAAAATTATATTTTACCAATATAAAATCAATGATATTAATAGGTTATGTTGTTCTTGAATGTCCAAACTATTTTTTAAGCCGGTTATCATCTGCGAAAGCTAACCGAAACTCCGTGCCGCGCCATCTACAATAAAACGGCGGAAACTTATTTGTACTCCTAATAAAAAAAAATTTTTTTTTTTAATTCTTTCGTTCACGGTTTCTCTTGAAAGAATCAACCGATTTTGATGGTTAAGGTGGCATTCGACGCGGCTTATAAAGCTTCAGAGCCCAGTTAATTTTGGAATCAATCCATTGAGCCCGAAAAAAGTTATCCGAAAAAAACATTTTTGAAAAAAGTTTATTTTTGGAATATCTCCGAACGAGCCCTACCGATCAAGCTCAATTTTTTTTCAACTTCGAGATATTGACAAACCGCGTCGAATGACACCTTGACGATCAAACTCGGTCTATCCGTTCAGAAGTTATAGATATTTACATACGTACGTACGTACATACATACGTACATACACTCGGACATCATCTTGAATTTAGTCAGAATAGCTTCCTAGAACCTCAAAACGTCAATATCTATTAGAAATTCGATTTTTGAAAATCGGACTGAAACCAATAACTTCCCGAATTTTTGAAAATTTGCAATTTTCTCAGCGGGAAGTTAAAAAAATTTGATCTTTTTTTTGGCCTACCCTAATATTAATATAAATTGATGAAATTCATTTATTTATATCATATTTGCTCTATGCATATGCTCGGTGCAGACGGTCTACTCTATATTTATATTAACAAAGTCTATAAGTGAATCTTTTTATTTTTTTATTTGTCAAATCGTATCCGTAAATATTAATTATTTTCCCATCAGACAAATTTTTATATTGGTATATAAATATAAAAATAATATATATAAAAAAAAAAATAACGTAAGGCACTATGTATATGTTTGTATTCCTAAACACTACATGTGCATCTTTTTATTTTTTCATTTTTTAAATTACACCCGTAAATATTAATTATTTTTCCATCAGAAAAACTTTTATACTGGCATATATCTATGAAAATAATTTATATAAATAAAAAAATGACAGGCACGTATTTGTACTCTCAAATACTACTTGTGCTTTAAAATTAAAAATTCTTTTTTTTTACTTAACTAATATATATACTTAATAAAATTTTTTTATTATTATTTAAAGTATGTAGAAATTATTTTAAAATGATAAACATGTTAAAATATTTTCTAATTATATATATATTTATTTTTCCTTAACTGTACAACATTATGTTTTTTACAGAGTATATCGCACGTGTATATTCACATGTAGACTTCGTTAATATAAATACGTGTAATTTTTTTTTTTTTTTTCATTTATTTTATTAGTTATGATGATTAAATTATGATGATTAAATATGTGTTCTTATAATTTCATTAAAAAAAAAAAAGCTCGAAAATACTTTTTTACACCGTTGTTTTCGTAAAAAAACGTTTTTTATTATTTCTTTCATCAACGATCTCTTGAACGAATTCACCGATTAAGACGACTGAGATGGCAATCGGCGCGTTTTATTAAGTTCTAAAGCTGATCAGATTTTGAAATTAATTTATCGAGTCGTTTTTAAGAAATTGATCGTTAAAGTTTTAAGTTGTCTGATGTCTGCTACATTCACACTCACAAAATCTCGAAATATTATAGAAGTAATGAATTTTTTTTTTCATATACATATATATACATACATTAGGGTGCGTCGTTTCGGAGCAACATTTTTTTTTTAAGTGCATGTGGAAAAAATCATAGTTCAACACAAAAAAAAAAATTTTCGCGCAAGAAAAAAAATTCTATGTCGATTACAGACCTAGCTTATTGAGAAATTCGATTTTCCCATTTAAATAACACGGGGAAAATTTTTTTTTTAGCTTCAAGTATTATTAACTCTTTAACAAATCAATAGATCGAATAGCCTAATATCTTGATATAACTCTGGATATAACGGATGAACAAAGGATACCGTCGTTTTTTTTTCAATCTCAAAGTGTCCTGAAAAAACTCTGAAAGTTTCAAAGCGCTGCGATTTTTCTTTTTTAGTGTCCCGAAGCTTTAAATTTATCGATTTTGCCAAAAATCACCATAACTGGTAGTTTCTCGGTTTTTATTTATTTTTTCGATTTCAAAATGTTTTTTTTTTTTACCGATAATCCTAATTTCTTTGATCAAAAAGATTGAGTATCGAAATAAATTGAAAAAAAAAAAAATTTTGAAAAAAAATGTTATTTTTCAAAAAATTTTTTTTTTTGAAATTTTTTTTTTTCGTTATATCCACAGTGATTTATCATTGTCAAAAAAAATTCGTCAATTTTTTTTTACCGCCGGCAAGCGTAAATCCGACCGAGCAAATTAAAGGGCATAAAATTTCCTAAAAGAGTCATAAGGTCAGATTATCCAAAAAAATTCATTGAAGCCCATAGACTTGTTGGAAGACGAGCTAAAATTTTGAAAGTTTTTTTTTCGTCGGTTCTCTAAGGATTACTCCGGAACCGTGCATGATAAAAAAATTCGAAGTCCAGATCTGAAAACTAGAAACTTGAGGCTACAATTTGCATTTTTTACTTTTTTTCTACGACCATTTTTCACCGAGTTACAGCATGTAGAAAATCACCCAAAAATTTAGAATTTTTTTTCTATCCTTTAATTTTTGGGACCAGTGTAATTCTTGAACGGCGGGTCTGATCCGAACCTAAATGAAACGTGATTATCTGCTTTAGCATAATAATATCAAAAGTATAAGTATACTCACAAAGGTTTTTTGTAATACAGTTTCTTTACTTTCGTTTTTTAAAAGCGTCATATGGTCGTTTCACAAATAAAAAAGTTTTACTAGCCTGCTGCTCCGATATTCTTTTACATTACATAAATCTAATGTCATTTTTTTTTGGATATTACCGAACGAAACTAAGTAACAAGCAAACTATAATCAAACCAAATTGTTGTTGCGAGAAAGATAATTTTCAAACAACAGATTTTAACTTTTACATTTCTTAATTGTACCCCGTCTTCCTACTTCTTATAAAAGTAGGAAGTGTCTATCTACTGTCGTGTATTTTGTAACTTGGATTCTAAGAATTTCAAGGTCATCGTTGTCAAAGTTAGAGAGAGAGAGAGAGAGCCACTGTGCTTGAATTACTGGATTCACAAAGAAAAAGTTATACCCCCACTTGACTATTGACTTACTGTACAAGGTTACATTGGTATGAATGTGTTTGTAAGCTTAAGAGTTTAGAATGGTGGTATACTATTTGAAAGAAATGACCAATAAAATAATTTATCAGAAGAATCCCTCAGCGGAATAAATAATTAATTACTTATCAATAAATAATATTACTGCGATAACTATGTTTATGTGAGTATATATAAAAACATCCAACAAAAAAAAAAAACTGAAAAAAGATTCAGAGCAGTTCAGTGAAAAGACTAAACAATTGTATTTTTTTTTAAACCAGAAAATTTCATCGAAACTTGGAAAAATTAATATTTCAAAGATTTTATTCATCGAAAGAAAATAATAATAATGCTAATAAAGTTATTATTGAATTACTAGGTCTACTTGATTCAATTAGAATATAGCACTTTGCCATACCATCTGCTCGGATAGCTCAGTCGGTAGAGCATCAGACTTTTAATCTGAGGGTCCAGGGTTCAAGTCCCTGTTCGAGCGATAATTTTTTTTTTTTATTTGTTATTTTCTTGAAGTTTGATGTAGGTATATTTGTGTGTCCATTATGTTTCGAAATGCTTTTTGTTTTAAGGGAGCTCCCGAAATCATTAGTTTCAACCCTCAAAAGAAAGTTCTGAATGAAAAAAAATATTTCCCGACTTCATTTAATACATTCCATTCGATGATGTTTCCCTTATTTAGGTAATATAAGGTTTTCTTACCTCTTATATTTGAATTTTTTTCTCCAAAGTTTCTTTAATTTCATGATTATTATTTATTGTTCATTTCGTATCTATAAATATCTTTCTAAAGGAACGATTATCATGTTAGTGAAAAAAAAATTTTTTCATGCTATAAATTAACGTTTTAATTTTTAATTTTCGATTTATTAGGTGATTATTAACATTTATTATGCTGCTACTTCCGATTTTTTTTTCTTTTAGCAGAGCACCTTCTGAATCATACATTGATATTATATAGAGAAAGTTTCAATAAAAAAACTTCTCTATGTCGTTTGACCTTTTCCAAACTTAAATCAACGATTTTGCCAATTTTATGAATTTTTTGTATGCGTTCCCGAGTCGAAATATCAGACCCGTTTTAGCTGTAAAAGTGTTCTAATCCTTTGCAGTTTGATTCGCAGCCTTAAAAGACGCCTGTTTAAACAATAAAAGACGGAATGAACTAAAGATACGGTGAAAACAGCTCCACTGAGTTCCGTTTTCAATGTAAATCTTATCCAAAGAATTATTATTATTATGTCCCTTTGAACCTCGTAAAACATTTATACGTAGATGAATATTTGAATAACTAGAAAACAAATGCCTTCTTCTGTTGTTTTATAGATGCGCGACTAAAGTCAATCATATATTGACAGTATAACAGCATACATCTTGTATTCCATAAACTATATCTTTGATTGCCTTTCTTTTATTGCTGTTAATTGTGGTGTTGTTATTCCTAGTTTAAGTGTGTTATCATAGTAGTATAAGTGATATTAATTAATAATATACCAGTTACTATAATTTGGTGTCAGAAGTGCGTGTAACCTTCGTGTGTGTAGTGTGAATTTACAAATATAAAATAAAAGAAAATATATTTGTCAAAATATTGCAATGCGACGGGCAAGGCAAAGATTAAGAAAAAAAAAAATTGCGTGAATTTTTTTAATATTATAAAAGACAAAAATGATAATAAATTAAAAAACAAATAAATAAATAATTTAGTGATTAATTAAACGCGTTTCGTGAAATCATGTTTCTTAATTTGTGCTAAAGTGCGTGTGTGAATTTAAATAAATTTAGTAACAAATCAGATAAGTTTTGTGAATATGTTTTACAATATTAAAATGCATGTAGTAAAATGAATAAATTCGGTGATGAATTGAATGAATTTTGTGGATATGTTTTATTATATAGGTTTCAAGTGCGTATAATAATTTAAATGAATACAGTGATAAATTGAATAAGTTTTGTGAAAATATTTTTCTTAATCGGTGTTAAAGTGCGAGTACGAGTAATTACGTGTGTGATAAAAATATAAAATAAAAGTGATCGGAACATCAAACGACAGATGATCTTATTTTTTTTTTAAAACCAATTATTATCAATTATTAACTGTAATTACAATTAGAATTAATAATATTATTATATTAATAATAATTATTATTATAATAATAGAATTATTATTATTATTAAAAAAAAAAAAATCCTGTTCCCAGTAGGGTTCGAACCTGCATCCCTAGGCACGGTACAAGAAAAATAATTATTATTATTTAAATTGTTATTATTATTCGAAGCCTGGTTTGAATGTAATCCTGTGAAAATGGGACAAAACTCCACTATTTACAGTCAAACCAGGCGTCCAGTTCATATGGTATTTTATAGAGCAGACTCTCTCTTGACCACTCAATTTTCTGAGAATTTTTAGAAAAAAATACAATTTAAACAGGTCTGAATTTTCGACTCGGGATTAGTACGATTTTTTTTTTTTTTACTTGTAACATGAAATTTTACTTTGATTATTATGTATTTTACTTCCGTTACAGTCCTAGAATAGAAATTTTATGCTCACGTAAAAAAATAATTTCAATTTTTTTAAACAAAGTAGAATATTTTCTATAAAAATAAGAACAAAAATAATTGATTTCGAGTGTTAAAATACAGAATAGAATATTTGAGCTGTTCTATATTTTGATGTCAGTTTGCTGTTAAGTAGTTATTGACATTAGGGTGTTCAAAATGATCGATATTCTTATATTGTTATCTTCCTAACATTGAAGAATGGACCCGGTAATAAGATCGGTAATATTTTTATTATTTGTAATCCTCTGGTTATATCGAATAAACAATTGAGTAATGAAAATAGGAATACCCTTTTGATAGAATCTGTATTCGTCTAGTATGTATCTGCTTTATAATCCTGCTCTTGTGATTCAATGTTAGTGGGCATACTGCTGGTAATTATTGCAAATTCCAATAGGACAGTCATTGCTGTGTAGCATTAATAAAATTAGGTGTCCACATTTACTGAAAGCCGTAAATTACCATGAAAATGTGAATCTGATTACAACAAATAGCATACGAAAATTTTCTTCTCTATCGACTACTATTTTGATAGATTTCGTACTATCCTCTATAGTATCGCGTATACGAAACTGTGCTACTGCCGGTAAAATTATGTTTTACATTATTTTCAAACTAGATGGACACTAAAACTCAACTGATTTTGTTAATGGTTTCTTATGCGACGTTAAAAAGTTATTGAAAATTAATGTATAATAGAACTAATTATGTTCAAAAATAGTTAAATCCCGAATTATGTTGTTCATACTTTGTTAACGGCTCTAGCATACTGGATTCACCAATTCTCGTCTAATGACATTTAAAATCTTCTAGAACAGGAATTCAGAAGAAACAGCCGAAATAATATGCTACCAGTTACTTATCAGGAGGTGGATCGATTAAACCAAGACGTCACCAAAGTGGGAAATGACACAGTGACTACACTGTATATATGAAAATAGCATAAATAGCAATTCCCACAACTCCTCGAATAACTCAAGCTTCCAGTCCATCCACTCCCCTTCTCCTACAAAACTAATCAGATGATCAAGCACAGTTAATAGTGATTGAGTCTTTTCTAGCAGTTTTTAATACTTTTATATATTACCTTTTATATATCACCACTCTATTAAAGACATGGTCGAATACCTATCTTACATATATTCTATTATTACATTAGGACAAACAAGTTTTTACACATTGTATTTAGCTCTTACATTCAGCTAGTGCGTACGTGCAAGCCCAATTAAATCAAAGAGCAAGCCCAATTAAATCATCGAGCTTGATCGGTAGGGTGCAGTTGGAGATATTCCAAATAAAACTTGATAAGCCGCGTCGAATGCCACCTTAACCATCAAAATCGGTCAATTCGTTTGAGAGATATCGTTAGAGAAAAACTAGTTAAAACGTTTTTTTTCGAAAACAATTGCATACGAGAGCATTTTCGAGGTCCTTGAGCTCGAAAATGTATTCGCAACATAGTTTTCGAGCTCAAACAGCGGGAAGTTTTGAGGCTGGCCCGCAGGGTCAACCGATAGACAGATTTTTTATTTTTCAATTCGAAGGAAAAATAGTGAAATTATTTTTACAGTAGATTAATATATTATTGTATACATATATTTAACGAGCTATTACCCGAGCGCTACGCTGGGTGTAAATTAAAGTTTAGTGATGACTTTTTTTATGATTAAAATTATTTCCACACTGATAAAAAGAAACCTTTGAGTCAACTTGGTTTGAGGTGAGCCAAATACGCGACGACTTTAAATACAGTGAAACACGCAACTTTGACTGAAAAGCCACACGTATTTGGAGGGAATTATCTACTCAAATACATGGCGTACTTGTGAACATATCATTTGCATTTGCGACGACTTTTACGCACTCAATTAAAAAATATATGTAATTGAGTCAACATACTAGAGACTTTATTTCGCCTACTTTTGCTTTTGTTTCTACAATACTTAAATTTGATGTAAAAAATGATGATATTCTATCTATTTTTTTTTTTAATTTGAGTAAACTTACATTTAGTCGTAAGAATATTATTTTTTTTCAACTCGATTGCTTTATATCTTTCTTCTAAAACACCGTAAATTGTACGAAATTCATATATCGTTACTGCAATTTATTCAAGTTGTCGAGTCATTAATGATCGATCTTGCATCAAAGTAATACTTTGTAGAATAGAATGGAACCAGAGTGTTTCCAGAGTCAATGCTCGATGCTACTTAACTTCGGTGATCGCCCGAGCCATGCGCGTGCCGAACGACTAGCTCAGCCTCTTCTATCGAAATTTATTATTTATCATTTAATTTATTATTTATCATCGAATTTATTATTATTCAAGAGCATTTATTGAAAACAAAAATCATTTTTTTTTATTTCTTGCAACGTACTTTATATTTCTGGATTATAAAAAAAAAAATTATCCAAGGAAACAAAAATAGACATTGTTGTCACAATGTAATATAGGACATAGTATATTACCATCAATAGAGGCACATGTACCTGAAGTTCCGAACGTTCGTGCAACGAAAAAAATTTTTTTAATAAAATAAAAAAAAATTTAAATACCCCGCTGGATATTTTTGAGAGGCTTCTTTTTAGCCCCCCAAAGACCCTCAAAAAGTTGCGTGGGGTAATCTGGTCCGGAACACCCTTCGCGATCATCCCTTAAGTTTTAAAAATTAAAAAAAAATAGTTCAAATCGAATGTCCCCGCCGGAAATTTTTGAGGGGCTTCTTTTGAGCCCCCCACAGACCCTCAAAAAGTTGCGTGGGGTAATCTGGTCCGGAACACCCTTCGCCATCATCCCTTAAGTTTTAAAAATTAGAAAAAAATAGTTCAAATCGAATGTCCCCGCCGGAAATTTTTGAGGGGCTTCTTTTGAGCCCCCCAAAGACCCTCAAAAAGTAGCGTGAGGTAATGTGGTCTGGAAAATAGTCCACCATCATTATCCCTTAAGTTTAAAAAATTAAAAAAAAATAGTTTGAATTCAAAAACCCCGCTGGATATTTTTGAGGGGCTTCTTTTGAGCCCCCTTGAGACCCTCAAAAAGTAGCGTGAGGTAATCTGGTCCGGAACACTCTTCACCATCATCCCTTAAGTTTAAAAAATTAAAAAAAAATAGTTTGAATTCAAAAACCCCGCTGGATATTTTTGAGGGGCTTCTTTTGAGCCCCCTTGAGACCCTCAAAAAGTAGCGTGAGGTAATCTGGTCCGGAACACTCTTCACCATCATCCCTTAAGTTTAAAAAATTAAAAAAACATGAGGGCAATACTTAATATTAATATTAAGGTCTTGAATTTCAACTCGCGTCTTTTTTTATCCTACTGCAAATTTTAAGTGTTTTCGGAAAAAAGTCGATTTTTCTTATTGTTTATAATATATATTTACATATTCAAATATTGTAAGGGTATGTCCTCGCTTTCTCGTACCAGGAAGTTCGAGTAATCCTCCTTCAGTGTGGGAAATTTTACTGGATAATAATTGAATGATAGCATCAAGTTTTTTATTGTAAAGAATTATTTATTTATTCCTTTATTTAAACTTTTTTTTTCATCTTAGGATTAACTCATAAACAAGTAACTAAAATTCATTTTTTGTAAAAAAGCCAATGGATGTCCTCAAAGAAAATGAAAGGCTCTACAAAAAAAAGTCTTCTAACAATTTTTGTTACATTCACTCCTTCAAAAGTTGTCCAAGGTTGATGTTAGTCCAAACGACTTCAAAAACCTTGAATAACTTTTAAAGGAGTGAATTCAATAAATTAATTACAGTTTTTAACGCCATCCTCTAATTAAAAGTGCGATCATTGGTAGGTAAGATACCGAAAGTCAAAGACAAAAGGATCCTTTTTTGTTTAAAGGAAGATACGTTTTCGTAAATTGTTGTACAAGGCTTATACAAAAAGCATATTGAAGCTTAATAAATTTGCTAACATTTTCTGCAACATTTCTTGTTTCGTGCTATTTCATACAGTTGTGCAATAACCGTAGTTCTAAAACTAGAAACATGTCATGCCATTGATTTAAAGTCTAAACACGATATTAGCCGGCATAAAAATTTGATATTTAGCATATTAAATAAAATATCTTTATTCTATTGTTTTGTACAATTACTTTTCATTTGTAACTGACATTACCATTTACATTTTTCCACATTTTTGATTGCTCTATACTACTATTATATTTAAATTTCCATGGTGATGTCCCCTTTATTTTTCTCCAATATTTTTGAATTTAAATTGCTTACTTCGAACTGTACACGAAGAGTAATTATTATAAAATTCACAGTGTTACTTAAGTAAAGCCAACATCTACTAGCGCCAATGGAACTTTTAATAGTGCTCTTTATCGAAATATAAAGTCTCAAAACATACTATTGATATATCTGTATTCTTTTGGGATCACTGTAAAAAGTCACTCCTTCACTACTTGTCTTAGCTTTATTAGTATCACTGTGATTTTTATCTCAACTTCAGCCTTAATTTTCATTACAGGATGCACTATGTGTATATATTTCTAATGTGAAATTTTCATAATTACGAATTTCTGCAGTTTATTATGTACCTGAAGTTCCGAACGTTCGTGGCCAACGAAAAATATATTTTTTTTTTCAAGTTCCGTTCATGAGCGGATCAACCTAGATTTTTGTGAGAAGTATTTTTTTGGTATCCCAGACACCCTCAAAAAAATTCATTCCAATATGGCCGCCGGAACAACCCTCTATGACCAACCCCCATCAGTCATAAATTTTTTAAAACCGTATTTGGAGTTAGATCAATCTGGTTTTTTTTGAGGAGTGTTTTTTTGGGACCCCAGACACCCTCAAAAAAATTCATTCCAATATGGCCGCCGGAACAACCCTCTATGATTAACCCCCATCAATTATAAATTTTTTAAAAATATATTGGAAAATAGATCAATCTGGATTTTTATGTGGAGTGTTTTTCCGGGACTCCAGACACCCTCAAAAAAATTCATTCCAATATGGCCGCCGGAACAACCCTCTACGACCAACCCCCATCAGTCATAAATTTTTTAAAACCGTATTTGGAGTTAGATCAATCTGGATTTTTGTGAGGGGTATTTTTTTGGGACCCCAGACACCCTCAAAAAAATTCATTTCAATATGGCCGCCGGATCAACCCTCTATGACCAACCCTTATTACTTATAAATTTTTTAAAATCGTGTTTGAAGTTAGATCAATCTGGATTTTTGTTAGAAGTGTTTTTCCAATACCCTTAGCCACCTCTTTTAATTCGATTAGAATATGGCAGCCGGAATAACCCTCCACGACTACCCTCAAATTTCAAATATTTTCTCCAATATTTTATATTAATATTTTAATCTTTGATTAAATATTCTGTTATTATTTGATGAACTCAAATTTTTCTTGAATGGTTCATTTAACTCTTACTTAACTTAATCATTTGATATTTTTCTGACGATATTTGCCGGCATCAAAAGCTGATTTGCTGTTTTAGACGACTGAAATGATTCATTCAATCGATGATTACGTTGATCGATGATCATATACTGTCCTCTTTTCAGCTAACAACTTTTCTGCCGTTGCCCGGAACACGCCACGTGGAGGCTATCGTCTTCATAGCAATCAAGAAGTATAAAATCTTGCCATATTTTTTTATACTTCCCAATCATATGCTATATAGTGTTCCACCCCCCACCCTCCTTTTTACTTTTTTCTATTACTATATTACCTGCCTTAAATTAGAACATAATCGTTTGCTGATTATGGGTTGGGCGAATAATTTTTATTGCTCGGATTTTCACATGAGCGTTTTTATCTTACCTATTCGATGTTATTTTTTATTTGCCGTCGAATGTTACCTGACAATGTATATTCCCCTGATGTACCTGAAGATCGGCACATTTTTGCTCAACGAAAATGACAAAAAAATTCATGGAATTTTACAGCTTCTAGGTGACTTAAGGGATTATTGGAGTTGTCGGCAATTTTTTGCTGACATACTAGCATTTATGCAAAATATTTCAGAAATCTAGATCCAGTAGATATTTTACTTTTCTTTGTCATTTTCGTTTCGCGCAAAATGTGCCGATGTTCAGACGCACAAGAATTGTAAGATTATTTATTTTTCTGCAGTAACAACATATGCATTCATTTTGGATTGTTTCGGTTTGAATTATTTTGTTTTTGTCGAATGTTACATGACTCATTTATGTTATTGTTATCGTGATTCTTTTTTTCCGCGATAACTTTCGTAGACATATTTATATCTACTCATTGGAATGTCTTTAATTATTACAGGATATTACATGACATCCTCTGTTTTCCAATTTGATAGAATTTCATTAAATTGTTCCCAGGTATTTTTGGCAAAGCTTACATGTATTATTTTTGCAAATTGGTTCATTACTTTCTTTTTTCTCATTTCCTTTTCCTTCTTTTATTCGTCTTTCATTTTTCACATTCATTTCAGGAATGTCCGAACATTCTGGGTAATGATACCATCTGTTGCAAGATTTACACCTTATCTTTTGTTTCGTCCCGCTTTTGTTTGAAAAGCAGTAAAGACACAAATCACTGACTCTTTCCGGTGTTCGAATGATTGTGCGAGCCATTTTATTGCGAAATATCACCGGATTAAATTCGTCTTCTATTGAAATTTTCCTCCCTATACATTCTATGTAATGTGCAATATAAGCTCCACAGTTTGTGCTGTCATTTTCTTTCTGATGAGTTCGTTTTCTACTTTGCTTGATTGTCCACTTTCTACTCTTCAATGCACTTAAGGTGGATTTCGAAGTACATGAGTTTACAAATTTTTTAAATGCTTTTAATACTCTTTCTGTTCCATTACATTTCGCATAAGGATCTAACACTTCCAAGGTATTATTTTTGATGTCTACTATTAACAGTAACCAATGAAACATGTACGTATAGGGCATCAACAAAATATCACATAATTTTTCATCTATTTTGGATATTGACGAGACAGATGGTAATCTCTTTTCCCAATCATCTCCCAATACTTTTCCTCCAATATCCGTTGGTAGGTAACTTATATCACTCCAGGTATGCATGTGACTTAAAGTATAAATATCAATTGCAATTCCATTGATCCACTCTTTTTCTTCTAACAATGAATACAGTTGTTGCGCATCCAATACATACTTTTTAAAGAGTATGCATTTCTCGTCATTGCAGCTATAACGTCCTATTTGTAAGTTTCGAGCCGAAAAGAGTTTGTAGTACTCTAAATCGCTTATTAATCCATTATGAAAAGTATTGAAATACATTTCCGGTATTTCATCCTCATCACCGTCATTTTTTAAAGAGTCAGTAAAATCTTCGCATCTTGGAACTTCAGCTATTTTTCGTTTTTTACCTTTCCTTGTTTCTGTTTTGATTGATTTATCATAGGTGCTATTCTTTGAAACCTTACTGCTTTGTATAATATCGTTCATGTGCTGATCGAAATTTTCCTCCAATACATCTTTTCCACCATCACTATCTTCAGGTTCAAAACAGCGTTTTCTTATATTTATAAAATCGTTACCCGTTGTATGCTCTATTTTTTTCACTTTTAACTCTTGATCTCTTATCGTTTTACCTGTAGGATCCCACTTTTCAGTTACGAACGGATTAGAAGCAGTTTCTGGATGATTTGGATACTTACTGACTTTTATTTTTGGATGAATTGTTATTTTTCCTATTTTGTTCTTCGTTGTCAAAAATTCATTACGTTTTATTAGAGTCCGACACATATCCCCAATATTCTTATTTTTCAAGTTTTTCATATCTTCCATTTTATAGTCTTCAATAAATGTGTTTTGAATTTTATTATGAATTAGAGGCTTGCTTGTACCTATTACATCGACCAGTATGTGCGTGAAGAAACATAAAAACGGTATAAGCGATTGCATTACATAATTTAAAAATTCTGGGGAATACAAGTTATTAGTTACTTCATCAATAGTTAGTTCAGTCGAAATTAACCGTTCTTTTGTACCTTGAACTTGCCACGCAAAATGTTCATAAAAAGGCGAATCTAAAATGTCTTCAGGTGTGTCACTAAAGCCCTTGAGAATTGTTGTGTTAATGATTTCTTCGTGGTTGTTATTGAACTCATCATCGGTAACTTTTGTTATTATGCTGTCCACTACAGTTTGGTTCAAATCTTTCTTAACTAACTTCAAGTTCTTTAGGCTTTGCTCTGCTTTATTTATATCTTTTGAAAATAATATTCTAGAAATTTCACAAAGCATTACCTCAACTTGATACAAAGAATTTGCTAAAGTTAATCGAGCAATACCTTCTAAATATATTTTTTTGTTGTGCATTAACTCTGGAAATTTATTTTTAATATCATTAACGGTATGTTTCAGTATTGTTTCACTGCTACATAAAATTAATATTGTATTACTGGGTAAAATTTCTTTTTTTTCGACAAAATTGTAAATCACTCTCAAATATGCTTTTAGCGATTGGGAATTCCATTCTAACAAGAAAGCCTTTATGATCATCCAGTTGTAATCAGTTATGATCACGTTGCAAAGAGGCCTATTGGGAAGCTTTTCAACCACAAACGCACGGTACAGTTTTAATAAAGAACATATGTTGGTGTATGTATTTTCTGCCGTAATAAACTCGCAAACCGGGACGGTTGTTTTGCATCCTTCATAAAGTAAACTGTAATAAAATATATACCCTTCTCTCATAAATTGAGGACTTGCACAGTATGCTTTTGTAGCACAAAAATATAAAATTTGAGCCTGGTTACCAACATCTACAATTCTCAATTGTTTCTCAGTGTAAAGCAAAACAGTTAAAGGTAAGCTAGTCAACCGAAGTGGACAATCAGTCGTTTCCTTCGACAATGTTATATATAGTTGAAATAAATCGCTCATATCAATTGATCGTAATGTCAATCTATCTGAATTAATATCTTCAGAATGGATTCGATAGTAAGTGTCTATGGATCTAACATTTTGTGTATCGCCTTGCCGGAATTTTTCTTTGTCGCATTTTCCTATATCATTATAATAAACTTTCCGGACTGATTGGTTTCTTAATTCATTTTTTTTCTCCTCTCGTTCTTTATAACGTAACTGTTTAGTTTTTTTATCTTCTGCAGTGCGGCACAGAGGTGATGGCTTCTTATCACTGCTGCAATTTACTTCATACATTCTAGTATTATTAACGATAATTTCGTTTATATCGAGCTTGAATTTCGCTTGATGGAACCGATTTTGACAAATGAGATAAGCGACCTGGTTACTTTTATTTCTTCGTATATTTCCCTCGAATTTAATAGCGCAATGGATATTCAAGTCGAACAGTTTATTATATATAGCTGAACGAAATAATTTTGGATCGAAGCTATCTTCAAATGAAACTTGGCTGCATTGAATCTGAATTCGACCAATATGGACGCACCAATCTATTCTTCGTGAACCACGATCTTTGAGTGTTGATCCTTTACGATTACGATTCTGAGTTGTTGAAGGTGTAGAGATACTTATCTCTTCATCTGCTTGTTCAGCCACATTAATTTCGGATTCTTCCAGGTCGACACGCAAATTTTCATCATCAGAACTATCAGAAATGGAAGTGTTATCTTGATTGCTCAAAACTTCATTGTTTTCTTCTAGATTGTAAGATGGACTGGAGTTATTAAAAAATTCAAAATCGTGTAAGCGAATTTCAGATTCCGTTTCAGACTGATCAGTAGATGATTTTCCCGTGCTTTTGAAAATAATATTCTCTTCTCTTTCTTCAACATTACTACTTGTAGAATTACTGGGTTTGGACATTTCTTTAATGTCTCTTTGGAGACTTTCACAATCATCTTCCAACTCCGATAACCTATTCACACCGCAATAATCTTCATTTACAGTTTCCGTTAATTTTACATTTCTACTTGGCACATTAGTGGACATATTTTTACTAATTTCGATAATTTCTTCCATGGCTTCAAAGTGCCCTTCGAGTCTTGGTCCAGTGAACGCCAAATGAACTGTATTTTCTTCGGAAATATCATCTCTCTTAAAAGGTATGGCTTGAAGGACTTGGTCATTACTAATTATTAGTAAAGTTATATTCATTTTGTACAATTTTACAAAAAGACCGACTTCAAAATCAGTTGCCCAAAATCCGTCGGAACCCATTTTTTGAACATAATCATCACTACTTTTGAACTTGATGTTTTCACATGTAGCTTCCAGCAAATCTTTCAAATCAAGCCAGTTTTCGACTGCAAAAGCTACAATTTTTTTTCGTATTTCATGATGATAATTTTCATGGCCATTGAGTGCGTATGAAACCGAACGGAAGAAACAATCACCGCGACCTTCATTATGAATTATTCTAAATTTTTTAGAATTATATTCAACCACACGATGCTTTGTATTTTCTTGGTTTCTATAGATTAATTCCTCAGAATCGCATTGAGAATTTTTCTTCTCAAACATTTGCGGGGACACGGTTGAATTATGTGACAATTTCTTTTCTTCTGTAGAATTATTAGATTGTCTTTGCTCCTGTAATTTTCTATTAATTTCATCACGATACTCATTATTATCCCATAACCTAACTAAAGTATTTCGCAATCTTATATTACATGAAATTTTAAGTCTAGCTGCAACCTATAATAAAAATAAACATGAAAATTTGTATTTTCTAACAATTATTTATCAATACCCTATTTGAAAAATTATCACCATATTAATTAAGACAAAAATTAGAAGGCAAAAGACCCATAATGCGAACACTTTTAACTGGAATGAAATTAAATCGACCTACAAAATACACAGAAAAAAATACGTAAAACTAGCTACTATGTCAGATAGTAGTCACTGCCATCTGTAGACCTAGCTCATCGAACATTTTTTTTTTCAACTTTCAGTGTTTTTAATTCGTTAACACATTAATAGATCGAATAGATTAATACATATTTTTGTACGACATTGAACGTTTTACCAAAAAGGTCTCTTATCATTTATTGATAAATCCATCTGTTCAGAAGTTATTAGAACTCGAAGTTAAGTGGGACATCTTTTTACTTTTCCGGCAAAACTATCAGACTAATCACTAAATGTTATGGAGTCTTTTTTGTTGACAATTTTTTCTCTACAAATTATTTTCGGTTAATTTTTTTCAAATTCCGCATTGTTTTCTATTTATTTTCATTTCAATGTCAACCTCTTGAAATCGATCTGAACACTACCTTTTTGAGAGCTTTAAATTAAAATAAAAATAACTAGCAACCAATGCAGAATTTAGAAAAAACTTACCTGACGATAATTTATACTGACAATAATATATATATTTGGCTGATTAAACAAAATCGATTATTTCTTTTTTTTCTTATTATTATTATTTTGTTTTTCATACTCGTCCACCAACTATTCTGCATCTGGATGCATCAGGTTCTTATGTGAGGCTAATTGATGATTTAAAGAAAAAATTTATTTTCTACTACGGATTGGTTTATCGCGCATCAGTTTCAACTGTTCCTCTTTGTGAAATGATAACTTCCGAGCATGGGATTACACCTATTGCAAATTTTTTGAAGAAGTATCGAGAATTTGTATTTTCAGTGGAAAAGAAATGGCCATATTTCGACGCTATTGTCACTGACTGGAGTTGGGCATCAATGCATGCTGTATTAATCGAATGGAACAATACAAATATAAATCAATATCTTGATGACACATACTCGTATTTAACAAAAGGTACAAGTTTACGACCAATGACACTACTATTAAGTTGCTGTGCTCATGTTATGAATCGAGTATCCAGAGCTATAAAAAGAGATTTTCCAACTTTAAAAAGATATAAAGGTATAGTCATGGAATGTATGGCTTTAATGATAATGGCTAGATCTCTCGAAGAAATGGACGCACTATTTGAACATATCATAATATTGTTTTTACAGAAAGATTCGGAGAAAAGCGATGAACATCTAAAGAACTTTCTTCAAATAAAAAAGAAAAAGAAGATTTCAGAATTTGAAGAATTGACAAATAATTATGAAAGTGATGAGTCAGAAAGAGAAGAAATGAGCTGGGAAGAATTCAAACGTATATATAAAAAAAATCCAAGCATATATGCTAAATCACCATTTTATATCCGCTATTTCCGAATTTCTGAAAAAATAAAAGAAAAAATAAAGATAGAGAACCATACAAACAAGGAATGTGTTTTGTACTGTCCGCAATTTGTCGATTATTTATTAACAACATACATGGCATACTGCCCTATATGGAGTGGAATGATGTTGGATCTGGTTGATCCAAATATATCACGTGTTTCGAATGTTTATGCGGAATCTATTATGAAAACTTACAAACACAACCTTTTAAATGGCAAGAGACAATGGCGAGTAGGTAAAGTATGCCGTGTTCTAGAAGAAAACAATGAAAAGTTAGTGAAAGAAAATGTTATCAGTAAAATTAAAATGAAATCGAATTTGAAAGATAAAAACTATGACCTGTATCGTAAGTTTACGTCAGATTCCTTAGATACACAAATATGGGAAAGAATTCCAGAAGTTCAAAATAATGGTAAAAATTCGAAAAAAATTAGGAAACGTAAAACAAGACACATGAGTGGAAAAAAAAATTATACGGTTGAGAAAAAATATAAAACGAGGAGAAGACAGACTCGACGAGCTATGGGAATCGGATTTAGAAAATAAAGACGAAAAAAAAACTAAAAGGAAGCGACCAAGAAAACAAAAAAACCAAAAAATAGAAACTAAAAACCATAAAAAAAGTGTCCGCAACTCAAATGATTCGGAATTAGAGATCCGTAATAAAGAAAAAACAGAAAAAAAACGTATAAAAGAAAAAAAACATTTAGAAGTTGAAAAGACCAAAGGTGATACAAATTCGATTAAAACAATTCCGAAGTTAAAGAATGGTTTAGTGAATGACATAGGTTATTATGTTAACTCCAGATCGAAGAAAATTGTAATAGCCCATTACTATCCTGCAACAGAAAAGTTTATAATAAATAAAGAACTTAAGTTGTCAGCACATCAATTTAGACAACTATTATCTCGATGTAGTTCTATGGATGCGGAAATAATAGATTTAGTTGCAGCTGCACACATAGACAAATGAAGCAATGTGACTTACTTGTCAACTGATGTAGCTTATGCAATAATGAATACTACTAAAATAAAAGAAAGTTCGCAGGATCGACCATATTATAATATAAAAAACCAAATAGAAGATAAAATATTCATTCCATATTGTTATCAACAACATTGGATGTTGCTTATAATAAACATTGCGGCAAAAACATTTGAAGCATTAGACCCTTATGATAGACCGAATAATTTCCAAAAGTTATTGGACACTTTAACCATCTACGTAGATAAGTGTAACCATGACTCCACCATCAAAAGACTTATACCTAAAAATTTGAAAGTTGTCAATGAAATTGATCGACCATTTCAGAAACCGATTGATACCTGGAATTCCGCAGCTTATGTAATGTACTATATGGAACACATTGCAGAAAATCAAAAGATGGACAAAAATTTCGATCCCGAAGAATATAGAGAGACATTATTGAATATTTTAATAACACAATCGTTAGAACTAAACAGAAATTGTTTATATTGCTTCGAAGACTCTAATACGGACACAAATATGACTTGTATAATGTGTAAACGATTACTACACAGCAGGTGTCTTCCTCTTGACGAAATGGAAACAGAAAATGAAGAACAACTTGAATTTGATGAACCTTCAAAGAAAAAGAAAAAAAAATTAAATAGTGATAAGAATTATCAATGCAGACTGTGTCGAAGGTACAAGTTGAGCAAAAATGCGCATGATTGACAAAACAACTTTGCTGCTACAAAAAAAGTTAGTCTGTTGGTTAACCCTGTGGGTCAGCCCCAAAACTTCCCGCCCATTTCGAGTTCCTTGAGCTCGAAAAATTGTTGTAGATACATTTTCGAGCTCGAAAACACTTTTGCGTGCCTTGTTTTCGCAAAATAACGTTTTTTACCATTTTTTTTACAACGATATCGTTCGAACGAATAAACCGATTGAGACGTTTAAGGTGTCAATTGACGCGTTTTATTGAGTTCTAGAATTGATCAGATTTTGAAATTGATTTATCCAGTCGTTTTTGAGAAATTTCCAAAATACTAAAAAAATTTATTTTTTAAATTCTTTCGTTAACGGTTCCTCTTGAACGAATAAACCGATTTTAATTATTGAGGCGGCATTCGACGCGGCTTACAAAGTTTTAGAGCTGAATAGATTTTGGAATTAATCCATCGAGCGAATTAAAAGTTATTCATAAAAAACATTTTGGAAAAAATTTTATTTTTGAAATATCTCCGAACGTACCCTACCGATTAAGCTCAAATTTTCAGTGTTCATAGTAAATAACAAGCCGCGTCGAATGGCACCTCGGAGATCAGAATCGATTCATCCGTTCAAAAGTTACAGAATATTTACATACGTACGTACATACATACATACACTCGGACATCATCTTGAATTTAGTCAGAATAGCTTCCTAGAACCTCAAAACGTCGACACTGTTGGAATTTCGATTTTCACAAATCGGGGTGAAACCAATAACTTCCCGAATTTTTGAAAATTTGCAATTTTCTTATCGAGAAGTTAAAAATTAATAAAGAAACAAGTGTCGTATATCACACAAATAATGGCCTCATCTTAAATCAAGTAGCTCGAGTAAAATTTGGAAAACTTTTAAAAAAATTGACGGAGAAGGTAACAATTACGTGAAATGATAAAAAACTAATGCAACACAAATCTTTATGAAATGAACCATTGACACCTAAAAAAAAAAAATTGTCACGATAACAATAACATAAATGAGTCATGTAACATTCGACAAAAACAAAATAATTCAAACCGAAACAATCCAAAATGAATGCATATGTTGTTACTGCAGAAAAATAAATAATCTTACAATTCTTGTGCGTCTGAACATCGGCACATTTTGGGCGAAACGAAAATGACAAAGAAAAGTAAAATATCTACTGGATCTAGATTTCTGAAATATTTTGCATAAATGCTAGTATGTCAGCAAAAAATTGCCGACAACTCCAATAATCCCTTAAGTCACCTAGAAGCTGTAAAATTCCATGAATTTTTTTGTCATTTTCGTTGAGCAAAAATGTGCCGATCTTCAGGTACATCAGGGGAATATACATTGTCAGGTAACATTCGACGGCAAATAAAAAATAACATCGAATAGGTAAGATAAAAACGCTCATGTGAAAATCCGAGCAATAAAAATTATTCGCCCAACCCATAATCAGCAAACGATTATGTTCTAATTTAAGGCAGGTAATATAGTAATAGAAAAAAGTAAAAAGGAGGGTGGGGGGTGGAACACTATATAGCATATGATTGGGAAGTATAAAAAAATATGGCAAGATTTTATACTTCTTGATTGCTATGAAGACGATAGCCTCCACGTGGCGTGTTCCGGGCAACGGCAGAAAAGTTGTTAGCTGAAAAGAGGACAGTATATGATCATCGATCAACGTAATCATCGATTGAATGAATCATTTCAGTCGTCTAAAACAGCAAATCAGCTTTTGATGCCGGCAAATATCGTCAGAAAAATATCAAATGATTAAGTTAAGTAAGAGTTAAATGAACCATTCAAGAAAAATTTGAGTTCATCAAATAATAACAGAATATTTAATCAAAGATTAAAATATTAATATAAAATATTGGAGAAAATATTTGAAATTTGAGGGTAGTCGTGGAGGGTTATTCCGGCTGCCATATTCTAATCGAATTAAAAGAGGTGGCTAAGGGTATTGGAAAAACACTTCTAACAAAAATCCAGATTGATCTAACTTCAAACACGATTTTAAAAAATTTATAAGTAATAAGGGTTGGTCATAGAGGGTTGATCCGGCGGCCATATTGAAATGAATTTTTTTGAGGGTGTCTGGGGTCCCAAAAAAATACCCCTCACAAAAATCCAGATTGATCTAACTCCAAATACGGTTTTAAAAAATTTATGACTGATGGGGGTTGGTCGTAGAGGGTTGTTCCGGCGGCCATATTGGAATGAATTTTTTTGAGGGTGTCTGGAGTCCCGGAAAAACACTCCACATAAAAATCCAGATTGATCTATTTTCCAATATATTTTTAAAAAATTTATAATTGATGGGGGTTAATCATAGAGGGTTGTTCCGGCGGCCATATTGGAATGAATTTTTTTGAGGGTGTCTGGGGTCCCAAAAAAACACTCCTCAAAAAAAACCAGATTGATCTAACTCCAAATACGGTTTTAAAAAATTTATGACTGATGGGGGTTGGTCATAGAGGGTTGTTCCGGCGGCCATATTGGAATGAATTTTTCTTAAGGTGTCTGGGGTCCCAAAAAAACACCCCTCACAAAAATCCAGATTGATCTTACTCAAAATACGGTTTTAAAAAATTTATAAGTGATGGGGGTTGGTCATAGAGGGTTGTTCCGGCGGCCATATTGGAATGAATTTTTTTGAGGGTGTCTAGGGTCCCAAAAAAATACCCGTCACAAAAATCCAGATTGATCTAACTCTAAATACGGTTTTAAAAAATTTATGACCGATGGGGGTTGGTCATAGAGGGTTGTTCCGGCGGCCATATTGGAATTAATTTTTTCGAGGGTGTCTGGGGTCTCAAAAAAACACTCCTAAAAAAAAACCAGATTGATCTAACTCCAAATACGGTTTTAAAAAATTTATGATGGGGGTTGGTCATAGAGGGTTGTTCCGGCGGCCATATTGGAATGAATTTTTTTGAGGGTGTCTGGGGTCCCAAAAAAATACCCCTCACAAAAATCCAGATTGATCTAATTCCAAATACGGTTTTAAAAAATTTATGACTGATGGGGGTTGGTCGTAGAGGGTTGTTCCGGCGGCCATATTGGAATGAATTTTTTTGAGGGTGTCTGGAGTCCCAGAAAAACACTCCACATAAAAATCCAGATTGATCTATTTTCAAATATATTTTTAAAAAATTTATAAGTGATGGGGGTTGGTCATAGAGGGTTGTTCCGGCGGCCATATTGGAATGAATTTTTTTGAGGGTGTCTGGGGTCCCAAAAAAACACCCCTCACAAAAATCCAGATTGATCTTACTCAAAATACGGTTTTAAAAAATTTATGACCGATGGGGGTTGGTCATAGAGGGTTGTTCCGGCGGCCATATTGGAAAGAATTTTTTTGAGGGTGTCTGGGGTCTCAAAAAAACACTCCACATAAAAATCCAGATTGATCTATTTTCAAATATATTTTTAAAAAATTTATAAGTGATGGGGGTTGGTCATAGAGGGTTGTTCCGGCGGCCATATTGGAATGAATTTTTTTGAGGGTGTCTGGGATACCAAAAAAATACTTCTCACAAAAATCTAGGTTGATCCGCTCATGAACGGAACTTGAAAAGAAAAATATATTTTTCGTTGGCCACGAACGTTCGGAACTTCAGGTACATAGAGCATCAAATTTCCTATATGAATTTATATCTTGACTAAGAAAAATTTTAATATTTCTAGTAGTTACAAAAATCCAAAATACAAACACAGAATTTAAAAAACAAATCAATGTTTAAGGCACGGTTACAACGAAACGGCTCGTTTTACGTCAATTTACAAAGATAGTTTTTTTGTAGGGAATTCAATTTTCTTTAAAAATATACATTGCTCAAATCATTCAGGTACATTTATGAGTTTTGGATAAAAAATAAAATTTCTGTCGAAAAGCTAATAGTCGTAACGATATACCTCTTGATATCAATATCAAGGGCGCAAACTTGCACAATAATTTATTTGGTCTTCAGTAATAATATTTTCACAGTATCAAAAAAACAAATAGTCGATTTTTTTGGCCCAGTCTAATATATACATATATTAGGGTGTTTCAAAAAAAAAAAATTTTTTTTTTTATGGTATCCAAAAATTGAAAGTATAACCAATAATGAAAATTTTGGTTCCAATCCGGGCTCTTAATAACGATATTAAAGTTTGCCTCAATCCATTTTTCTATTTTCCATTAAAATAACACGGGAAAAAAAATTTTTTTTTCAGAATTTTCTAGCTCACAAACTAATCAACGGATTTCTATGCACAATAAGTGTTTTTGTAGGGAGTTGAACGCTCTAAAAAAATAGTCTCTTATCATTTTTTGATAAACCCATTGTTCAAAAGTTATTTAAGCTTCAAGTCAAATTTATAGTAAATGTTGAGATTTTTTTACTTTTCCGGCAAAACTATCAGTCTTATCAAAAAGTGTCATTGAAATTTTTTGTAGATAATTTCATTCCTTACAAATTATTATGAGTAAAGTTTTTCGAAATTCTGCACTGTTCACAAGTTATTTTCATTTCAATGTCAAGCTCTTAAAATCAATCAGAAATCTATTTTTTAAAGAGCTCGACATTAAAATGAAAACAACTTGTGAACAATGTGGAATTTCGAAAAACTTTATTAATAATAATTTGTAAGGAATAAAATTATCTACAAAAAGTTTTGATGACATTTTTCGATAAGACAGATAGTTTCGCCGGAAAAGTTAAAAAATCTCAAAATTTACTATAAATTTGACTTGAAGCTTAAATAACTTGAACAATGGGATTCATCAAAAAATGATAAGAGACTTTTTTTGTAGAGCGTTCAATTTCCTACCAAAACTTATGTAGTCCATAGAAATCCGTAGATTAAGTTGTGAGCTAGAAAATTCAAAAAAAAAAAAAAAATTTTTTTTCCCGTATTATTTAAATGGAAAATAGAAAAATGGATTGAGGCAAACCTTAATATCATTATTAAGAGCCCGGGTTGGTACCAAAATTTTTATTTTTAGGTATACTTTCTTCTGGATACGATAAAAAAAAAAATTTTTTTTTTTTTGAAACACCCTAATATATATATTAGGCTATATCAAAAAAATCGAATACTTCTTTTTTTTTTAATACTCTGAGAATATTGTTCAGGATACCGAAAAAATGGCCGTGTTAAAATGGCAATTCTTAATTTTAATATTAAGAAGTGCCGCTTCGCGATTTCCTATTTCCCATTTGATTAACATGGGAAAATTTTGTTTTTTAAATTTTGAAATTTCTCACGCATTAGCAAATCCAAATATCGAAAAAATCAATAGGTATTTTTATTGGAAATCGAACGCTCTACTAAAAAGGTCTTTGATCATTTTTCGATAAATTGAATTTTTCAAAAGTTATTTAAAGTCAAAGTTTGATTCACAGTAAATTTTCAGATCTTTTTACTTTTTCGGCGAAACTATCAAACTAATTGTTAAATGTTTTAGGACCTTTTTTATCAAAAATTATATTCTTTACAAATAATTTTTAATAAAGTTTTTTTTAATTCTGCATTGTTTTCTAGTTATTCATATTTAATGGCAAGTTCTTGATATCGATCCGAACACTATTTTTTTTAAGAACTTGACAATAAAATGAAAATAATTAGAAAACAATGCGGAATTAAAAAAAACTTTATTAAAAATAATTTGTAAAGAATATGATTGCCTACAAAAAAACTCCTGTCACATTTTACAATAAGTTTGATAGTTTCGCCGAAAAAGCCGACTAGTGGTAAATTTTGTATGCATCAAACTTTGACCTTGAATGACTTGAAAAATTAAATTTATCGAAAAATGATAAAACCTTTTTTGTAAAGCCTTCAATTTCCAATAAAAATATCTATTAATTTTTCCGATATTTTGATTTTCTAATGCGTGAGAAAATTCCAAACTTAAAAAAAAAAAAAAAATTGGCCCATGTTAATCAAATGGGAAATAGAAAATCGCGATCCGGCACCCCTTAATATTAAAATATTAAAATTAAGAACTGTCATTCTAACACGGTCATTTTTTCGGTATCATGAACAATATTTTCAGAGTACTTTGTAAAAAAAAAGTAGTCGATTTTTGTGATACAGCCAAATTTTATATATATATATATATATATTAGGGTGTTTCAAAATAAACATTTTTCTTTTTATCAAGTCTTATGTACTTAAAAGTTAGTCTTAGCTATAAGAAAAATCCTCCCAAAAGAGCAGCTTGAAAGCTCAATTCTGCTAAGAGCTCAACGAATATTAGTTTTCTCATTTTAATTACATGTAAAGAAAATTTTTGTTTGTTTTTTATATATAAAAGTGTTCAAAAAATTTTTTTTGAAAATGAAAGCACATGGCTTTGTAGGAAATTAAATTCTCTACAAAAAAGCTCCTGAGTGTTTTCTTCGTACAACTAACATAAAAAAAGTTATGAACCTTGAAACAGTAGTGAATTATAAAACTTAACGTAAAGATAATTTTCGGATTTTATTACGTGTACATGTTTATACGGTGAATCTATATACTATGTATAGTCAGTAAGGTGTTTTAAAAAAAAATCTGAGATCTTACTTATTTTCCGTATAAATTTCGGAAGAAAAAAAATGTTTTTAAGAATTAAAATTTTTTTTCTTTCTGTATTTCAAAATTAAAAAGAAAGTTCTGTTTTGAAAGTAAGGAAAATTTTTCTCATGTGTTGAAAAAAAAAATTGACAGATAACATTAGCTCAGATGAAAAAAACCTAAATTTCTATCCAAAAACTGTTTAATATAGTGAAAACATGAAGTTATATTATTTAATATAGTTTAAAGCGTCATAACTTTTTTCTGTTAGTTCTCTGGAGAAAATACTTTGGAGCTTTTTTGTAGAGAATTTAATTTCCTATAAGACTATGTACTTCGATTTTCGAAAAAAAAATTGTTTGATATTTTCATATTCAAAAAATAAAAAAAAATTTTTTTTACATGCAATGTGAATGGGAAAATGAATATTCGTTGAGCTCTTAGGAGGATTGAGATTTCGAGCTGCTCTTTTGGGAGGATTTTTTTTATACCTAAGAGTAACTTTTGAGATCATAAGAAAAAAAAATCTTTTTTTTTGAAACACCCTAATATATATATATATTAGGGTGTCCAAAAAAAAACAAATGTTTTTTTAACCTCTTATGGGCTCAAAAGTTACTTTATATTATAAAAAAAATCCTTACCAAATTTTAGTCAGATATCTCTAAAGTTAAGCTATCACAAAGGGGGGTCCCCTTTCCCATTTAAAATACACGTAAACATTTTTCATTTTATTTTTTCGTTATTAAGACTGAAAATTTTTTTTTAAAATTCCGCCTAGTATAATTTTGTAGGAAATTAAATTCTCTACACAAAAGTGCTGATGCATTATGTACGTTAATCGAACTGGGAAAAAGTTACAGGGCTTCAAAGATCAACAACAATTTAATTTCCTCAGTGTTAAATTTTTTTTTATTATTTTGACAAGCACAGTCTTGTAGGAAATTTAATTTCCTACAAAAAGTATATGATATCATATATACGTCAAATGAATGAGAAAAAAGTTACAGGGCTTTAAATGTCAACGAAAAATAAAGTTTAAAAAATATTTGTTTTTTATGAACTTGAAGATCGGAACGTTTTTCGCGCAACGAAAATAAAAAAAAATTCAATTAATTCGACTGCTCAAGGGGTAGTTCCGGGGATTGGGGGGTGGTCTAAGATTTTCGGCTGACATACCAGCATTTATATACGAAACATTTTAGAAATCTAGTCATCCAGTAGATTTTTTACGTACTAATTTTCTTTTTTCGTTGCGCGAAAAACGCTCCGATCTTCAGGAACATTGTTTTTTGAACTTTCATGTCAACGAAAAGTGAACTTTATTTTTCGTTGTCATTTAAAGCCCTGTAACTTTTTCCTCATTCATTTGACGTTTATACGATATTAGATACTTTTTGTAGGAAATTAAATTTCCTATAAGACTGTGCTTGTCAAAATTTGAAAAAATAATTTTTTATAGAATAAAAATAAAAAAAATTTAACACTGAGACAACTAAATTTTTTATATAATATTAAGAAACGTTTGAGCCCATAAGAGATTAAAAAAAAAATTTTTTTTTTTTTGGGACACCCTAATATATATATATATATATATTATAACGGGTTTTTCACCACCGGGGATCTACCGGAGTGAAGTCCGAATACACTTACGATTTTGGCAACCTTGTTCAAAATTAAAAGTTGGGCGCCAGGTGATTTTATAATCACCAATAAACAATTATCAGAAATCGGCTCAGGGTGGCGGATCGGGGAAAGGTCAGGCACTTAAGATTACGATAAATGATTGATCAGAATTAAACAAAAATAATGAGTCGTATATTAAACAAACAAAATAATTGATCGGTTTCACACAAAGTATCGGTTACAACAAAATATAAATGCCGTTGTCGACTTGACTCGATATAAACAAATTATCAAAAAAAAAAATCGTAGTTGATCGAAAAACAAAGTCAGTGCATTACTCGAAAAAAAAAATAACATTCGGTTGACGACATAGGAATAAAATAATTTTATTGTCCGGAGACACACATACAGCGTACTTATTAGCGAAATACTTGACGAGTGACGTCAGAGTATTCTTACACGGCGAGGCTACCAGACTGCCGTTCCGAATGAGACACAGATAATCAGAAATACAAAATGCGGCCGTTCAGTACGAAGTCTCTCCCGGATCTCCCTTTCAATCCATGCGGTGGATCGATTGCGCGGTCGAAGTCGAAATTTCTGATTCTAGATGTCACTAGAATTGGCTCATCGGGTAACTATTGATTATTTCAAATAAATTCAAACCACGAGTCGATGTCGAATTTTTCATCATGTTACAATATATATTTTACAATCACAATGTATAGTCTCATCTAGTTACTTCCCATTTCAATCGCTCTGGTGTACACCAGTGACGCCTACCCCTACACGTAACTCAATGTCTTTTTACGAATCACAAAGATGTACACGACATCTACTGAAGCATATCACTATTTTTTTTCTCCTTTTTAAATTTTCCAGCTTGTTTTCTTTATTTTTTTTTTTTAAACCTATCCTTAAGATTTCTCTTTTTATGTTCCTCTTATTTAAACTAAAGATTACTTATTCACTTTTTTTTTTTTATATACATATATAACTCTTACTTTTACAGTATTCAAAATATAAACCTTATTCTCTAATTATTTTATTTATTTCTTTTTTTTTTTTTCAAAAATAAAATTTTTTTTTTTTAAATTATCAAATACTACTGCATATTTCAACACCCTTTCAAATATTTACACTAACAGAGTTTATAAACTTAGCCAACGCGGCTATTACCTTAAAATCAAAATCACTTAAAAAGGATTCGATCTGATAAGAAGTATACTTTTTATCTTTTATAAGCTCATCGACTAAAAATTTTCTTTCTCTTTCGAATAGCGTGCATTGAAAAAATATATAATTGGGTTCCTCTACAGCTCCAGTCACCTCACATGGGCACTGGTCTGAGTTTACTATTTTACACTCAACTAAACTGTGTGCCAGTGACGTATGACCGCTGCGCAGCCTGTTAATAGTCACTATAGTTTTCCTACGAAATTGAAAATTAGAGAACCATGGAGTTCTACCTTCTGTCCAAAGTTGATTTCATCACATATATAGACGGCTTCAGTTCCATCTCTTTTTTTTTACTGTAATCTCACATTTCATTTCATCAAATGTATCGTTTTTGACAGAAATATTTCTATAGTAAGTCTAAAACCGTAAAGTCTTTTATTCAAACCTCCCTGTGAACTTGTTTCAATTTCCATGTTTTTGAATCAATTGAAATTCAGTTGACTCAAGTGCGGATAGGTCAAGTACGCAGCGTATTTCGGAAGAAAACACGATTTTTATCAGTGTATAACTATGGCTTCGATCTGTAACTTCCTCTGCAACCGTATTGATATAATCGTTATAAGCTTTTCATGATACCAGCACGGAAATTTCAAGTTTCAGTGTCTCTACAGCTAGTCAAAACAAGCTAATTTTAAGACGATGCTGCAAACAACTACAAGCGGATTCGTAATTCACAAATACGTGCATACAGTGGGCAGTAATGCATGCGTGTTTTTTCCCTTGAGATTTTAGTGTTCAGTTTACTCATTTCATTTCTTAAGTGACAGTATTAATTAACCAATTAAAATTACTAAAAATGAGTGGAAATACTATTTTTGTCTTATTTACTATCTAATAAGTGACTGTAAATCACGGATTTCTCATTCTCTAACAGTTTTCTGCATCATCGGCTTGAAATAACCTTGTTTCTAACTGGCTGCTGACAATGAAACTTGAAGTTCAAATGTACGTAATCATGAAAAATATAATATATGACTCAAGATGAAATACGAGTCATGTGGCTCGTGCGACCAAATTCACCCTAGTTTGGAATTGTCTTGTTTTATTCCTATTCACACAATATACTGTTGTTGAATTAACAAAAAAAAATTAAATTCCTCGTAATAATTACTATTCTTTTAACGCAAGAATTTTCGTATGATCCAACTAAAAAAAAAAGGAGCTTAAAGCCAAAGAAAAATTTCTTGAGAAAAAAAATATATACAGAGAAGCAGGAAGTCGCAGGTATTAGACGACAGCAACGGGAGTAGTTCGGTGCTTGCCACAAGAAAGCGGCCAGCCATTTTTGTCATCCCTGGTAAGAAATATATTTCAGAACTCTTATATTCGAAATTTAAAAGCAATTCTGGTACGGATACTTCACCGTTATACGACAGAATGACTAGTGCCATTTTTGATGGTAAAGATTTTTGAAATTTTTTATTATGTATGAATGACTCAATATTACCTTTAATAATGATATTATATTGAATATATATATATATATATATATATATATATATATATATATATATATATATATTATAGCTAAACATCAACCGTTTATAAAAAAAAAAATTAACCTAAATACTATTTAGTTTCGATAAGTACCTGCTTAACATTCTTAATGTTGCATACATAATAAATATAAAAACAAATTAATAAATAGAAAGGTATGCATAAATAAATAACATAGATAAGTGAAAGGATATAATGATAAGAAAATGTCATAATATAATCATCAAAAAAATTCAATTATGCATTTAACTAATCGACAGTTAGTATGTTTTGATTTGATTGTGAAATTTTTATATACTAAATCCTTTAAAAATTTTACAATGAAAAAAATTAATAAAAAAAAAGATTGCATCGACCGGGACTTGAACCCGGGTCGCCCGCGTGGCAGGCGAGCATCATACCCCTAGACCACCGATGCGAACGAGTACTCGTTTCCATACAGTATTATTTGCGAAAGAGTGCATCTCTTATCATCTAATTATTGTATTTTAGCATCATTGAATCTTAAAAGCAATATAATAGTGCGCTATAAACAGCAATAATTCAATTGAATATTATTGCTTTAATGATTTATATGGATAATCTACTGATTCAGTGAAAGAATAATTAGTGATGCCGAAAGGGTTTCCAAACGTCTTACTTTTTTATTTTTTTTTATTATTAAGAGATCTGCAATCAATTACTGATAAAAGACTTGTTGACATATATGGCACCAATATGCTGGAACAGCGGCGAGTCGAAAATGAAGGAAGTGAGATTATATTTCAGCGAGAAGATAGAAATATAAATAATATTCGGAAAAAAAAGCCGGAATAATATGCTACCAGTTACTTATCAGGAGGTGAATCGATTAAACCAACACGTCATCAAAGCGGCAAGTGACACAGTGGCTACGTCGTATGTATGTAAATTGAATGAATAGCCAATCCTAAAACCCCTCGAATAACCCAAGCTCCCAGTCCATTCACTCCTCTTCTCCCATAAAACTAATCAGATGACCAAACACAGTTAATAGTGATTGAGTCTTTTCTAGAAGTTTTTAATAATTTTATATATAATTTTATATATATCACCACTCTATTGAAGACATGGTCAAATACCTTTCTGACATATATTCTATTATTATAATTAGGACAAACAAGTTTTTACACAATGTCTTTAGCATTCGCATCTAGCTAGTGCGTGCGCGCATCAAACTCGTGCTGAAACCACTGTAGATAACAAAAAATAGCTAACTTATTTTACTCGTTACGCACTTTGCTACTATTCGTGTTAATAGGCGTTCTTAATTTTGTCTCTCATACGCCCAAGTAGGCGAGCGGTATTATCTTTGTTGTACAAATACAGTAATCAGAAATTTCGGCTGAGTTTTTTTCTTGAACAAACGAATATTATCAAAAAATTAGTAGAGCATCAATGTGCAGTCTGTAGTTTGTATTTAGAGATTTTGTTTTCGAGAAAAACTCAGCTGACACTATTTGATAAGCATTGCTGATGTAAATAAATAAAAATCATTTTCTGTAGTGCTTGAAATAGATAGTTATCATTTGGATTCGTCCATGATTGATTTTGATTATTTTGGTAGACCGTTGATTTCGTAAAGAAGCTCAATGTCTAGTCAGATTTTATATATTATAGCAAGAAGAAAGAAATAAATTAGTACAGTATTCAAGGCACTAATCTACCGCAGAGAAGCTGAGTATTATGTTGAGATTTTGTACTTCATGAACACAAATAAGGTTTTAGATTGAACTGCACATTCATATCTTTCACGTACGGTATAGTAACAAAAATTCGTTCGCGACGGTGCTTTCTTTGTTTGAAAAGTACAATTTCATTTCTCATTAGACGTTTTACATTATTTTTAAGTATAAAATTATCAATAGAAGACATCCTAAGTACATTAGTTAGTTTTGGTTTGTTACCGCATGATAGATCTCGCCAAAATATATAAGTTCATATCATAGTAATATCTGATCCATTAAGGTTCAGTTTATTTTATAGTAAATTATCATAGCTAAGAATGTAGAAAAATAGAATTATCACTCTGTCATTTCGCTGAATGAGATTTTTGATGAATCAAATTAAGCTGAAGTGAGTTATAAAGAGATCAATCCTGCTGGAGTTATTGCCTTGCTTAAAAAATCCGATAGATTCATATAGCTTTATGTATAAGGCCCTATACTTAACTATAGCACTTCTTATAGAACTCATTCATTCTTAAGAAATCTCGATGGGAATTTATGAGAGTCTATTGAATTCTCTGAGATTGTCTAATCAAGGTGGTGATTTTATTATTTAACTTGTTAATTTCACGGCGCATTTCATCTTTCAAATTATGCAAAAGCTGCTCTTATTTAGAGTTATTTTGTGAATTATCAGCCTGATTATATAAATTGTCAGTGTGTAGATGAGCTGGTAGAGGTGGGGCCTGTTGTGATTTATTGCCACCTAATATGCTGGCGAATGAATGATTTGAATTGACTCAGTTGCTAATGTTATTGGTAGTAGCTCTTTTGGTAGCTGCTTTCTCTTCTTTAACTTGCTTTGTTAGTTTTTTGGTGAATTTAATTACTGGGCATCCCTGGTAGCTTGCAGAATGATCTTGGTCGTCGCAGTTGGCGCACAGAAATTTGTTTTTATCGTTAGCATCTTTAATAATGCAATTTTTGGCTTCATGCTCCCCAGAGCATTTTTTAAACTTAGGTTTAAAATTATAATTGGCGCTGGCGTGTCCAAATTGGAGGCAGTCTCTACATTGAAAGATCAGTGGTTTACGTAGTCTTTTCCAATTGATATCTTAATTTTAAAGTCTTTTGATTCTTGTGAGTGGTGCTGAAATACTGTCGTGGGTAATGGTTATGATAAAATGATACCTAGTATCCTTTTCAATGTCAAAGATTGATTTGGTTGTTTTTAATACTTTTGTATCTTCAAGCTTAAGATTATTGATTGCGTCTTGGACTTCATTTTCATTGTATCCTCCTTTTAAACCTTTCATAACAAAAGATTTTACTTTTTTATGCCTCGGCGTGTAAGAAAAATATTCTATGCATTTTTCTTTTAATAGCTTAATTACTCAATCATATGTATCCATATTTGAGATAAAAATACTAGTTAATTTACCGTCGTAGTCTTTAATCGTGAAGTCAGCACTTGGTATACTGTTTATGTTTAGAAAATTGATAGCATCTTTAATTGATGACAATTACGTGTGCACCGGTGGTGGTTTAGATTTAGGTTGCGCCTTTGAGTTGGTATCTGGTTTAACACTTGTAGCGCTCTCTTCTTTTGATTGGCTTTTAGTGGGCATCAGTGTCCATGTCGGTACTGTTCTCTAGGCCTGAGAATTTATTACTGGTGTTGACATCTGGGTTACTTGTTACCTTATGGGTTTTAGTGGCTCTTCTAGAAAGCTTAAACTCTGTATCATCTTGCTGCATATTTAGTCCGGCATCACCATCAGAGTCATCTGGTGAGACGCTGCTACGTCTAGAGTTATTTAGGTTGGATTAAATCGTATTACGCTTATTTTTATCAAATATTTCCGGGAAATTATTTGTATTATATAATTTCTGGAACTCTTTCATGTGCTTGATTGATTTTTGATCAAGGTTTTTGTGCACTTGTACCTGGGCTGACACTCATGTCACTTGGATTACCGGGCATTGTTGGCCTATAGATGGGCTACAGCCCCTAGTTTGTTATAAGTTAGTTAGCCTTTTTTAAATTAAAACAACAGAAAGTACGCGAATAAATTAGCACAAGAATTGCTCTGCAATGATGCATAAAATTAAATTTAGTTTAGTAAGTTTAATAAACCGTAAGATGCACTCATATAGTTAAAACGCAGGAGGACTGCGCACACGATCTATCTCGTACCACATGCAGACAAAGACTAATCGCATCGGTGGTCTAGGGGTATGATGCTCGCCTGCCACGCGGGCGACCCGGGTTCAAGTCCCGGTCGATGCAATCTTTTTTTTTGAGTAGTTGGGTTTTATATCGTTACATTGCCGACTGAAAATAAAAATAATTAGTATCAATACTAGACTAAAGCAATTCTATAACACTGCATATCAAGTAAAAACTAATAAACATATTAACAACATGTAAAATGTATAAGTGAAAAAAAACTGTAATAAAAACAAAGAAAATAATATATATATATGTATATATATATATATATATATATATATATATATATATGTATATATATATATATATATATATATATATATATTATATATATATATATATTTCTTTGTATTTCAAAATACTCATGCAGTATTTATTGATGGTTGTCTACTGTTATGCTACTTTAGCCAGCTGATTTGAAGTATCGAGCATATATTTAAAAAAACTCACTACTGTTCATTGTGTATTCTATGAACTGGACGGGATAAAGAATCTTACAATCAACTACAGTTTATAACTGATAATGAATTGAGTCTTGTTACTGATTATGAAAATTGAAAGAATATTCTGATCTATAGAACATGAAAATATCAATCAAAACCGTTATAAACGTGATGGTACCAGCCACCACGTCTTTCAACAATGACCTGAATGCAATAGAAACCTTATTAGTATAATTATTATTTAAGTTTACTGCATCTACCGCAAGTGATAATTACAAATTTGATCAGAGCAGTTAATCACTGTGTAACATTGATAAAATTAGATGTCCACAATAAACCGACAGACGTGAATAACCATAGAAACGTGAATCTGTTTTTAACAAATAGCATACAAATATTTTCTTCTTTAACGACCACTACTTTGGTAGATTCCATACAATCCTCAATGGTTCCGCGCATATGAAACTTTGCTACTGTAGGTAAAATTATGTATTGTATTAGTCTTAAGCTTGATGAATACTTCGGCTCAACTCATTTAAATGACTGATATAATTAATGATTTTTTACACGATGTTGAAGAAATATCGATAGTTAATGTATACTATTACTAATCATAATAAAGAGTATCCAATTGTCGAATAATGTTGAACGTACTTTGTCAACGGCCATATCATGCTGAATTCACCAGTTCTCGTCTGATCACTGAAGTTAAGCAGCATTGAGCGTGGTTAGTACTTGGATGGGTGACCGCTTGGGAACACCACGTGCTGTTGGCATTTCTTTTTTTTTTTTTTTTTTTTGTATTTGCTAAAGACAAAATTTATATTCTTTGTATGATTTAAAAAATCATTTTTTTTTTTTAACATGCAATTTTCAATTAGTTTGTATAATTTCGAATGATATTCATTAATATGTAATACAGTGGAAAATAATATAAGGAATTGAAAAGAATTTTCGTCGAATTTTGGGTAAAAAATCAATAGACAAAAAAACATTTACATAAATCCTTGTGGTGGGATAAAATCGGTGTTTATCATAATTTAATGTAGTTTAATTATAACTAAAATTAGTCAAATCCCGAATTCTGTTCTTCATACTTGGTCAACGGCCATATCATGCTGAATTCACCAGTTCTCGTGGAGTTTTCGTACTGACGCCGTACGATGCACATCGTGAGCCGAAGTAGAGATCGTTCGTAGCTAAAACTAAATTATTACTCGCAAGATTTGCGCATAAAGGCTGTATTAGTTAGTTAGTGGGGTGACACAGGGATTGTGTATTAAATCAAGGCTAATAAGTTCTTTTTTAATAAAGAAAAATTAATTTAAACCTAACAAGCCTAACCTCCGACAAGGAAAGTGCAGCGCCAAAGATGGCGGCACTTAACAGCAAGCGGAAAGCAGCTAACGAGCCGGGTAACTCAAACCCTAACAAAGTGACGGTCAGAAGTAACGTGAGACTAAATAGCAGACTAGAAACTTTTGAATTTGAAAAAATCTTCAACATTAAAAAACAACAAAGACTCAATCCTAAACCGAATTTAAATGGAGCTAGACCTAACGCTAACAGTAAAGATGATAACCCTGAGTCTGCGACTACCTCCGAAAACCAGGAATGGCATTTACCGAAACATCCAGTAAAACAACCTTCACCAGATTGTACACAAGATACCATGGTTACCGACAACCAGTTTAATGCGCTAGATGGCATAGACTCGGTCAGCCAGAGTACCCTAATAAGTAGCGATAATCAAGAAGTAAACACATCAACTCAACAACAAAAAAGAAATTACAAATATAAACCTCCACCAATCTTTATACCAGGACAAAATATCAATGACACGATTAGCAAGCTAAATAAATTAAACATTGACAAAAATCTATTCTACATACAGGTCAGTAACAATGAACAAACAATTACCACCACTGAACACGATACATATGACCAAATCACAAAAGGCCTCCAAGATGAAGTTAAATTTTACTCATACACCCGAAAAGAAAATAAGCCTCATTCGCTGCTAGTCAAAAACATTAGTGGTAACTTTACTGAAAACAACATTCACAAAGAGCTAGTAGAATTAAATATACAAGACGTCGAAATTATTAAAGTGAAAGCTCTCCCGATTAAAAATAAAAACAATACAAAAAAACATTTCATAGTACAAATATCACATAACAGTAGAAAAAATAATCTAATACAAATCAAGACTCTAGCATACCAAAAAATAAAATGTTGCAATGCAAAAGATGCCAACGCGTTGGTCACTCTGCATCCACCTGTAATATGCTATACAGATGCGTGAAATGTGGGTTGAATCATCCAAAAGATGCCTGCAAAATTACTGAAAATGATGATGAATCCAAGCTCACATGCGCCAACTATAAACAATCAAGACACCCAGCATCCTACCTTGGATGTCCGTATTTAAAACAAGCCAATGAGCTTAGAAAAAAACTAATAGTTGAAAAGAAAGAGTCTATGAGGACAAGATTACAAAGAAGGGATGAAATGCTGAACCGCTTAACACAACCAAATATTTCTTACAGCCAAGCAACAAGAGACCACACCACGTCTTATCAAGCTAAACAAAATAATAACCCCAAGACTCAGCCACTCCAAAATCATAACCAACCAAATTATCATAATACTGAACCAAACCTACTAAAGCCACCTCAATGGGCAAAAGATTTGTTCCAACAATTCGCATCCCTTACCCAAGAAATGCGGAACATCAATCTGAGAATGCAAAATATTGAATTTAATTCACAACGACTAGAGTTTCTATATCAGTATCTCGGCCTTCCATAATGGCACAGCAAGGCAACAATAGTAAATGTCAAGACGCAAACATCACTCAAGATAGTAACCAAAACGAACAACTACACAAAATTATATCAATAAACGTTAACTCGTTAATTTCAAACATCAAAAGACATGAATTAACAACAAAAATCACGCAACATAATCCTGATCTAGTGTTAATTAGTGAAACTAAGCTTAATAAATCTCATATATTGACTCTTAAAAATTATAATATCATCAGAACAGATCGTCCTCACAAGCAAGGAGGTGGTACAGCAATTATAGTAAAAAATTGCATAAAATATCATAAAGTAACTCACCCATCATCTTCTAAAAACAAATCAATAGAATACACAATCATCAATATAAATAACGACAATAGCTCTCTGAAAAAGTTCTACATAATTAGCATCTACGCACCGCCAGGAAACACCATAAGTCACTTCATCAATGAACTTAACGAGCTTTGCAACAGTTTAGGCCTAAATAATCAAAACCATAGTTATATTATTGCAGGAGATATCAATGCAAAAAGACAAATTTGGGGTGATGTTCAAGATAATGCACGTGGTCAACACTTAAGCGACTGGGAAAAAACCTCGGTACTACTCGACAGAGCTAATAACCCGACATATACTCCAGGACAGTCATACCTGGACTGTTGCATTACAGATCAAAATTTACTCAACTTAGACAATAACAAAATAACCACTACAGACTATGACAGCGACCACCAAGCCCTCACATTCTCAATATTAGCCAATATAGTAACACAAGATAAAATACTCAAAAAATACTATTATAAAGCAACCAAATGGAGTAAATTCACTGAAGTTCTACACAACAATTTTCAAGACATCCCACCGTACGACAGAACCCTCAGCTCAAATGAAATCGAGCAAAACATCACTAAAATCACCACTACTATAAAAATAGCGATATCCCAAACAGTGCCAACTTTTCAAAAACAAGACAGTGTACACGAATACTTAAATTCAAGAATCAAAAAGTTACATAAAAATAAATCAGAGTTAATGAAATCACTACATAAGTTAAAGCATACAGCTAAGAATCAACGACAGATTATCTACACTAAAGAGGTTATCAAGCTTGTCAAAAAAGAAATGAAAAAAGAGTTTAGCAAAGCAGTAACCAGCTACTGGGAAAATTTACTAAAGCAAATTAACCATAGAAAATCAGGCGAATTTTTTCCCAAAATAAACAAACTTCTACGTCCTAGAGGAACTCTTGAAATAGAAACTCAAGAAATTGAGCCTAATTCAAAGCTATTAACAAACAATCCAATTGATTTGACAAGAGAAAATATAAACAACAACAAAATATTAATAACAGACCCCGCTGATAAACTTAACATCATTGGCGAGCATTACCAAGCCATTAACTCCCCACGGTACCTAAACTCTGGAACTCCTCTACAAAAAATAATCGATGCAGCAACTGAAAAAATCAAATCAAAGCTAGAACAAAACCGCAATAACAACACTTCGTTCACGACGTTTAATCTCAATAATAAAGCATCTTCTCCCTCAAACAACGATGATCACCAACTCAAATTCTGCAACTTTTACTCACTCACAAAAATACTCAAATGTCTACCAAATAAGCTGTCAAGTGGCCCAGACGAGATACCAGCTATTGTATTAAAGCATCTACCGGACTCCATGATACTAGCACTAACAATCGTCATTAACAACGCTTTAAATAATTGCTACTATCCACGATGCTGAAAAGAGGCGAAGGTACTCCCAATACTTAAGAAAAATAAAGACGCTTCGAAACCAGCAAGCCATAGACCCATTCGCTTAACCTCAAATCTCAGCAAGGTATATGAAATAGTAATAAACAAACTGATAGTCACGGTCTGCGAAGAAAAGAAAATTATCCCAGATCAACAATACGGGTTCAAAAGACAGCATTCAACTTGTCATGCTGCACAGAAGGTTATGACAGATATACTAAAGGGCTTACATTTTAATGACTTCACAGCTGCCGTCCTCATCGACCTAGAAAAAGCCTTCGATTCTGTATAGCTCGCAGGACTTATTTTCACCATGATAAAATGTAACTTTGACTCTTGGCTTATTCTACCAACTTATGACATGATCCATGGAAAAACCTTTAAGACCTGGGACGGGCTAAATTTCTCATCCTTAACCTTCAACATACATGAAGGAATGCAACAAGGTACGGTGAACTCCCCAATCCTTTTTAATATATTCACTAGTAAATTACTAAGACTATACGGTATGAATTCTGACCGCTTGGGAACACCACGTGCTGTTAGCATTTTTTTTTTATTCCTGCATTTCCTAAACACTAAAATTATATTCCTTTTGCTAATGTAAAAATAGTATTTTTTTTTCCAACATGCAATTTTCAATTAAATCACATATTCAATGATCAATGATGATGATGATCAATTAAAACATTACTTTATTGAAAATTATACTCAATTTTAAGTAAAAAAATAAGTCCTAAAATTCAACATATGATGAGAGTTCGGATAGGATGAGATTTACTTATAAAAACAACTGTCGCTTGTGTAAATTAATTTTTTAAATGGTTATTGATAAACAAAAAAAATTTCACTTGATTTTGTTTTTAATTGAGTGAAATGAAATCAAATGAAAATAATAATTTAAAAAAATTGAAATTATACAAATATGTACAAGAATTATGATATAAGAATTCGATCCAGTGCTGATATTAGGTAATCTAGAACTAGTATATGTTTAATTAGTTCAGCGATTTTTTTTTTATACTTACCTGATAATAATCCATGCAATCTCTGTATAATATTATGTTATAATACATAAAAAGAGCGCAAAACGGTATACTTTGTAAGTTAATTGGCTTTTTTTCTTTCGTATCTCAGTCTGCTATTGTGAAATAATTTTAGCATGCTATTTTGGATTACTTAAATTTAATAAACGAGAATAGATGACAAATATCTAAATCTGTTTAGCTTTAAAATTCAGTCATTTATTAGTCTTATAAATTGATAAATTCATAGAAAACAAATAAATAAATAATGACTATTAAAACAAAAATTATCGCTCGACCAGGGATTTTAACCCTAGACTCTCAGATTAAAAGCTTGCTCGACTTTTTTTTCTTAAGAAGTTGATTTGCACGTGGAAAAATACAATTTTTTGTAGTCGTTACAATAATTGGCTACAAACTTAACTTAAAAACTAGCCTTATATATTATTAGTTAAAATGTATTTTATTTATTCGCGAATTAATTGGTTGTTGGCTTGGAATAAGTGAAGTCCTTTAGACAATTTTATTGTAAATGCGTCTTGTTGAAGGTCAATACTCTCTTCTTGACCACCGGCTTCGTCCACTCTGCAGCTGTGCTGTTATCCGGCGTGGTTAAGGGTTTTTTCCAGGGCACGATGTTTTATGGATCCGTACTTGCCTTTTTGCCGACGTTAGAGTATCCCAAGTTTATTGGAGTCTCTAATCGGCTTAACTATTTCTATCTAAGGTACTATAGTTACAATATTTATAAATATTTTAAGTTTACAAAAAATAAAAAGCTTAGGTCTAGCACAAATTCCATCTTCTGAATAAAAGGACAGACTTAGGGAAAATAAGTTTCTCAAGACTGTGGGTTTTCCCGAGATCTTACAATTTTATGATCTCGGAGAATAGAGAATTACTTAAGTGACCAGGCCTAGCTTAAATAAATGGTTTGGAAAAACCCAAAAATATACTAAGTTACAACTAAAATTCGATACAGTATATTATATTATTAAATTAGGTATTGATATGTTTTAAATAATCCTGCGGAATTGCGTTTATCTCGTACTCTACGTGGTGTCGCTTTTATCACTCGTACGAACCGTGATACGATATTACATCAGACATAAGCATTGGCTCTAGTGTTCTCTAGCGGCTGAAACTTGTTATTTGTATTTGGTGATATATCGACACGTTTTCAATCGATTTACCTTGTGAGGCTTTTTTTCGATACTATGAACCCGTCCTTGTCTTCCTCAGTGTTCATGAGATGGAGCACAGAATTTTTTTTTCTGGATCACTTTTTGTTTTTTATTCCTTAAGGGAGCTTTATTTTGCAAGTAATCAAAATAATAGTCAGTTCTGTGGAGTATAACAATATCCATCAAAACCATCATAAACTCGATGGTAACTTACCCTCCATTTCTTTTAGCAATTACCTGTATGCTATGAAATCCTTACTATAATTTAAGTTCACAGCATATACCGCTCAAGGTTTTAACGAATTTTTTTGGGCAGTTAATCACTGAGTAGGTTTCATAAAATGAGATGTTGACGATAAACTGACAAACATAAATTACTATAAAAATGCAAATTTGTTTACATTGAATAGGCTACAAATATTTTCTTCTCTATCGACCGCTACTTTGGTAGATTTCATACTATCCTCATTAGTATCGCGTATGTGAAACTTTGCTGATGCATTGTAAAATTATGTATTATGTTGTTTTTAAGCCAAATGAATACTCAAGCCTAACTTATTCAAATAACTGATTCTGGTAATGGTTTCTTATACGCCATTAAGAATTTATCGGTAGTTAATGTAAATTAGAACTAATTGTAATTAAAAGTGATCAAATCCCAAATGATGTTCTTCATACTTTGTCAACGGCCATATCATGCTGAATTCACCAGTTCTCGTCTGATCACTGAAGTTAAGCAGCATTGAGCGTGGTTAGTACTTGGATGGGTGACCGCTTGGGAACACCACGTGCTGTTGGCATTTCTTTTTTTATTTCTGTATTTGATTAATACAAACTTTATTTTCTTTGTATGATTTGAAAAATCATTTTTTTTTTTTAAACATGCAATTTTTATTCAATCGCATATTATTAGATATATTTTATAAATTCATAATGCGTCTAACACAAAATTTTTTTAAAGAAAAATCTTCTCAATACTAGGTAAAGAGTATAAGTCTTAACATAAGGCTTGACATATGATGAGAACTGGTATAATTTGAAATTTACTCAAAAAAACAATTGTTGCTTGTATGCATTAATTTTTTGAGTGTTAACCAATAAACAAAAAATTTGCTAACTGGCTGGCCCTGTAGATCAGCCCCAAAATTTTTTACTGTTTCCGAGCTCAAAAAAATCTATCAAAATTTAAATGAAGAACAAAACAATAAGTAAAATACAGTCAAGGTTTATAAATTAATAAATAAAATACAAATTTCACTAGATAAAATCATTTTGTTATTTATTTATACTCTTAACCAGATATAATTTTCGAATCATTGGCAGTAACGTGTATTTTTAATGATTTTATATAATCATCAGTATTCAAATTATACAGTTCACAAGATTTTTTTATACTTGATAATTTTAAAATGTAACCTTTAATGTTACCATTCAATTCAATCGTGAAAGCTTGCTTATAAATAAAATATATACGTTGCTCTTTATTTGTTACGATATGACGAATGACTCCAAATAAGGAATCATCATAATTATTTTGGTGTAAATGTATAGCATATCTCGATCTGAATACTCTACTGTGTACCTAAAAATACGAAATTTGATATAACGATGACTAATAAATTTAATGGAAACTCATCAGCTTGAACAAACTCAATGCTAGTTTTAAAACCTTCATTACATAAAAATCTATAGCTTGATTCTAGCTGTAATTTATTTGCTAAAGAATGACAAACACTTACTCGAGAATGACCAACATGATCATATTTATTCATCATGATAATTATCTTACAAGACATTCATGATAAATATCTTACAAGACCCATGTCTTCAATTGTTTTTAGGTAATATTCGACGTGAGTCGAACAAAATAAAATTAGAGTGATCAAAATCTCGAAAAGTATAAAATTCGTCTGGGACTGAACAAACGGATAATAGCATGCTCGAAACTGTATGTTAATAAATAGAGGGGATCCTGTTTAGGGTTTAAAGTCAAGGTTGTGTCTTTCTATTTTATTCCAATGCAACCTGTTCACCAGTACAGGGAACTGGTTTCGCGGGTTGCCTCTTTCAAGCCCACTTCGACCACAATCGCTTTATTTCCTGAGATGGTAGAAGTGGTATGGCCTACAGAGGTATAGATTTGTGGTGACTGTGGTTAGATACGACGCACCATGAGAATTTTTTGATCATACCTCCGGTTAATTCTTACCCTTAGTCACTCAATTAAGAGTGTCGTCTGGAGGGAGGTGGGGGCTACGCAGCGCGTGTATACCCAAATGGGAGGAAACGGCCTCCCGTCAAACGGAGGTGAACTTCAGTTCCGTTACATTAACGTTTTTTTTTTTTACTCAACCCATACTATCATTTTAGTACAATTTTTTCCTCGTTTTTTGAATTTTTATTTTTTTAAGCTAGTATCACTTGTATACATAGAACCAAATGAATTTCCGGGAACAGCGATGATGAAGTCTTTTAACGGAGCCAGTGAGAGTTAAAATTACAAATAAAAATCTAGGCGTCGGTTGGCCCTGCGGGCAAGCCCTAAAACTTCCCGCTGTTTTCATGCTCGACGAGCTTGAAAACATCACTGTGAATATATTTTCGAGTTTAAAAATGCTATTACATGCAATTATTTTTTTATGAGCTTTTCAAGCTCTAACAAGGTAAGTTTTATACAAAAGTTTTAAAAGTTAAAAATCAAAAATCATTAATGAAGATGCGGCTTTTAAATTTTTATTCCCGATTATGTTCTATGAAATAAATGTACTGAGGCAAAAATCAAAGTCAGTGATCAAAATTAAGATTTGAATGAGTTTTGACTTAGGTCAGAGCAATAGTATCCGAGAAAAATATTAAAAACTGAGTTTTTTTAATTTCTTCACATTTTAGCACATTATATTTTGATTTATCCGGAAAAAGTAACATTTTATGTTATTTTTTTAACTTTCAAAAGCTGATATCTATTGAACTAATTAACCGATTTTAACGTTTGAGGTTGCAATCGGCGCATTTTCTGGAATTCTAGAGCTGATTAAAATTTGGAATCGATTGGTAAAGCCGTTTTGAAGATATTTGGAAAAACCCGTTTTTTACCATTTCTTTCTCCAACGATATCTCTTAAACGCATTAATCGATTGAGATTTTTAAGGCGGCAATCGACGCGTTTTATCAAGTTCTAGAGCTCGTTAAATTTTAAAGTCGATCGTTCGAGTCGTTTCTGAGGAATCGAAAAAAAACTGAAAAAAAAAAAATTTTTTTTTTTAGGATTCACAAATATTTTCGAGTCTACTCGATCAAATGATCTTAAATTTTTACCAAAGTTGATGCCCAACAAGCTCTTTCGATTGCCACCTTAACCATTGAAATCAGTTTATTAGTTAAAAAGTTATAGAGCGTTCACATCCACACACACACATACATACATACATACATACATACATACATACATACATACATACATACATACATACGGACACTCGGACGTCATTCTAAAAATAGTCAGAATAGCTTCCTAAGACCTCAAAACGTCGACATCTGATGAAGACTTGATTTTCGAAAATCAGGGTGACAATAATAACTTCCCGAATTTTTTAAAAATCGGGATGTTAAAAAAGTTGAAAAAGTATCAGTAAAAAAAAAAAGTGTAATCATAAACATAAAAATTTATTTTTAGCGGTGAAAGAAGCACAAAGAGGCAAATTTTTTGTAGAGCTATCAAGAAAATAAATGCAAGAAATTTAATTTTAAACAGTTCTAGAATTCAGTAAAACGAACCGATTGCCACATTAATTCTCAAAATCGGTTGATTATTTCGAAAGGTATCAGCGTCGGAAAGTTTAAAAATAACATTCTATGTTATTTTTCGTAGATAAATCGAAAGAGATTTTTTAAGCGGTAGAAGTTTCTAATAAAAAAAGTCTTGATTTTCCAATCTCTATCTAAATTATTCCATAATGTAATTTAATATAAAAAAATGGGTCTTCACATGGCATTTAATCTACCATTGACTCTGAACAAAATTAAATGTCTTCAATGAACTGACAGCTGTGAATTACCATGAAAAAGTGAATCTGTTTTAAACACAAAGCATTCGAATATTTTCTTCTTTATCGACCACTACTTTGGTAGATTTCATACAACCCTCTATGGTATCATTTATATAAAACTTTGCTGATGCATTGTAAAATTAAGTATTGTGTTGTTCTTAAGTCAAAAGAATACTCAAGCTTAACTTATTCAAATAACTGATACGGTTAAAGATTTTTTTACACGATGTTGGAGAAATATCGATAATAAATATATAATAAAACTGATCGTAATAAAGAGTATCCAATTGCCAAATAATGTTGACCGTACTTTGTCAACGGCCATATCACGCTGAATTCACCAGTTCTCGTCTGATCACTGAAGTTAAGCAGCATTGAGCGTGGTTAGTACTTGGATGGGTGACCGCTTGGGAACACCACGTGCTGTTGGCATTTCTTTTTTTATTTCTGTATTTGCTTAAAACAAACTTTATTTTCTTTATTTAAATTAAAAAATAAACTTTTTTTTCGAAAATGCAATTTTCATTCAAATCATCATACATCTAGATATATTGATGAACAATAATATTATATACTAATAAAATGAACCAGGAGAAATTTTACAATTACTAAAGGATCGAAAAGAACCAAACCTAACAATAATTAAAGTGAATCGGTTTGCTACTCCGAAATCAGTACAAAAGTACATCACTCTCCCAATATATGTCGTACAGTTAAGCCCAGATAGCAAATGCAAAGCTATACATAATATAAAATACCTGTACCATCACGTGGGAATCCCTGTGGAGACCCGGTCTGCCCCAGTGTAAAAATTGTCAAAGATTTCACCATACAGCGACAAACTGTCATCTGGCACATCGTTGTGTAAGATGAAAAGATTCTCATGACTCGGGATATTGCCCGCTAAAAGAGCAAGAACTACTTCGTAGAAACAATATCTATTGTGTACTATATTGGATATATGGTCATCTAGCATCGTACAAAAGAAAAAAAAATGCAGAGAAAACCACTAAAACCATAAACCGAGGCCCAGGCGTAAGCCGAGTCGGGTAATTCTGTATCATAAATCTAGGTAAAACTTTTGCTGATAACTTATTCAAACATCCCAAACCCAATACCAAATACAAATGATAATCTAGAATTTAAGATAGTGCTTAGTGCTTTACAAGAACCAATTTTAAACACATAAAACAATTAGAACAATTGTTCGAAATATTTATAAATAAAGATTTCAGAAACATAAATAGCTAGCTTAGATCCTACAACTGAAATAAATGTAAAACAGCTCAAAATTATAACGGTAAATGTTAATTTCATTATTCAACACCAAAGAAGGGCCTCTCTGTTATCCTTATTGGAAAATAATCCTGATATAGTATTACTTAATAAAACTAAATTAAATAATACGCACAAATTAGAGTTTAAGAATTACCAAATATTTAGACGTGATAGACCAAATAACAAGCAAGGAGGAGGAGGAGGAGTAGCAGTGTTGATAAGATCTCCTTTAAAGTATATGAAATCATAAATAATCAATAAATACATAAGTGATAATAAAGTATTAGAGAACATAGCAATTAAATTAAAACTAGCCTCGCCAAAGTGGGAAAAATGGGCGTGAGAAAGTTAGAAAGCAGGAAAGTGAAGCTGGGATTGGTGAATGAGGAGGCGTAAGGTCGGGTCTAACCCAAAGCGCGATAGTTTCTACAACTACAGAAGTTTCAACACTGAAATAACTAATAAACTGAGTGCAAAATTTGTAACTTAATCCTATAAGCAGATGCTACAACTATTTTAGACTGTTTATAATTCTTTAACGTAAATTTGAAGTTAAATAAAACACACTTGGGAAATATTCTAAAGCCTTAATTTGTTTTAACAAAAAATATTTTAAGTATCTCCTTTAGTGAAAATATATATTTTAAGCATTTCAGAGATCCCATAATCAATCTTAGCGTGAAGTAAATTCACAAATAAGTAAAAATATTTTACAGATAATATTAAACGACAGTCGTTTTATAATAAATAAATAGAAAAATTAGATAAACAGACGTTTCGTAATAATAATAAATAGCATACGAATATTTTTTTTTTCTATCGACCGCTAATTTGGTAGATTTCATACTATCCTTAAGAGTATCACTTATATGAAACTTTGCTATTATATTGTAAAATTATGTATTGTATTATTTGTAAGCCAAATAAATACCTAAGCTCAACTTATTCAAATAAATGATTCTGGCAATGGTTTCTTGTACGCCATTGAGAATTTATCGATAGTCAATGTAAATTAGAACTAATTGTAATTAAAAGTGATCAAATCCCAAATGATGTTCTTCATACTTTGTCAACGGCCATATCATGCTGAATTCACCAGTTCTCGTCTGATCACTGAAGTTAAGCAGCATTGAGCGTGGTTAGTACTTGGATGGGTGACCGCTTGGGAACACCACGTGCTGTTGGCATTTCTTTTTTTATTTCTAAATTTGCTTAATACAAACTTTATTTTCTTTTTGTAAATTAAAAAATTAATTAAAAAAATTTTTTTTTTCGTCCATGTAACTTACAATTAATTCACATATTTTAGATTATAATAATGTAAATATGTAAATTATCGCCTTAGTTCAGATATTTACTGGCGTTAATTAGACGCCACGTATGAAAGACCATATTGGAGTTTTATTCCCTTTTCTGGAGGAGGAGTAGCAGTGTTAATAAGATCTCCTTTAAAATGTGAAATCATAAATAATAAATACTTAAGTGATAATAGAGTATTAGAGAACATAGCAATTAAATTATAATTGAGTCAAAATAATAAACTTAAATAACACAAATCATTATTATATTACCGTGGGCGATTTAAATGCTAAACACCATACATGGAGAAATGTAGTTTATAACACACGAGGAAATTCTCTTCATAGCTGGTTAGGAAACAATATAACTACGTTTAAAACAAAACCCTACAACAATAATATACCATCGTAACCTCGAGGTCAATCTTTCTTAGACCTCGTATTAACAGATTGTAGATTAAAAATCAGTACAAAAAATAACACTGGCGAAATAGAAGCAATACCTTACGATAGCGATCACAACGCATTATCCTTACATATTACCCATCCTTCAGACAGTATATAGGCCCTCGACACCTATATAAAAATCCTCAAAGATAAAAAATTAAATCGCGAAGAAATAGATAAGTTGCTAGACATCATTGAAACGGAAATAAAAGAAACAGTAGAAATAGTAGCACCAAGATTAAAAAAAAAAAGAAATAGCACGGAATTTTATGAAAACGAAACCATTAAAGGCCAAAAAAAATGGAAAAGTTCACTCATTACAAGTATAAATAAAATTTTTTGTAAATTTAATCCCGATAACAATGCACACGTACAAGACTTAAAAGACCTACTACAGGGCGTCAGGTACTTCCTTAAGCAGGAGTATAAAAAATCCATTAATAAATACTGGATGGAAAAAATGAAAAATATTCCTAAAAACTCTCAAAACATGTTCTTTATGATAAACCAAAATTTTTTCCCCAAAGGCAGAATAAAAATCGCAACTCTTGAAATAGATGAGACCAGACGACACATAATAGACGAAGCCGAAGATAAGACCCAATATAGGAAAACTAACGATAGCAAATGTCTCATAGAGAACCCCCTAGACAAACTTAACGTATTAGGAAGACATTTTGCTAGTATTCACAAACAAAACGACGAGCTAGGTACGAAAGGACTAAAGAATATGAAAATAGAAAAAACAAATATATTTAGAAATATAATTAAGGAGAACGAAAAAAATATAACAACCTTAACAAATTTAACAGATATAAATCTTGCATTTTAACCTATCGAAAAACCCGATCACTTTATTAGTTTTACAGAATTAGGTAAACTTTTCAGAAAAATAAACAATAAAAATTCATCTGGAACCGATAAAATACCTAAGATAGTACTTAAAAACCTTCCTATGAGCATCATTATTGACTACTCTACTTTATTTAATAACGCTCTGAACCAAATGTATTTCCCATCTAAATGGAAAAAGGCAGATGTGATCGCTATCAAAAAACCAGGTAAAGCTGAAAATGACACAGCTAGTTATAAACCCCTAAGTTTACTACCTAATATTGGTCAAGTATATGAAATAGTTATATGTAAGGCAATAACCAAATATTGTAAAAATAACAAAATTATATCAGACCACCAGTTCGGATTCCAACAAAAAACTCTCGACAATTTATGAAATCATAAAATATACTTCCGATATTTGTGAAGCTTTGAAAAATGACGAAAATGCAATTTTCATTCAAATCATCATACAACTAGATATATTAATAAAGACGTGATAAAAATAATGATCTATTCTATTATCAGCATTACTTTGCAGCTGGTCTGTTTATGTTTTATTTTATGACTTATCATATGGTAAGAATCCGTGAAATTTAAGATTTACTTGAAAAAACGATTGTTGCTTGTTTAAATTAGTTTTTTGATGAGCTATAAAAAAATGAAAAGAAAAAAAAAAGTGATTGATATTATTTTTCAAGTGAAATAAAATTACATCAAAATAAAATGAATACATAAAAAACTCTATATTGTTATATGCAAATTATATGATATTCACATCCAGTACTCGTATCAGGTGATCTAGACCTGGTAAGTATTTTGTTAGACCGGCGAATTTTTTTTACATCCGTCGGGAAATAGCAGTTGTTAATCAAATTATAAAATAATATCATATATGAAGTGATGATATTATATAGCCAATGGTTAATATATACTGAAGATGTTATCATAATAGAACTAATCATATTCAATAGTGATCAAATCCCGAATGATCTTATTCATACTTTGTCAACGGCCATATCATGCTGAATTCACCAGTTCTCGTCTGATCACTGAAGTTAAGCAGCATTGAGCGTGGTTAGTACTTGGATGGGTGACCGCTTGGGAACACCACGTGCTGTTGGCATTTCTTTTTTTTTTTTTTTTTTTTTTTGTATTTGCTAAAGACAAAATTTATATTCTTTGTATGATTTGAAAAAGCATTTTTTTTTTTTAACATGCAATTTTCAATTAGTCTGTATAATTTCGAATGATATTCGTTAATACGTAATACAGTGGGAAGTAATATAAAGAATTGAAAAGAATTTTCGTCGAATTTTGGGTAAAAAATCAATACACAAAAAAACATTTACATAAATCCTTGTGGTGGGTTAAAACCGGTGTTTATCATGATTTAATGTAGTTTAATTATAACTAAAATTAGTCAAATCCCGAATTCTGTTCGTCATACTTTGTCAACGGCCATATCATGCTGAATTCACCAGTTCTCGTCTGATCACTGAAGTTAAGCAGCATTGAGCGTGGTTAGTACTTGGATGGGTGACCGCTTGGGAACACCACGTGCTGTTGGCATTTCTTTTTTTTTTTTTTTTTTTTTTGTATTTGCTAAAGACAAAATTTATATTCTTTGTATGATTTGAAAAATAATTTTTCTATTAGTCTATATAATTTCGAATGATATTCGTTATTACGTAATACAGTGAGAAGTAATATAATTTATACCAGTATAAAATTTTTGCAATTTAAGCAGTATATTTTACATTGTTAAAATGTAAATCAAACACATCAAAATGTAAATGTATTATTATTCTTTGATAAATGAAATTTTCTTGCTTTAAAAATTATTTATTCTCTTATAAACTGTGAAAATTGCCATTTGCCAGAAATGTAACAATTAAAATTTCAAATTATATAATTTATTAGCTTATTGAGTAAAATTTTAAGTGTGAGCTATCAATTATATAAATTATAATAGATAAAAACGAATTATTACATCTCACAATGTAATTTTTTAAGTACATTAAGTCCATTTGATACTTTAGCAATCACGATGTTTTACAATTTACAATGTAAAATTTGTATTGCTCAATCTGTTTGTTCATAAATTATGGTTCTATAAAATTTTTTTTAATCGATGTTCATTTTCTTATCATAAAATTATTCTGAATATTTTTTAGTTTGACAAAACAAAAGTATGTAGTTTTTGTTAATCATTTGTTTGAATGCTTCAATCATTTTAAAATTAATAATCGGATGCTTGATCCCAATAACTTCGGGCATTCTGAGAATTGTCATGTAAATTTCGATGAATTAAATCGTATGACATCTTACTCACCATGAAGTAACGACATACATTACAATGCAGAATATGAAATTTATAACGCTGAAATCTTTTCTTGAGCTCCTCAAGTATGTTTTCTCTTGGTTTGAATTTTTTTTTTTTTTTTTTTTTTTTAAAGCTTTTAACATTTCTCTAATAAGAATGTTGTCATACATTGAGTATCCGATGTTTGACATTATTCGGTATTAAATAAACAAATAGTATATTTATAAAGTGAACATTAACAAATAATTGTTTTTAATTTTATTTTTAAGATTATTTGTTTTTTCAATTGTATCGGTATTATTGATCGAGAAAAATTACTCTGAAAAATAGATGTCTAATTGATTAAAAAAAAATAAACATGATTGGTTAGAGCTGTAAGATTCACATGCTACAAGAGGATGTATTGCAATTTAAATGAGATTATTTGAAGGAAAAAGATAAATATAGATGAAAATGTAAAATTTACTTTATATATTTTTGACATTATTATTATCGGAAACAAAGTATTAAAAGAGTTGGAGTAAAACTTGCTAGATGAAATTGTAAATTTGAATTCGTATCGAGCGGTAGTTCAAAGAAATATACGAAAAATTACAGTATGAGATAGTAACTTTAATGCATTGTGAGACCGCAATATTTCACATTTAAAATGTAAAACTTACTGTAGAACTAAATGTAAGAAATAATGTCTCCAAATAATTTCTAATTTGTTAATTATTATTCAATTAATTGGACGAATTTAAATCACGAAACTATTCGAAAAATTTTTTAATCGAACGAAAATTAAAATCGATTAATCGTTTTTTTTTATAACAATTCAATAGTAAATATATGACAGCGTGGGTTCGCCGGAATAGTGGTTAAGGTTTGTAACAGACTAATGTTTAAAAAAAAAGACGTTACGGCGTTATCTACTACCCTATCAATATGAGGTACGACTTCAATATTACGTACTAATTATTGACATCCACTATTTTTAAATTAAAAATCATAAAATTTACTGTACATATATAAGATTGTTAATTTTTCATATTTTATTTCTTTATTAACAAAAAAGTTGGCGTGATCAGATGGAAAAAATAATTAAAAATCATCGTTTTAAAAGACTGCTTTTCTAACCAGAATAGTTAAGAAAATTGACGCTCACAAGCTGTTTTGTTAGACACAGATAAATTTAATTTTTTTTATAAATAAATATTTGATATTTTTCATTAACAATAATTTATTTTTTATTTTTTAATCATAAAGATTGTTTATAAATATATACGATTATTATTAATATAGTAGGTAATTAAATATGTCTTAAAATAAGATAGGGTGCCAATAATTGGACCTCTGTCAATAATTGGTGCTTTTACCTTATACTTCTTACTATTAAGTATCGAAAAAATAGAAATTATGTCACATATATGAATAAAATACAATAGAATACATATATACATATATAGAAGTGATTTTAATAAAAACTTACACTCAGAAGTTTTCCACAATGTCTCCGAATTCCACTCTTTTAATAAATCGTTTGTTAGTATGCACAAAACTCGAATTTTTTGAACGAATATATTCTTTTTGAGCTTAGTCATTTACTTTACTTATGAACTAGAAGAAATTTAAGCATGGCCCAGCTGCAGTGGCGCTCGTTTAGCATTTAGTAAACAAATATTCATATTAAATAAAATTTTATTAAATACTAATAAAATTTTAGTTGTGAAAAATCTGTTAGTTACTCAGCAGAACTTAAATTTATTTGTATTTAAAAAAATTCATACTTACATTAAATAAAATTTATCTACATATAATATGTATGTCTTCAAGTATTCAAATACGCGTTTTTATTCGTGGTGAATAAGCTTGTCTCTCAGTGTGGTCAGTGTTTTGTTAGTCCGGCGATTTTTTTTTTTATTTTTCCGATAAAAATCTGTGCAACTTCGGTATAATATTGCCTTATAATAAACAAAATGGGTGAAAAACATTATACTTTGTAAGTTGACGGGCTTTTTTTCTACCATATCTGTGTATGCTATTGTGAAATATTGTTGGTATGTTATCTTGAATTACTTAAATTTAGTCAATGGATATAAATGACAAATATTTAAGTCTGTTCAGCTTTAAAATTTAGTCATATATTGGTCTTATGAAAAGATTGAAAATTTGAAACAAAAAATAAATAACAATTAACAAAACAAAAATTATCGCTCGAACAGGGACTTGAACCCTGGACCCTCAGATTAAAAGTCTGATGCTCTACCGACTGAGCTATCCAAGCCTATAAAAATCTAAATGTCAATTACTCGAGTCAACCACAAGTACATAAACAATATAAATAAATAGAGTATATCTTTCAATGAATGACCAATTGTACACGATGGTTGAATCTGGGTTTTTTATTTATTTTACGAACTCAATTGATTAATCCTGTAAAAGCCTCTTTGATCATCAAACACAGAATCGAGATTGTACTAGCATCAAAAATTGATAATTTGATCAACCTTTAAAAGTCTACAAGTCACTTTACAAGTAAACTTTCGTGGCTTGTGGACTGGATTTCCCGTAGACAGCATACTGTAGCTCTTGCTCGGAAGATAAATATTTGGTCCAGGAAGAAGAAGACGGTTCTTACTATCAGAAATAATCAAATATACAGGTTTATTTCCCGCTAAGAAAATTGGAAGTTTTCGAGAATTCGAGTAGTTATTGTTTTTACCTCAATTTTCGAAAATAAAGTTTTCAGCAGATATTAACGTTTTAAGGTCCTAGGAAACTATTCTGACCATTTTCCGAATGATTCTGACCATTTTCCGTGCGCGCGTGTGTGTGTGTGTGTGTTAACTTGCTATAACTTTCTAACTAATTAAATGATCAGAATGGTTTTTGCGGCGATCGAAAAAGCTTATTGGCCGTCAACTTTCCTGAAAATGTCAGGTTGATCAATCAATTAGACTCTAGCATATAAAAAAAAATATGAAAAAAAAAACTTTTTTTGAAATTTCTCAGAAATGACTCGATCGATTAATTTCGAAATCTAATGAGTTCTAGAACTCCAAAAAATGCGTTAATTGCCGCCTTAGCCATCTTAATCAGTTCATTCCTTCAAGAGATATCATGGGAAAAATAAATGCTAAAAAACGGTTTTTCAAAATATATTCAAAACAGCTGAACCGTTCGATTTTTAATTTTAAACAGTTCTAGAATTCAGGAAAACGCGCCGATTGCCACATTAAATCTCGAAATCGGTTGATTATTTCGAAAGGTATCAGCGTCGGAAAGTTCAAAAATAACATTCTATGTTATTTTTCGTAGATAAATCGAAAAAGATTTTTTAAGCGGTAGAAGTTTCTAATAAAAAAAGTCTTGATTTTACAATCTCTATCTAAATTATTCCATAATGTAATTTAATATAAAAAAATGGGTCTTCACATGGCATTTAATCTACCATTGACTCTGAACAAAATTAAATGTCTTCAATGAACTGACAGCTATGAATTACCATGAAAAAGTGAATCTGTTTTTAACACAAAGCATTCGAATATTTTCTTCTTTATCGACCACTACTTTGGTAGATTTCATACAACCCTCAATGGTATCATTTATATAAAACTTTGCTGATGCATTGTAAAATTAAGTATTGTGTTGTTCTTAAGTCAAAAGAATACTTAAGCTTAACTTATTCAAATAACTGATACGGTTAAAGATTTTTTTACACGATGTTGGAGAAATATCGATAATAAATGTATAATAAAACTGATCGTCATAAAGAGTATCCAATTGCCGAATAATGTTGACCGTACTTTGTCAACGGCCATATCACGCTGAATTCACCAGTTCTCGTCTGATCACTGAAGTTAAGCAGCATTGAGCGTGGTTAGTACTTGGATGGGTGACCGCTTGGGAACACCACGTGCTGTTGGCATTTCTTTTTTTATTTCTGTATTTGCTTAAAACAAACTTTATTTTCTTTATTTAAATTAAAAAATAAACTTTTTTTTCAAAAATGCAATTTTCATTCAAATCATCATACATCTAGATATATTGATGAACAATAATATTATATACTAATAAAATGAACCAAAAGAAATTTTACAATTACTAAAGGATCGAAAAGAACCAAACCTAACAATAATTAAAGTGAATCGGTTTGCTACTCCGAAATCAGTACAAAAGTACATCACTCTCCCAATATATGTCGTACAGTTAAGCCCAGATAGCAAATGCAAAGCTATACATAATATAAAATACCTGTACCATCACGTGGGAAGCCCTGTGGAGATCCGGTGTGCCCCAGTGTAAAAATTGTCAAAGATTTCACCATACGGCGACAAACTGTCATCTGGCACTTCGTTGTGTAAGATGAAAAGATTCTCATGACTCGGGATATTGCCCGCTAAAAGAGCAAGAACTACTTGGTAGAAACAATATCTATTGTGTACTATGTCGAACATATGATCATCCAGCATCGTACAAAGGAACAAGAAACGCAGAGAAGACCACTGAAACCATGAACCGAGGCCCAGGCGTAAGCCGGGTCGGGAAATTCTGTATCATAAACCTAGGTAAAACTTTTGCTGATAACTTATTCAAACCTCCCAAACCCAATACGAAATGCAAATGATAATCTAGAATTTATGATAGTGCCTAGTGCTTTACAAGAACCAATTTCAAACACAAAAAACAATTAGAACAATTGTTCGAAATATTTATAAATAAAGATTTCACACTCAGAGAATTTTATAGTATTTTTTACATAAAAAATTGATGTAAAAATTACTACGTAATAGTAACATGAGGACAGTATGGAATTTATTGAACAAATTACCGGTAACGTAGAAATTTTTAAAATACATAGAACAGAATTTACAAGGTGCATTGTAATTTTGAGAAAGCCACAGATTAAATTTTATCCAAGTAAATTTGAATTTCTTAATCTGTTGCTTTGTCAAAATTACAATGCACCTTGTAAATTCTGCTCGATGTATTTTAAAAATTTCTACATTATTAGTAATTTGTTCAATAAATTCCATACTGTCCTCTTGTTACTATAACATAGTAATTTTTCTATAAATTTTTGATGTAAAAAATACCGTAAAATTCTCTGCGTGCAGAAACATAACAAATATTTAGACGTGATAGACCAAATAACAAGTAAGGAGGAGGAGTAGCAGTGTTAATAAGATCTCCTTTAAAATATGAAATCATAAATAATAAATACTCAAGTGATAATAAAGTAATAGAGAACATAGCAATTAAATTAAAACTAGCCTCGCCAAAGTGGGAGAAATGGGCGTGAGAAAGTTGGAAAGCAGGAAAGCGACGCTGGGATTGGTGAATAAGGAGGCGTAAGGCCGGGTCTAGCCCAAGGCGCGATAGTTTCTACAAATACAGAAGTTTGAACATTCAAATAACTAATAAACTGAATGCAAAATTTATAACTTAATCCTATAAGCAGATGCTGCAACTATTTTAGACTGTTTATTAGACTGGGCCAAAAAAATCGACTATTTTTTTTTTTTTCCGATACTGTGAAAATATTATTCCTGGTGAGCAAAAAAAATTATTGTGCAAGTTTGAGCCCTTAATATTATTATTAAGAGGTGTATCGTTACGACTATTAGTTTTATTGACAGAAATTTCATTTTTTACCCAAAGCTTGTAATTCATCTATCTAAAAAATTTGAGCAATGTATGTTCTGAAAGGACATTGAATTCCCTACAAAAAAACTCTCTTAATTGATGGACGTAAAACGAGCCGTTTTCTTGTAAACGTGCCTTAAACATTGATTTGTTTTTTAAATTCTTTGTTTTTATTTTGGATTTTTGTAACTACTAAAAATATTAAAATTTTTTTTAGTCAAGATACATATTCTTGAAGGAAATTTAATACTCTACAAAAAAGGTCTCTTAACATTTTTTGTTAAATTCACTCCTTCGAAAGTTATTCAGGTTATTGAAGTCGTTTTGACTCAAATTCAACCTTGTATCTTGACTAAAAAAAATATTAATATTTTTAGTAATTAAAAAAATCCAAAATAGAAATAAAGAATTTAAAAAACAAATCAATGTTTAAGGCACGGTTACAAAAAAACGGCTCGTTTTACGTCAATTTACTCAGAGCGATTTTTTTGTAGGGAATTCAATGTCCTTTAAGAATATACATTGCTCGAATTTTTCAGATAGATAATTTACAAGCTTTGGGTAACAAATGAAATTTCTGTCAAGGACTAATAGTCGTAACAATACTCCTCTTAATAATAATATTAAGGGCTTAAACTTACACAATAATTTTTTTGGCCCAGTCTACTGTTCATAATTCTTCAACGTAAATTTTAAGATAAGTAAATCACACTTGGAAAATATTCTACAGCCTTAATTTGTTTTAATAAAAAATATTTTAAGTATTTCCTTTAGTGAAACTATATATTTTTAGGATTTCAGAGATCCCATAATCAATCTTAGCGTGAAGTAAATTCACAAATAAGTAAAAATATTTTACAGATAATATTAAACGACAGTCGTTTTATAATAAATAAATAGAAAAATTAAATAAACAGACGTTTCGTAATAATAATAAATAGCATACGAATATTTTTTTTTTCTATCGACCGCTAATTTGGTAGATTTCATACTATCCTTAAGAGTATCACTTATATGGAACTTTGCTATTATATTGTAACATTATGTATTGTATTATTTGTAAGCCAAATATATACCTAAGCTCAAATTATTCAAATAAATGATTCTGGCAATGGTTTCTTGTACGCCATTGAGAATTTATCGATAGTCAATGTAAATTAGAACTAATTGTAATTAAAAGTGATCAAATCCCAAATGATGTTCTTCATACTTTGTCAACGGCCATATCATGCTGAATTCACCAGTTCTCGTCTGATCACTGAAGTTAAGCAGCATTGAGCGTGGTTAGTACTTGGATGGGTGACCGCTTGGGAACACCACGTGCTGTTGGCATTTCTTTTTTTATTTCTGTATTTGCTTAATACAAACTTTTTTTTTTTTTTTTTTTGTAAATTAAAAAAATGTCTTTTCATACCTGCAGCTTACAATTAAATCACATATTATTGGATACATTCCATAAATACATAAGACAGCAAACAAACAATATTATTTTGAAGAAAATTCTTTTAAATTTCTGGTAAAAAATAAGTCTTATGACTCGACATATGATGAGAATTTGTATAATTTGAGATTTGCTTGAAAAAACAACTTTCGCTTAAATACATTTTGTGAGTAGTAATTAATAAACAAAAAAAACGTACTTGATTGAGTTTTTTATTGAGCGAAATAAAATCACATTAAAATGATAATTTAAAAAAAAGCAATTTATATATATATATATATATATATATATATATATATATATATACAGATAATACAAGAACTATATTCTGTGCTCATATCATACTTCTGTTTAATGTCGTTATCTCATACTTGAGTTTTGGAGATTTTGGAATTGTGTAGAGTCTTGCTGTTTGGCTGTTGGTGTTGCGTATGTTATAAGGGTGTTTATATTTTTACTAATTTTTTCAATTTTAGACTTGTTCTTATTATTTTTTGCGCAGAAACAGTTTTTTTTACGTTAATCACGAATTTATAAAAAGGGTATCCTTTGTAGTAAACTGGCTAGTTTAGTGATTTACATTTTACTTATTTAAGGTTGCCTTTATTGTCAGGTGCTGTAAATGAGCATTCGCTATATTAATGTGTGCCACTGCATTTGAAATATTTTTATGGGAGCCAGCAGTTGAAGCTAGAGTGTTTAAATCTCTGGCAGTTTTGCAATGAGTAATGAGTGCTCCTTTTTTTATAGTCCAGAGTGCGCGGGTTGGTGTTGGAGAACTTTGATTTTAAATAATTCGTTTCCCTCGCTGCCTGGTTTTATTTGTATAATAAAGTAATACCAAGTGGAGTTAGATTCATTGAAAAAGTTTTTGTGTACCTTTTTTATTTCTAGATTCTCGAGATGTTTAAAGCCAAGTTCCGTTTTTACAAATGTCTCGGTTGAAATATCTCCTCAAAGTCCTTAAGAAATACTTAAATGGGTTTTCTGTGCCCGCCCTCTGTGAAGAGATTTATTAATCTTTTCATGTTGGTGTTGGTTGTAAAGAATGATTGTGGCTTACCTGTTGAGTTTGGAGGGTCTGTTGTGCCGTCTGTTGTTTGATCATGGTTCGCTGGTTGATTCTGGTCACCGACGAAAGGTGACGTTGTTAACTCTATATCCATATCACCTATCTGCAATGTCGTCCTATCGTTTAGATAACTGAATAAATTTTCTGAGGAGAAATTTGTTACCTTATTCTTATTGATGCGGATTTTAGTTGTGTTTTTTAGGTTCTTTCCTCTGCGTACTATTATTGTTTAAGGTTCCTGGCTTATTACCAGTACAGTTACTGCTATTTAAATAAGATTTGACTGTTGGCTGGTTGCAATTTATGCTTAATTGTTTGTGTTCACTTTTGGCTTATGAATTTTTATAGATACTGTTCCATTGTTGCGAGTTGCTGACTTTCGTGTTAGCTCTTGGTATTTAAATCATTGATAGTTTGTTATTTAGCTCGTTGTTAAGGCTTCTCTAGCTTTTGAGCTCAAGTACCGCCATCTTGTTAGTAAGGAGGAGTAAAGACTCGCTTTTAGATTGTTATTTCACTCCACTGATTTTAATGAATTTTGAAAAACAATAAAATCAACAAAAACGCTTTAGATTTAGTGTTGTATTACTTATTTTATTTAAAATTGCAATCACTATGGATGAATTTTAGATAAATGTAAGCGCCACTAACCAGCGTCCGTTGGTCTGTGGCAAGTGCGTAGGTGCATGTGCAATTGATTATGAAAAAACCTTCGACACTGTCTGGATTAGAGGATTCATACTTAAATTATTAAATCTAAACTTCAGTAATTATGTTATCAAAATTATCTGGAATATGATAGATGGTAGAAGCTTTCAAGTCATAGACGGCGCCTTATCTGGGAACGTTATATTCAAATTAGTCAACGGCTTACAACAAGGAACAGTGTCAGCTCCTAACCTCTTCAACATATACAACAGCAAAGTGCTGTCACTGCGCGATATCAACAACAAAAAAAAAACAAAAAAAAAGACACTTCAACAAGTGTTAGAGCTATAGCATTTGCGGACGACGTACTAATATATGTAATTGGCAAAAACATAAGAGCAATACAAGAGAAGCTCCAATCGACTGTCGAACTTGTGCAGACCTACAGTAACAACTGGCGTCTAAAAATTAACGGATCCAAATGTGAAACAATACTGTTTAGACCTAAACTGTCACAATTATCCAAAGAAAACAGATAAAACTGGAAAAGTTTTAACATTACCATTCAAAGTACAAGAATACCTCACAAGTCAGCAATTCGTTACCTCGGAGGCAAGTAGACTCATCCGTAAGATTTAATTAGCACATCAAGTTACAACTCCAAAAGGCAAGTAACGCATTCCACAAAATAAATCGACTCTTCTACAATAAACATTTAAACTCTTCAGTCAAAGTAACATGCTATCAATCCATTAATTCGCCCATTGCTAACGTACGGTTGTCCAGTCTGGTTCAATCAAAGCGCAGCAACTATGGTCTATCGGTTGACCCTGCGGACTAACCCGATAACTTCCCGCTGTTATCGAGCTCTTTGAGTACTCTTCGAGCTCGAAAATACTTTTGTATGCCATTGTTTTTGAAAAAAACCGTTTTTAGCATTTCTCTCTCCCACGATATCTCGCGAACGAATCAACCGATTTTGGTGGTTGAGGCGGCAATCGACGCATTTTATTAAGTTCTAGAGCTGATTATATTTTGGAATTGATCAGATGAGTCACTTCAAAGATAATAGAAAAAAACCGTTTTTTACCATTTCTTTCTCCCGCGATGTCTCTCGAACAAATTAACCGATTGAGATAGCTCAAGCGGCAATCGATGCGTTTTATAAAGTTCTAGCGTTCATTGGATTTTGAAGTCGATCGTTTGACTCGTTTCTGAGAAATCTATAAAAAACTAAAAAAAATTTTTTTTTTCGTAATTCGCTAATATTTTCGAGCCTACTTGATCAAATCTGTACTTAAAAGTTAAATTTTTTGCCTTTGTTTATGGGAAGAATGGCATTTATGCTCATTTCTATCATTTGTTTTCTCATAAAAGAATAGAACGACTTTCTTCCCTCTAAACAGGGCAGGAATCTATACTCTCGGCGCTTTTTTTAAATTTTCGTTATTAATATCAAAAATATTTTTCTTTGAAGAAAAAAAAAATTTTTTGGAAAACAAAAAAAAATTTTAGGTTGATATCTTAGGCTCGCTAAATCCCGCTAAAGTTATAAGTTTAAAATTTTTTTTCTAAATTATTTTGATCGGAAATTTAATTCTCTACAAAAAAAGGTCCTATAATAAAATTACGTAAAGTTAATAGTTACTGAGATAATTGCAATTTCGCTCTAAAAAATGAAATTTCTCAAGATATTATCACTTTTTCAGGGTAAAAAATATATTTTATCATAAAAATTTCATAGGAAATTCATTTTTTATGGAAAGGAATTTTCTATAAAACAGACTTGATAAAAATTTATTTAAAGTTGATAGTTACAAAGATAATAGCGATTCTTGGTGAAAGCCACCAAGTAACGAGAAATGTGACTATCTAAACGTAATACTGCCAGTTTCTGAATGACTATAAATTTCAAGTTTTTACCAGAAGGCCAACTTTGTAAGAAATTTAATTTCCCATTAAATTTCAATGATAAAATTCATATTTTACACTGAGAAACTGATAATATCTTGAATAATTATTTTTTTTTAGAGCGAAGTTGCAATTATCTCAGTAACTATCAACTTTACATAATTTTATTATAGGACCATTTTCGTAGAGAATTAAATTTCCGATCGAAATAAGTTGGAAAAAAAATTTAAAAAACATTAAACTTTAGCGGGATTTGGCGAGCCTAAGATATCGACCCAAAATTTTTTTAGTTTTTCGAAAAATTTTTTTTTTCTACAAAGAAAAATATTTTTGGTATTTATAATGATAATTTTAAAAAAGCGGATTTTTGGCCCACCCTAATGGTGAATATTTATAATGAGATAGTAAGAATAATCTAATATACTACCACGAAATAAAGAATGTGAAAAAATATTTTTTTGTTTATTTTTTAAAGCGTATAGAACTGAATCTGTCATTATTATACGTTATTAATCGTATCAAGGTGAAGCTCTCATTTATGTAGCTTATCAGAATTTGTATGTGTGAATGTGTATATCTGTATAAACTTTTTACAACTGTCGAATTAATTCACCGTTTTAAATGGTTCTTACGGCAATCGATAAAGCTTGTGAGCCATCAACACTCCTGAAAATTAGAGATAATTCAATTGGATCAACTCTAATATATTGAAAAATACAAAAAAAAAAAAGAACAGAAACTTGCTTCTAGTGTTTTCGGGAATTCTTATAAAACGACTTCATCATTCGATTTCCAAATAGGTCGTTCCATGCAAGGAGAAAAAAAAACAGTAACCATTGCTGCGCAGAACAGTAATCCAGTCAATAAGCGATTTTAGGCGAAAGATTAAGTATTGAAAAAGCATATTTTACTGTAGTTATATTTATTCAATTGACTAGATTACTGTTCTTTTTTCTCCGTGTGTCGAATCAACCAATAGTTGGAATCGACCCCGTTCGATTTGGGCGAAATTTGGTCAAAACTTTTCTTATATCATAATGCAAAGATTTGCCAAAGGATAAAATTTTTTTAGATTTTTTCGAAAGTTATTTAACATTCAAAATTTTACAAGTTTTCTAATTTTTCAACTTTATTTTTCAATTATCTCGAAAACTATTATAGATACAGAAATGGTCATTCCTTTAACTTGAAAGGGGCACTTGCGGTTATTGAATAAAATTTTAGAAAAAAAAAAAATGTTGAAAAATGAAAAATTTATATAAGTTTTAATTTTCAAGAATTGTCAAAATTGTATGGCGACATGTAATTTTGAGCTCAAATTTTTTACTGTATTGCCTTCAAAAAATTTTAAGAGATCCTAGAAATTTCAGAGGTGTTTTTTTTTTGTTTTAAAATTATAAATTTGTTAATTTTTAGCAAATAAATTCGACAACTTCCGAATACGGCACACCCTACTTTTACTTACAAAAAACACACAACCTTCATTTTGATGTGTATAAAAGTTACCCGAGCGAATTTGTTGGTGACGGAGCCGAATAAGCCTCCATTTTTAAGTTTACACCCCGTAAATACACAACACCTGCTCAAAATTCACTAAACCTATTAATTAATTGGTAAATTGATTAACAAAATATTCGCGAAATTTTGAGTTAACTATACCGCTAATTCATTAATAACAATCTTTATCGAATAAATTTGTTAGACTCCGGCAAATGTAAGGTTTCATCCCGGATGTGATGGTGGAATCATCAGTGAGGCACCTCCTTCAAATCCTGCCTCATACCTAACACTGAAATTACCATGAATTTATAAATGGGTTGAACCTTCACTCCATCGTCCATCTTACAGTAATAAATAAAATTAATTATTAAGTATTTAATTTCAATTTAAATATTGATAATCGATAAATTAACAGCGCCATTTGTGTGCACGTATTTCAACTTAAACGTATCTATTCGTCCGTATCGCCAACTTAGACAAATTGCACTGGGTTTTATGTGTTATTAGAGGTATTTCACCGTATTTTTTAAGTAAACGGCGATGTGCCGTAATTGGAAGTATAGCCATAAAATCATTTTTTTTCAGCCCTGAGTCCCCTTCAATATTGTCCATCTACTTAAGGTTGATTGGAGTAATTAATGATTAAATTTGTATAGGCTTGGATAGCTCAGTCGGTAGAGCATCAGACTTTTAATCTGAGGGTCCAGGGTTCAAGTCCCTGTTCGAGCGATAATTTTTGCTTTGTTTATCGTTATTTATTTTTTATTTAATTTTCAATTTATTTATAAAACCAGTTAAGAACTAAATTTTGAATCTGAACAGACTTGAATATTTGTCATTTATTTTTGTTGATTATATTTAAGTAATCCAAGATTCTTTAAAATGATATTGTTTGTTAGTCGCCTGATGTATTTATGAAATACATCTAATAATATGTGATTTAATTTGTCACGATTGGAGATCGTGATGGGCGTAGGTACGAGATTTCGTATAAAAGTATTGAATAAAAGGGTACTTACATTGATCAAGGACCGATCCTATGATCTGGGCTCACGTGACCAAATGCTCAGTTTATTCTATTCTATATTTAGATCGCGCCTACACAATATTGTTGAAGACAATATTGATAATAACCCAAAATGATTTCCAATTTATGATGTGACTGTTTATTTTTCACAATCAAACGTCGAGCGGTAAACGTAAGATTGTGTACCCCCTACTGTTAACTATCGGTCTGAGCGGCTAGACAGGTAGTAAAATAAGGGATAAAGGAAGGTGGGCTGCCGAAAAGCCTCGTGAAGCTAGTATCTCGTTGTTAAAGTAAAATTGTCTGAGAAATAATGTTTTTCAATTGTTTTATGTTAACGAGTATTTATTTATTGAGGACTAAATATTCCCAAAATACAAAAGGGTTACAAATGGCAATATTTAAAATAGTAAATATAAAAGTAAATGCTTCATGCATATGTTTTACAAATATTTCAAAGTAAATTTAGAGAATACCAGATAATGGTTACAATGTTTAAAACTTACCCCAAACAGGTTTTTGGTGAGGTGTCAGGACTGTCAGCAGTAACACAGGACACTTATTCACAACGCGTTCTCGCGGTTAATTAATATGATTCTAATTTATCGTTTTATTTATTTATTTAGTATGCTTTTGTTGCATCAATGTAATTGTTTATACGTTTCTAGATCTTCGTAGATCAAAATAATATGAATGTCTTCGCGCTTCTCGCGGTAAAATAATTTCGATGTATTCAAATTCTTCGCGTCTTCGCGGTAAAATAAAATATAAATTTGTTTATAAAATCTTCGTGTATTTTCACGGTAAAATAGTTTCAAAATCTTCGCGTATTTTCGCGGTAAAATATTATTCAAGTCTTCGCATTTATCGCGGTAAAAATATTCTTTGATTCTTCACGTTTCTCGTGGTATAATTCAATATTAAAATAAAATGAAATTAAATGGATTAAAAATAAGATGAAGATAATCAATGCTGTACCGGTGCTAAACGGTTGATATTAGTTCACGACTTACAACGATCAAGGACCAATCGTACGATCTGGGCTCACGTGATCGGATGCTATACGCTAATATCGCGTTGATTATGCTTCTGAAGCTAGTAGAAAATAATATGCCGATTATACGAGTGCTTACGACGATCAAGGACCGATCCAATGACCTGGGCTCACGTGACCGAATGCTCAATCGGGATATCAATCCTCTAGCCACGAACACCGTCAAGTGTCCGGAGTTCAGTATGGTTCAGAGTTTGATTCCCAAAAGAACTGATGAGCTAAAGTCCATGGTCTTTTTATATGGTCTTCACATATGAAAAGTGGTGGTAACTTGTTTCCCATACGAGAAGACTCGGACTCGCCCGAAAGTTCTAGGCCCATGCACACGTGTGATCCCTGGGAAATAGATTTTGACTATTAGGTGGGCCGATGACCTGGCGCCACTCTGCCGCCGAGGAAGCCATAAATTTGGTGGTTTCCATTAGCTTTCTTTAATTTCCAAGAATCACATGCAGGTGCACACGAGTTGGGTGGTCTATAGTTTTAAGATGAAAAATCAAAGAAGAGATTACCGTCCTATGCTTAGATTATTAAATGGGAACGGATACATAAATTTTAAAAGTACGTTAAAAGAAAATGACGAAATTTAGAGAATACGAGAAATCTATAATACACGTGGTCCATTAGTACAATACGACTTAATTGTAAAGCGTTGACAACGCTCAGGTAGGTATATTTGTCCGGTACGACTGCTGGCGTCAATAAGTTGGCGTTATACATAAAAAGGTTTACGTGCAAGAGGTCTTAGTGTGTACTTATTTCAGGAGGGAAAAAAAATAAAATTTTTGAAAGTAGCAGCCGTGACAAATTGAAAATTACATGTTTAAAAAAAAAAAAAACAAAAAAAATATTTCTTAATTTACAAAAAGAATATAATTTGTGTTTAGCAAATATAGAAATAAGTAAAGCAATGCCAACAGCACATGGTGTTCCCAAGCGGTTACCCATCTATAAGTACTATAATCACGCTCAATGCTGTTTAACTTCAATGACCAGACGAGAACTGGTGATTTTTATTTTGTTTATTTTCAATTGTTTATTTAACCAAAAAAAATAATTACAGATATTATTATTGTTGCACAAATAAACAAAACGCATGTATTTTTTTTCGCTTTTACAGCGGAGAAAATTTCAAAAAGACTTCTCGGCATGCATTGCGGAGTACTCTGGATTTTAAAATGACTATCATATAAAAAATATATGTTGTTTCAGTATTTTCACTGTGTCTGTTTTCTTTGTCGATCTTTGGAAGCGCTTTACTATAGCACCAGAGTGGACTGGATTTATTTTCAATTTCTTTGGGATCATACATTATCGCCAGTTGTTGTTTTTTTCGAGCAATGTGGTATATAATTGGCACATTGATTGAGTCTAGCAAGTAGTTTTTCTTATTCAAGTACAAGAATGCTTTTGGTGGTGTATAATATTTATTTGATATAATTTTTCTATTTATACTCGGGAAAAAATGCTCAGATATGATCATATCTGTTCATGTATGATCATAAATGAGCTCAGATATGATCATGTCTCTTTATGTATGATCCTATATGATCGTATATATGATCATGCATGACGTCGTGTATGATCATGCATGATCATACCTGTTCATGTATAATTATATATGAGGCCATGTATGATCATGTATAGTCATATCTAGACTCGAATACGGGAAAAATGTTCAGACATGATCATATCTGTTCATGTATGATTATAAATGAGATCATATATGACTTTATGCATGATCATATCTGCAGCTTTTTACGAGAAAATATACTCAGGTATGATCATATCTGCTCATGTATGATTATATATGAGGACATATATTACTTCATGTATGATCATATATGTTAATGTATGATCATATATAAGCTCATATATGAAACAAATATAATATATAATTATACTTTGCTAGGCGCGTTATGGAAAAATGATGAGAGTGAATTTTTACACTGCGCGCGCACAGGGATGACACGAAAACTAAATAAATGTTGAAGTTGCTGCATACACAACACGTGTTTTACTTTAATACAAGTGTGAATTGTATATCCATATACTATTCGCACAGATGTGATTAATAATAATGTTCAGTATACTGAATCACTGTAGTGATTCAAATTGAACATTTTGATGAATATTATTTACTATTCTTAAATATTAGTGAAAAAATTTGTGCTTTCATTCTTTTTCAAGTCCTCTGATATAATTGAGGTTAATTTTTCGTATAAGTGATTTATTGATATAGATTATTATATTATTATTTATTATAATTTACACTAAATATTATTAAATTATTGATTTGAAATATTTATTATTGATTATTTAATATTAAAAAAATGATTCAATAAATTTAATACAAAATTTGTGATAAAAATTACAATCGAATATTAAATTAAAATAATAAATATTTAAAATTGATAATCTAACAATATTTTGTACAAAGTATATAATATATTTTTATTATTCTCTAAATTTAATACTTTTTATGAATTATTGAATATTGAATTTAGAAAATAATAAAGATTTTTAGAATGATTAATTAATAAATTCAATAAAAAATATTAAATAATAATAAAAATTGAATATTTGATTAATTTATTAATTTTTAATATTAATTTCTCTACAATAAATTTTATTCATCAACCTAAGATTCTGTTATTGTAAATTTATGACTATTAATGGTACTATTCAATTTCAACATAAGTACGAGCACCCATTTTATATAACATACGTTTGAATGATAATGTATACAAATATCCTTGCAAATATGTGCAAACATTATATTCCCGGGTGCATGAATTTGATGTTTTCAAAAAACACAGTATGAATGCTCAGATCGGATAAGATTCGAAAAAAATACTGTCGATCGTACATGATCATACAGGATCAGATCCGAAAAATGGCCCTGCATGATCATACCTGCTTATGTATGATCATGTATAAGCAGGTAGGATCATGCAGGGCCATTTTTCGGATCTGATCAGATCTGGGTATTCATAAATGATCATATATGATCACATCTGAAAATTTTTTCCACGGTAAATATAATTATTGACATGGGAAAAAAGGGAATAAAACTCTAATATGGTCCATCATACGTGGCGTCTAATTAGTGCCAGTAAATACTTGAACTAAGGCAATAAATTACATATTTACATAATTATAATCTAAAATATGTTATTTAATTGTAAGTTACAAGTACGAAAAAAAAATTTTTTTGAATTAATTTTTTAATTTACAAAAAGAAAATAAAGTTTGTATTAATCAAATACAGAAATAAAAAAATAAATGCAAACAGCACGTGGTGTTCCCAAGCGGTCACCCATCCAAGTACTAACCACGCTCAATGCTGCTTAACTTCAGTGATCAGACGAGAACTGGTGATTTTTTTTTTTTTTATATATAAAGTTTGTTTATTGAACCCATAAATTAATACATTTTTTGGTTTTATAAATACTTAACAAACAAAAAGCTTACATTATGGTTAATTATTGAACACAATATAGCCAAGCCTGGCAACGCATTGCAGTGGGGGATTTTTTATTTTTTTTTTATTTTCATTGTTGCATGGTGCTTTAGGGTTTTAACTAGATACTATAAAATTATTGTAATCTTAATTTTCTTTGATCTATTGTCTAGTAATGGAGAAAGGGCGTAAACTTATATTATTTTACATTATTTTATATTTAATTTTTTTTTATTTTTTTGCTTACAAACTAGGCCTTAAAACTAATTATTATAACTAACTATATACACATATATATACAGGGAAGCAATCGGTTGAGAACAAAATTATTCCAGCCAACGGTATTTTTTTTTGTTATTTCGATGAATATCATTTTTATCCCTTGCGGGGAGTGTCATATCATATCGCCACTGTGTGTTGGCTATTGACGTATATTGTGGGTATATTGCTACGGTCTTGTAAGTAGTTAAGTCGGTCCAGGTAGAAAAATGCTTCGGGGGGGGGGGGGGGGACATATCCTTGTTGGAGTGATTTCTGTATGTACTTTTCATTAGGACTTAGAGATTTAATTATATTTAAATTTGTTTTAATTAATGATGTCTGAGCCCAGTGGTTTCTAGTTAATTTTAATAAGTGTGAGTCTATTCGGTGGATATTAGCTTTGTTGTACAAAATTTGGTTACTTATAAAGCGTTGATAGTTAGATTTTTCGGATCTGTATATTTTTAAGCATGTT